>JAJOZX010001486.1:180000-305000 GCA_023014485.1 Bathynomus jamesi
GGTAACACGTGAAAAATATTTATGATGAATAAAACCACGAAGGAAAGGAAACACAAAATGGTGCTCAAGCGCTTTCGTCTAATGACATCCTGAGGATGTCATTAGACGAAAGCGCTTGAGCACCATTTTGTGTTTCCTTTCCTTCGTGGTTTTATTCATCATATATATATATATGTTACAGTCAAAGTGTGTAACCAGCCATTTCGCGTAATGGCTGAAACTTTAGTCATTTCGCGAAATGACTAAAATCTTCAGCCATTACGCGAAATGGCTGAAATTCCACCTTGGTCATTTCGTACAAGATCATTTGCCCGGTTACGTCAACTGTATGCCGGGTTAGGTCAACTGTATGCCCGGTTAGGTCAACTGTATGCCGGGTTAGGTCAACTGTATGCCCGGTTAGGTCAACTGTATGCCGGGTTAGGTCAACTGTATGCCCGGTTAGGTCAACTGTATGCCCTTGACAATTAGTTAGGTTAAGTTGTGTTATTTTCGTTAGTTTTAACGAAAATAACACGACTTAACCTAACCAATTGTCAAGGGCATACAGTTGACCTAACCGGGCCTTCACTGGCGGACATCGGAATAACATTGATGGCCCGGTTAGTATTTGAAAACCTCTATATTGAAAATTCAAATTCAAATGTGGTCAAATGTGTTCAAATGTGTATTTGAAGAGTGTTTCTCACTTATTTGAACAGACCTGTGGATGTATATATGTTTTAGCAGATTTAGTTAGTTAAATGAAGGTTTTCAATTTTATTGTGATGTTTATTATTTCTATGAATTCATGACAAAAGTTATTTTGCCATTTCACGAAATGACCAAGGTGGAATTTCAGCCTGGCTGAAGATTTTATTCATTTCGCGAAATGACCAAGTGAAACAGCCATTTCGCGAAATGACTAAAAGTTTCAGCCATTACGCGAAATGGTTGGTTACACACTTTGACTGTAACATATATATACAGAAGAATCACTTTTCTACAGATCTACAGAAGCTAAGGCTAACAAAGACCCTAAGATCCACTCTTAGGTTAGCCTGAGAGAAAGAAGAAAGTAAGGGGTTAAAAGAAGAGAATATGGGGTTAAGTAAGTAGCAAAACCTATCACTCGTGGGTTAAAATTCATTCAGAAAAAGAGAAAGAAGGACACCATCATCATCCGCCGGCCACTACCGACAAGTCGGAAAAATAGTCGAAGAGAATACTTCCAGCTGTTGCAAACCGGTCCTCCACTCCATAGGGAGGTAGAGGATGCAGCCCACTCTGCCGGAAAGGGGTGAAAGATGAAAAGAAGTAAAATAAGAACGCATTAGAAACCATGCAACACATTCTTAACTCAAAGAACAACACATTCTTAACTCAAAGTAACACATACCTCCAGCAGTTGCAGACTGGTCCTCCACTCCATAGGGAGGTAGAGGATGCAGCCCACTCTGCCAGAAAGGGGTGAAAAGAAGTAAAATAAGAACGCATTACAAACCATGCAACACATTCTTAACTCAAACACTATCATGCCATGCAAACTACAGACATGCAATGAAGAGAGTTACAGACATGCAAATAAGGAGAGAGTGAAAAAAAGAAAAAGAAAAAGTGGGTTAGTTTAAGCTACGAGCTACATCTAAGTTCGTGTTAGTCTAATTTTTTTTTTTTTTGCTGGCATATCACAAGCTGGCTTAGCCGTCAACAGATTCATCAACGATCACCACCCCCAGAGCTCCTATTACTAATTGTTTTATTATTATATTAAACAACGTTAATATTTTTGAACAGCCTATCTAAACGGTTCTTAAACACATTAACGCTGGTAGACACGACTGACACGGGAAGATTATTCCATTTACAATTACTTTAAACGTAAAGAAGTTTTTAGCGATATTAGTAATGAAACATCTGCCACGCAACTTAAATCCGTTATTACGAGTATTGGTATTATCGAAAGTGAACAGTTTATCAAAATTTACGTTATCGATTTTATTAACGATTTTGAAAACTTCAGTAAGCTCCCCTCTTAATCTCCTAGTTTCGAGTAAATGCAAGTCTAACTCTTTAATCCTATCTTCATAAGGATTGATGATCTAGCATGTCACAAGCTGGCATTATCGTCAACAGACTCATCCTGGATTACCATCCACAGAGCTCCTGTTGCTAATTGTTTTATTATACAGTATTAAACAACGCTAATAATTTTAACGAGGGAGAGGGAGAAGGGTGAGGCTTAGAGGGAAAAGGGTGAGGCTGAGCGGGAAAAGGGTGAGGCTGAGAGGGAAAAGGGTGAGGCTCAGAGGGAAAAGGGGGAGGCTCAGAGGGAGAAGAGTGATTGTTTTATTATCATATAAAACAACGTTAATATTTTTAAAATGCCTATCTAAATGGTTCTTAAACATATTAACGCTGGTAGAGTTCACGACGGACGCGGGAAGATTATTCCATTTATTAATTACTTTAAACGTAAAGAAGTTTTTAGCGATATTAGTAATGAAACGTCTGCCACGCAACTTAAATCCGTTATTACGAATATTGCTATTATCGAAGGTGAACAGTTTGTCAAAATTTACGTTATCGATGTATGGGGAAAAGAGTGAAACCTTTAGTTTCGAGTGAATGCAAGTCTAACTCTTTAATCCTATCTTCATGAGGCTTGTTGCACAGTGACGGAATTAGTTTCGTGGTAAGACGCTGAACCCTTTCTAACCTATCAATATCCTCACGCAAATACGGGCACCAAAACTGAACGGCATATTCTAAATGAGGCCTGACTAGGGACTTGTAAAGGGGCAATATAATATTCGACTTAAATTCGAAATTACGCGCTATGAAGCCTAACATCCTATTAGCTTTAGCGCAAGACTCCAGGCACTAGTTCCTAACTTTTAAATCCTTAGATACGCGTACGCCTAAATCTACTTCCTCGTCAACCCTCGCTAACTCTCTATCATCCATCATGTACGTGTAATTATTGTTACGAGAACCTATATGCAAAACTTTACATTTGTCTACGTTAAATTGCATCTGCCACTTATCCGTCCACTCCATAATCCTATTTACATCGTCTTGGAGCCTATTTCTCTCGTCCTCGTTAACAACCTTACCGCCTATTTTAGTATCGTCCGCGAATTTTGACACGTTACTAGTCAATCCTACATCTATGTCGTTAATGTAAATTACAAATAGCAATGGGCCTAACACTGAACCCTGTGGGACACCGCTACCTACATTCAACCAACCACCCCGATTCACTACCATTAACAACGACCATCTGTCTCCTAGCACGAAGGCATTCTCTAACCAGTCAGCTACCTGACCGCGTATACCGTGCGCTCTAACCTTCGCAATTAATCGTCTATGCGGAACTGTATCGAACGCTTTTTTAAAATCTAAATAAATAACGTCACCCGCTCTATCCCTATCGTATTCGCGCACTATTTCGTTATAAAATTCTAACAAATTAGTTAAACAAGATCTATGGCGTCGAAACCCATGCTGGCTACTATTAATCAAATAGCGACTTTCTAAGTGTTCGATGATACGATCCTTAACTACGGATTCCAAAAGTTTACCGACAATTGACGTTAAGCTAATGGTCCTATAATTGCTTTTATATGGAAATGAAAAAGTTTATTGGTCCCCCATATGCCAAATAATCTACAGTATATTATAATGGAGGTAAGTGCGATATATATATGTAACCAAAAAAAAACTACAGAAAAGAACGCAATCATGAAAATCTTAAGCTTCACATTTGAGCTCATTGTATCAAGATTTGTGAAGCTTTAGATTTTCATGGCTGCGTTCTTTTCTATAGCTTTATTGACCAAATAATTGAACCGACAGTAATTGGAGCGCCGCAGGCACCCCAATTACTGAGGCCCAAGGTGAGAGGGATAGGAATGATGTTCAAAATAAAATACGCCGTAGGCCCACAATTCGATTCGGTTTGGGCCGAATGCCCAAGTACCGCAGATCTAGCGAAATCGGAGCGTAGCGCCGATCTTTTGCTGAAAGTCCTCACAGAAAGAAATGAAAAGGGAGTATTTGTTGACAATTATGTCTACAAGGAGATTCTTCAGTAATGAAATAAAGATAAGTTTATGATGAAGTGTTCTTTTTTATATTTTATAACAGGAAATAATACCTTCAGGTAAGAAAATTCATTTCCCAGATGAAGTAATTGGCCGAGGGTTCCAAGCCTTCCGCAGGAAATAGCAAAAACCGCCCGTAGAGCGGTATTTTTGCTAGTAATAATAATTGGAAATATGCTAGAATGCATGGTGAAAGGTGAAAAATGAATAAGTTACCACTAAAGCTAAAATCTGGATTTACAAATAAATTAATATTTTTGGGTCTATCAGGTGTTGGTAAGTAAGATCTGGTTGGTAAGTAAAAGGCGTCGGTAAGTCGAATATGTATTACTGTGTTACTGCTGAGAGGTCTTAAAGTCTATACTTAGACGATTGGTGTAGCCCCCATCAAAGCCTCGTGCTGCTGCTGATGGGTGGGCTCTTAATGTCTATACTGGAGTTCTTAAAGTCTATACTTGACGATTGGTGTAGCCCTCATCTCGACTACGTGTTGTTGATGGGAGGAGCTCCTAAAAGTCTATTTATACTGTGTTACTGGCAGACGTACATGCATACACACCCACATACATACATTTCGTATACTTTTATGTGCTGAGCTGCCTTAGGTTAGGACACCCCTTGGGGTTCACATACAACTCATATATATAAAAGAAACTTTTCTATACATGCATACACATACATATATACAGTATATATATATTTTTGTGGGCCTGAGCAGCAAGGTTAAGTTACCCCTTGGAGTTCACATATAATTTTAGGGGAGGTAGGGAAGGGGGTGGAGAGGGGGTCAAAAACACACTCATCATGTTGCATGCAATGTTGCATTGCAATTGCATTCTAATACTGGAGACCCCCCCCCTTGCTATCGAATTATGGGATAGTAAAGGATGGACTACAGTCTACATTAACTAGACTCCGTAACAACCCAAATGCCTTGGAAAGTTACAATGCTGTCATCTAAGATTATATTCGACGGGACTTTGTCGAACCAGTTGATCTTAAGCAAGAACTACACAAGCAAACGAAATTGCATTATTCGTCACATCATGGTGTCGTAAGGACTCTACAACAACACCCCTACGGGTTGCCCTTCATTGTTCAGCTGGACGACCCACTTTGAACGATTGTTTATAAAATGGTGCCCCATAAGTCCGGCATCATAGGAAAAATAATAAAAAAAGGCAAAACAAAAGCTTTTATTTACAGGACGTGCTCAATATGTCCACCATTGTTTTCATACACAAATTCAGACGTGATACCCAGTCAGCAAGCACACGGTGAATGATGTAAGGAGTAATGGTGTTACATGCCCCAATAATGCGCTCCCGCAAATGTTCAACACTCCTAATTTTCTCTGCGTATACCAACGTTTTCAAGTGGCCCCAGAGATAAAAATCTAGTGGCGTGAGATCCGGGCTTCTAGCTGGCCATTCCACAGGCCCTCGACGTCCTATCCAATGACCAGGGAATTGTTGGTACAGATATTCCCTTACTTGGGTGCTGTAATGTGCAGGAGCGCCGTCTTGCTGGAACCATGTTGGGAAATTTCCTTCTTCGTTCAAGACAGTGGGAAATGTTTCTTCCTTGAGCATACGTAGGTAGGTGCCTCCAGTGACATGTTCATGCGATCCTTCCAAATGCCACACCATACCATTACCCGAGATGCACCTTGTTCTTTTGAAGAGGTATACCAGTGAGGGTTGTTTTGAGACCAGAAGCGGGTGTTCTGTCGATTTACCTCACCATTTCCATAAAAAACAGCCTCGTCACTGAACAGAATGGTGGACGGGAAATTGGCATCCCCGAGCATATGAATTATGGTTTGTAGAAATAGAAAAATATGAATTTCTCCTATAATGCCGGACTTATGGGACACCCTGTAAACGGGTCCAGTTTTACTGAATGACTCGGGACAAGTCCTACTTAGATTTAGGGTTATGCGTGCGTAAGTGATATCGCGAAGGTCTACCAAATGATATCTCTCAGGGAAAGGGATCGTGATTTAACTCGATTTCTCTGGCCCCGAGAGCCATTTGATCTACACTCGCCTTTACTCACCTATAGTTTAAAGTAGTGTTGTTTGGGGCAACATCGAGCCAATTCTTGCTGACCGCGACCATTCAGCATCATTTGTGTGAACATACATTACGCATTGGCAATTAAATTGAACGGCGTATGTACAGTATCTGCTATATATATATATATATATATATATATATATATATATATATATATATATATGTGTGTGTGTGTGTGCGTGTATATATGTATGTTTCCTACAATATTATATGCTGACTCGCTCAACATTGCCAAAGAAACCGGCAACACAAACCACACATATATACATATATATATGTGTGTGTGTGTGTATATATGTATGTGTCCTACAATATTATATGCTGACTCGCTCAACATTGCCATAGAAACCGGCAACACAAACCACGCTGTCAGGCGTTTAAAACCGTACGATAAGCGCAGTGGGTGGTTCACGAGCGAGAAGATTGAAATTTAAGTACAGTATACTTTTTCCTGCCTTCATGCAGCCTACTTCTTTGCTCTTAAAGTGATCTACTTCGTTAAAACCTTCGCTTTTCCAAAAATGTAAGTTTGATACTCTTTTGAGTTTAATTTACAGTATTTGAATTGTTTGAAAGGTTACTTTTGAAACCTATAATAGAACTTTCAGCTTACCGGCTATCTACGAGGGCCACTCAATATATTTTGCCCCACCTTTTTTTTTCTTTCCAAGTTTCCTTGTTAGTTCCAGAAATTTTGTACACAAGTAGTTACATACCTTTTTTAAAAGTTTTTATTTTTCCACACAGTCTCCATTCTTTTCTACGGCTTTCCGCCGGACCCATCTCTTAACCTCCTCAACAACCTCATCGTCACTCTGAAACTTTCTTCCATGAATAGCATCCTTCATTGGCCCAAACAAATAGCACAGTCAAGCGCATTTTTGTAATGGCCTCTCTTGTTTGCAAACTGTTGTGTGGTCTTGCGTTATCGTGCAAAAGAAGGACGTCTTCCAGTTTTCTCTCCGGTCGAACTCGCTTTATACGTCTCTGGAGTCTCTGTAGGGTAGCAATATATGCCTCTGAGTTGATTGTTTGTCCTTTCTTCATAATGTCCACCAGAATCACCCCTTTCATGTCCCACAAGATGGTGGCCATAACCTCTCCTGCAGAGGGAGCCATTTTGAACTTTTTCTTGTGTGGGTAGTCTGCGTGATGCCACTCCATGGATTGGCGTTTCGTTTCAGGTTCAAAGTGGTGTACTCCACTCTCATCCCCAGTCACAATTTGTGAAAGGAAGTCAACCCCTTCTGTCTCGTATCGAACCAACGACTCAGAAGCAATTTCTTTTCTTTGGGCTTTGTGATCTTCAGTCAGTTCGCGAGGAACAAACTGTGAACACACTTTTGAGTATCCCAGTTGCTGAATTATCGTATTCACACTTCCTTCATAATTCCTAGCTCCAGTGATAGCTCCTTGTATGTGACGCGCCGATTTGATCGAATGATGCTGTTAGCACGTTGCACAGTGTAAGATGTCACAGCCGATGCCGGGCGACCGCTGCGTGGCTCATCATCGAGGCTGGCTCTCCCTCTCTCCGTTGATCCCACACGTTTAGACCAGCGTCCAACTGTGCCTCGATGAACAGCAGCATCTCCGTAAACGTTTTGTAGACGTTTGTGAATATTTCCAACTGTTTCCTTCTCTGCGGTTAAGAACTCGATAAGAGCTCTCTGTTTACGATGCACATCACTGTCAGACGCCATTTTCGAAACTGCGTTAACCATCGGTTTTATACAAGGGCTTTTAAAAGCTGTTTTATACAAGGAGGGGAGGTTCAAACTGGAAAAATCCGGCTATGTGAAGCGCAGAAAGTTCAAACTTACGGTCCAAAAGACATTTCAGCCCCATGGCCTATTATTTAGCTAATAAAAAAGGGTGGGGAAAATATATTGAGTGCCCCTAGTATTATACATAATATTTCTTCTGGAGTCTTCCCGTGAAGAAGCAATTCCCATTTTATTTTCCTTAAATCTTTATTTACATCTTCTCGATCTACTTTCTTTTAATTTATATTTAAGCTTTCAAATATTCCTTCTGACACTCTGGGATGCGTTTCTGGACCTCCTGGTACTAACTTTAATTGCCTATCGATTAGGTTATGGTCACAGAAATTTGTTCACGTTACCTTTTATTATCATTTCATTGTTATTTGTCAAAATTTAATCAAATCGTTCTTTTCTTGTCGCTCCTCGCAGATTTCCTGAGTAAGTGCATAATGTTTCATAACATCTAATACCATTATTGCCTGTGTTCTATCATCTTTTGTAATGTTACCATGAAACTTCTCAGCATATATGGCTTCGTCATTTTTCTTCCATGTTATGAATGGAAAATTCAAATCCCCACAAATTAAAATATTTGATGCTGAAGTTTCAAGTAATTTCAGCACATTTTCTATTTTATTTATACTGAATTGGAATAACTTTTTGCGGTGTCTGGTGGTCTGTAGATGTTCATAATGGTTAGGTTCAGTTCTTTTACTTCTAAAATAATTACTTCGACTGTGCTGTTTGATTTGCTTTCCTTCACCTCACATGTGTTTGTTTTTCACGTAGATGCAACACCCTCCTCGTCTAGCAACTCTATCTGCTCTGGATATGTTGTAGTCCAGTATTGTTACAGTATTTCAGTATCCTCAATGCAGTTTTCACAGCTTTTTTTCGCATTTATGTAAGTGTGATTCCGTTCGGCATATGATATATGTGCTGGTTTCCAGAGCTAAATTATGCAAGTATTGTTATTTGGACTGGTTCCTCTTTGGTCTTATTGGTTAGGCCGCTGCATTTGGGAGTATTGGAGTTGGGGTCCTTGATACTACTGTGGTGGTTGTATTAACGGTGGGTGGTGTTGAATAGGAGGGTGATGTAGAGTATGTAATGCTGGGGTGCATATAGGGCCGTTTCTAGCCATTAGGGGGCCCTAAGCAGTATACCCATTTGAGGCCCCACCCCTCCATCCACCAACTCACGCCTTACTACATCACCTCAGCACACACATACAAAAAATGGCTGTGTTAATAAAAAACAATTATGAAACAATTTTAATGAAACATTTATGTCCAAAACAACAAATATGTACTTCCAGAAGACAAACAGAAAAAATACTCTTCATGAAATTCCTGAAAATTAGCTTATACATTATTTACAATAAATGACACAGAACTATGTATAAAAAAATAGTGCAATTATCAACTACCAAACAATTACTAATTCTACGATACAATCGTGTAATAGCTAACAGTTATACAGAACAGTTTGTATCTTCAAAATTTTTGCCTCCTAGATTTTTTCTGGGTGAAATCATCAATAACATCATCATATGAAATCTCCCTGCCAACGTCCTAGTTGATGCTTATGATGCCAAGGCCATTGAGGCGATCCTGCCCCATTGATGATCTGAGGTAGTTCTTGATTAGCTTCATCTTAGAGAAGCTCCTCTCGGCTGACGCTACTGTCACAGGTAGAGTGCAGGCAATTCTTAGTGCAACCCAGAGATTTGGGTATAGTTCCTCCAGTTGCTTCTGATGAATGAAGGAGAGAAGCTCCAATGCAGTCATGTTGTGTGAAGGTAAAGTCGGCAAGTTCTTAATTTCGAGGGCCAGTTCTCTTCCATCAATGTCAGAGTCAGCTCCAGAGCTCAGTATCTTAGAGAGCTTT
This sequence comes from Bathynomus jamesi, assembly GCA_023014485.1. Taxonomy (NCBI): domain Eukaryota; kingdom Metazoa; phylum Arthropoda; class Malacostraca; order Isopoda; family Cirolanidae; genus Bathynomus; species Bathynomus jamesi. The sequence continues at coordinate 189,820 of JAJOZX010001486.1, forward strand.
TCACACTTGCAGGACAAGTCTTCCTTGTTCATTGTGGTGAAGTTTAGGAGAACCCCAAATATGTCCCTCACATCATCTAATGTTTTGAATCTCTCATTTATTGACCCGATGGCACAATCCACCACCACATTGAAAAATTTGACTTCCAGCCTCTTTAAGGCTTCTGTAAATGGTTCGTCAGGAGCTTCGTGAGCAAAGTGCTTTTTTGTGGATCTGAGCCTCTTCTCCTTCAGCACAGCCTCCACATTCATTTCCTCACATATGTTCCTAGCTACGACTTGTGCTGCAACAAAACCTGTGTTTCTGTAGCTGGTGAGTGAGTCTTTTGTTTTTGTGAGGAGGTTGACTGCCACATGAAACTGCATTGTAGGAGACTGCAGAAGTTTTCTCACATGGTTAAATGCATGAAGAATGTCATACCATACTACTGTGCAAATCTGAAAGCGATAAGACCCTACCTCCTCTGCAAGTGTTTGTGCTTCAGTCCTGGCTATGGCATCTGTGGCATTGTTTCTGACTTCCAACAGGGCCTCTCTGATGTTGTGGCTCTGGTATCGCACAGCCTCAATGCTCTTAAGCCGGCTCTCCCACCTGGTTTCACTCCAGGACTTGAGTGTTATGTTCACGTGCTTCTTTAGGATTGTCTATCTCTGTGTAGCTGCTGCAAAAAGGTTGTACAATTTTTGTACGTTGCCAAAGAAGCTGATGGCATCTGTGGAAGCTTTAGCTGCATCAGCCACTACAAGATTCAGAGTGTGAGCCCCACATGGAACATAGAGTGCACGACAGTTCTTCTCTAATAACCTTGCCTGAACACCTTTGTTCTTGTCCTTCATGTTCGCTCCGTTGTCATATGACTGTCCTCTGCAGTCATCAAGGTGAATATTCAGTTCATCTAGTCTTTTCAGAATCAGAACTGATAAACCCAGGCCTGTACTTTCTGAAGCCTCAAGAAAGCCCAAGAAGTATTCTTTTATTTCTGGTACTTCACCCATTTTAACAGTTCTGATAATAATCGACATATGTTCTTGGTGGCTTATGTCTGGAGTGCAGTCTAAAATGAGAGTAATATTTAGCTTGTTTTATTTCTGCAACAATGGCATCCAAGATTTTCCCACTAATGGACCCAATGAGCTCATTTTTAATGATGTTTCCTAGGTAACTTGAATGACTATATTGGCCACTCTCGTCTCTGCTGATGTGTTGTTTCATCACTGGATCAAATTTGGCAAGCAGCTCAACCTCCTTCAAGAAGTTGCCTTTGTCTCGATTGTACAATGTAGAGGAAGACCCCCTGAAAGCAAGGTTTCTCTCTGCCAGTGATTGGATTATACTTACAAGACGTGTGAGAACATCTTGCCAGCGCCTTCGCTCTACCTCCATTAATGACATTTCAGTTTGGTCAATGGTCCTCCCAGTTTTTAGCCGCAGTTCCAGATCCTTCCATGTTGCCATGTTATTTGCATGTTCTGAACTATTTTCATGGCCTTTCAGAAGCGAACCAACGTTTATCCAGTCTGAAAGTCCATCCGTAATTAGTTTGTACGACTTCCTTGAAAACAACTTGCAGCAGAAGCAATAAAGAGCATCATTTCTTCTAGAGTACATCAGCCAGCTTCGCTTTATTTTTTTCCCATTAATTAATGTTCTGTACATGTAATGGTGATGAACGCTTCTACCGTCCTCTCTTTTAGGGAATGTGAAATCTGGACTGATTTGAAATGGTCCTCGAGACACCAGATCTGTCTTCAAGGCATCTGACAGGACAACTGGCCAGTCATACGGATCAAGCGGTGGAGCAGATCTTGGTTCTTGTTGCTCAGTAGAAATGCCTGTGTGTGGTGTTTGAAGTTGAACAGAAGATGGGCCACTTGTTGGTTCATCAGGCTCTACTTCTACTGGTGTTTGAGGTTGCATAGAGGATGGTCCTGCTGTTGGCTCATGATGCTCATCAGGCTTTGCTGAGGATGGCTTTTCCAAATATTTCAGTAGTGCTCCTGAGAAGAACATAACATTACATATTCTGTTAATTTTTGCTAAAATACTCTTTCTTATCTTGTTTGATAACACCGGTCTGCATGAAAATCGATTTCTTTATTTTGAGTTGTGATTCTGAAGCAGTTCGCTGCGCTGAATTAAAAAATGCTACCAGTTTTTTTCTATCACCCACAGTTTTAAAGTTATTAGCAAAACAATTTTGGGGCGTTTTGTAATTTTTTACCTTTTTTATCTTTAATTAATTTCGTTTTTTCATATTTTTCAGATAGATAATTCTAACATTACGTCTTTAAAATTTTAATAATGGCTTCTAGAGGATGTACCCATAGTCCAGACATATTTTGTTATATTTGTGGTCGGTATGTTGTTGTAAAACAAAGGACAAATGTAACGACCTTCATTAAGAGAGCTTATCATGCTTATTTTGGAATTAAATTAGGAGATCAAGACAAAAGTTGGGCTCCACACAAGGTTTGTCTTACGTGTGTTGCGGCACTAAGGAATTGGAGCAAAGGTAAAAAGAAAAGTTTGCCATTTGGGATCCCTATGGTATGGCGCGAGCCTAGAAACCATACCGACGACTGCTACTTCTGTTCTTGCAATGTTAAAGGTTATAATGCAAAGAATAAAGAGAGCCTTCAATACCCAAGTCTTCCATCTGCAATAAGGCCGGTACCCCATGGTCCAGAAGTTCCTATTCCCCGCCCACCCGAGAGTCTGGATCAATACAATTCAGATTCTGATTCAGCTCCAAATCCAGACAATGATGATGTTTATGAACAGCCAACAGCTGACCGAGATCCTCTAAACCATTAACCCAAGCCGAACTAAATGACTTAGTCAGGGATTTGAATCTGCCTAAGGACTCTGCAGAACTTTTGGGGTCTAGATTGCAGGAGAACAATTTATTGGCATCCGACACATACTTCGCTTGGTACAGAAATCGTGAGAAAGACTTCGTGCCTTTTTTCGAAGAAATGGTCCCTTGGTATTTTGCAAGGACATCACAGGATTAGTGTGCAAGCTAGGCATCGAATACCAAACCAGTGACTGGAGGTTGTTTATAGATTCCTCTAAAACCAGTCTAAAAGGAGTGTTACTGCACAACGGTAACAAATATGCATCAATCCCAGTGGCCCATTCTACTCATTTAAAAGAGACCTATGATAACATGAAACTGCTTCTGGAAAAAATTCAGTATCAAAATCACAGATGGATATTGTGTGGGATCTCAAAGTCCTTTGCATGTTACTTGGGCAGCAATCAGGATACACTAAGATGCCATGTTTCATCTGCGAATGGGATAGTCGAGCACGTGACCAGCACTGGAAGAGGAAAACTTGGCCTCCTAGAGAGAATCTTACCCCAGGATCAAAGAAATTTTACATGAACATCTAGTTGAACCAAATAAAATCCTCCTACCACCCTTGCACATTAAGTTAGGCTTGATGAAGCAGTATGTCAAAGCATTGAATAGAGAAGGTGAGTGTTTCAAGTACATTTGTTCAAAATATCCAAAGATTAGCTACGAGAAAATAAAGGAAGGTGTTTTTATAGGTCCTCAGATTAGAAAGTTATTGACAGACGATCATTTCCTGAACACAATGACCAATAAAGAAAAAGAAGCATGGCTTGGTTTCAAAGATGTTGTTGAAAACTTCTTGGGAAACTACAAAAGCCAAAATTATGAAAGACTGGTGGAAAATATGCTTAAAAAGTTTTGCGCCTTAGGCTGCAACATGAGCCTGAAAGTTCACTTCTTATTTTCGCATCTTGACCGTTTTCCAGAAAATCTCGGAGATGTCAGTGAGGAGCAAGGGGAACGATTTCACCAGGACATCAAAACCATGGAAAGAAGATATCAAGGAAGATGGCATACAAATATGATGGCGGATTACTGCTGGTGTCTGCAACGAGATCAGCCTAACGCACAGCATAAGAAAACATCAATGAAGCACCGGTTTAGTCGTCATTAGTCAGATCTACCTTCGTAGTCTTAAGTCTTTGGAATAAGTCCTGAAATGTTGTTTCTTTCAGTTATTTTTTTATTCTTTCATAAACAAGCAATATGCTTGTCCAAGAGCTAGGAGCTATTTAATTCTGCTTTAATTAGGTTTTACTCTATCACCTAAAGATTTCGTGCTACAAGGGGTGTTGTAATACCTCATCTGTCCCCAAATGTTAACCACCCATTGATGGGAGGGGAGAGAGTATTTTGCTGGGAACGGGACTGGTTGTTATATATATTTACCCTACATTATTATGCAAGCGTTACTGTAGTCTATAACAACAAAATTTATGGTTTAGCATGTGCAATCCAATGTTGGTCTCGATAAGATGGTTCACATTTGGGGATAAATGGGGGATTTATGACACACCCTGTAGTAAGAAAACCATACGTGATATGGAAAAACTAACTATAGTCTTGAGATCAGCGCACTCAAATTATATAGAATCACCAACTACTTTGTAAAAATCGATCGACAAGTTTTTAAATGTGTACTGGTGTAATTGATGTGTGACCAGAATTTGAGGTGATGTGATCCATTAAATTTCACATTTCGAAATATTATAAATATTACAGAGACTAGCTTACTCTACACGATTCCTGAGCACTTGCCTAGCTTGATGGTTTACCTAACCTAGTTGCCTGAACTGTAATCATAAGAATATACAAGTGGCACATCTCACCTGTGCTACGCTACTGGAAAGCTTCTCCTCCTCTATTTTCTTCTTTTTCCGTTTTTCAGCTCCTGATGGATAATGTCGTTTCATTTTCCAAGATGCACGAAGTCACATCTAGTTAACCACAACTAATCTGCTAAATAATAATAAGCATGATAATAATAATAATAATAATAATAATAATAATAATTGTTATGATTGTAACGTTAATCAAATACATTCAAATAATCAGACCATTTAGGTTTTAACCAACAAAATTCACATTATCTGAAAAAGATGAGAAAAAAATTAATAAACTTGAAAACAACGAAAATAATCCTAGGTTTTAAAGTGTTACAAAATCTCTTAATAATTAGTAAATTAGTGAAATAATGTTTTACAATACTAGAAAAATTAAGTATTTAGGAAAGTATAAGCATATAGTAAGAATAAAGTTAAATAATATAGAAATAAGATCTCACAATAGTTATTTACACATAACGACCAAAACGTTTCGTTTGTCTCCGTTTTATCACATTTGTCTCATACAAAAACATTAATTAATACGACAATAATAATAATAATAATAATAATAGTAAGGATAATAATAAAAATAATATTAATAATAACTTCAGCTATATTCCTATTCTTGCCCACTGAGCTATGACCTGGGAGCCTGTCAAGGGGTCCCCTAGTAGCAGCGGGGCCCTAAGCGGCCGCTTAGTCTACTTATGCCAGGAAACGGCCCTGGGTGCATATATCTGCGAAGTTCTGTTTTTTCTTTTTAGAAGAGCTAGTTGTGCTTTTATCATTCTCATTTCCTCTAAAACGTATACTTCATTGGTACTGTTACTACTTCTATTTAGGATGTCAGCTATTCTTTCTCGTCCTCTTCTTTGAGTACCCTTAATGTAAAAATACAGGCACTCCATATTTAGGCATTTTTTCTCTCTAACTGACTGTCTGCACATAGGAGGGTGAAAAAAGTAGCAGTTTGTTCCGTACCTGCAACTTCCATTCCTCATCATATAGAAACATTTTTTGAAGTGATTATACATGCAGTATGAGCCATATTTGCACAAACCTGTTTTGTAATATTCGCATATGGTCCGTCGTTTAGATTCTTTACGAGCCCTATGGGATTTAATTTCTTTCCTCTGTTCTATCACAACTTCTTCCCTACTCAGTGGTCTTTTAGTCTTTGGTGTGTTTATCTTGTGCAGGGGGTATTTCTTCGTCTAAGGCTATTTCTGCACCTCTCCCTCTAGTGTGTTTCCCCTCGATGTCCTGGATCTCATTTTCGTTTGTATCGGCGTTTTCTGATGTTTCCTGATTTTCTCTCGGTGAACCTGTTGCAAATGATTTATTTATTTCAGCATTCCCCATTCCCGTTTGTATAATTTTCCTATTGTTTTCTTTGCACTTGACTCACACGAAGCCATAAAAGCCCATGATTTTGTTGTTTTTTACAATCAGCATTTTCCTGTCCTTTTTATCTAAGTTCATGCATTCGTAATGTTTAAATGTATTGCATAGAATGCATTTTAAACCCGTAGTCCGGTCTACTTTATTTTTGCATTCGCAGAGCTTGTAAGCGGAGCATTCTATTGAACATAATCCAACTTTATTCAACTTTCTGGATTTATAGCAACTCGCACATTTTTCCATATTTTTTACCATTTTTCTTTCCTTTCTTTCGTCTGTTTCCTTTCTGCTTTTCGAATTTCGCCTCCGAAACCTCGACCTTCTCGTTTATGGTCCTCTTCCTCCTTCATAGGCCCCTTCGAAAAATCTCACGAAAGCTGTTATTCCGTTCGAATTGTTTTCAATTTGTTTTCTTTGTGCACGCTATATGCCACCGGCTTTCACTTAATAAATTATTTTCGCGTATTCACTGATACTTAACACACACACTCTGGTATAAGATAGAATTTACCGCTGAATTTATAAACACGTGTTATTTTGGTATTGGCACAGAGCGGAAACAAACGTCCGTACACCACGAGGTAGAAACACTTTATATATATATATATATATATATATATATATATATATAATACATAACACACACACACACACACACACGAGGGTAATTCAGTAAGTATCCGCACTTTTTATTTTCACAATTTTATTTTCACATCTGATAGATTATAAACACATCACTTCTCAACATAGTCTCCCTGTTTCTCAATGCACTTAGTCCAGCGATCTACAAACTTCCTAATGCCATCACAAAAGAATGTTTTTGGCTGTGTGCGTAGCCAGTCATGCACCGCATTCTTCAGGTCATCATCGCCTTGGAATCGCTGACCTCTCAAAACGTCTTTTAGTGGTCCAAACAGGTAAAAATCCGAAGGTGCCAGGTCGAGAACTTCAAATTTAAGTTCTTGAAGGCATTTTCTAGTCTGTGCAGTGGTATGGGGGCGCGCATTGTCGTGTAACAGAATAACACCTTCCCGTTGCAAGGAAGTTCAAAGCGCAGCCGTCAGAGGTAAAGTTATGCTAACACTGTTTTGGGATACACGACGCCCTCTCCTTGAACATTATCTAGACTGCAGTGATGGCGAACCTTTTCAACCCTGGGTGTCAAAAATTAAAAATTTTCGTGATCATATTCAAGTGGCGTGTCACATACATCACTGTTATCAAAGGAACATCACAATTATAATAATAAAACTATCTATTCTAGCTCATTTGAACAATACAGGAAAAATAAAAATAAATGACAATAGAATGTTTTAAAATAAAAACTACAATTTTACCTGTTATTTAGTGACTTCTTTGTTGCTGTACTCTTGAAGAAAGCTCTTTTATAGCAGGTGTGTAATTCATACATTTTAATGCTACACAAGCAGCACTGACATCATCAACCAATCTGTTTCTCTTGTCCGTTTTGATGTTATACAAAGTTGAAAACAAAGTTTCGCAGGAGTAAGTTGATGAAAAAATTGTCAGTATAGCTTTGGCAAGTCTTTTAAGAGTGTCAGAAGTTTCCGGGATCCAGTTCCACACTTTCAGAATTTTATTGTCAGAATTATTATTCACAGATTCCTGCAAGCGGTATCGCTCGAGTGTTTCTAACTCAGATCTATGATCAATAAACTTTTGCTTCCAAATAGAGCTGGATTAGAACTCTGCTAACTGCATTTCAAAGTCATTTAAATCTAACCAGTCAAACAAATCTAACTTCAGATTTGTAAAAACAGCTTTATCAGGATATTTTATAAAATTTTTGTTCCTTCTAACTCTCTGAACTGCACAAATCTTGTTGAAAACTGCTCAATTATAGAGTTTAAAATTTCAACAAATTGTTCTCGAGCTTGTTCCAAGTCGTCTCTGTCTTGGCACTTCATTTCATCAAAATGTTTCTTCAACCTATGAAAGTACTTATAACTTCTACTTTCCAAGTCACGTTTAAAAATGTTGAGCTTGCTTTCAAAGCCTTTGATCAAGCCAAACATTACATCAATAGTTTTTCCAAAACCTTGTAATTTAATATTGAGTTCATTCAGATGTAATGACAGATCAGTGAAAAACATAAGTCTACTGAGCCAAGCCACATCAGTTAATTGAGGAAACTGTTCTATATTTTTCATATTTAAAAATAGCCTGATTTCATTTAAGCATTCCACAAAACGTTCAAGTACCTTACCGCGACTTAACCATCGCACATTAGGGTACTATACATAAGTAATCCATTGTAAACTGAATCAACTTCATTTAACAGTGACATAAATTCTCGTTTGTGCAAAGCCCGTGAAGCTATCAAATTGACTATTTTTGTCACAACTTCTTTTAAACCTACCTTTGCACACAATACCTCTTGATGTATAATACAGTGAAAGCATACAAGCGAATGACCAACAGTTTTTGTAAAATGTTTCACAAATCCAACATTTCGTCCAACCATATTTGGGGCACCATCTGTCGTAACTGACATTATTTTTGACATATCTATCTGTTTATCACGAAGCATTCTAACAACAACCTCACATATATCTGCTCCTGTTGTATTCAGAGGCAAATTTTCTAACTTAAGTACTTCCTCATATATTGCATTGCCACCGGGATATCTAGCAATAATAGCTAATCGAGCCGATGACGTAACATCGGTGGTCTCATCGAGACAAATAGAAAAGAAATCACATGCATTTAAGTCTTTTTTCACTTGATTTTCTATATCAGAGTTCATCTTCATCACTCTGTCTTTAACAGTATTTCTACTAATTGGTAATTCATTAATACGCTGAATAATAGCTGCTTTATTTTGAAAGTCAAATAAAAATGGTGCACATTTCATAAAAGCTTCCTTAACGAAATCTCCATCACTAAGTGAGTTTCCATGCTGGACAATAGTATGTGAAATACTGAAGCTTGCAGACATTAAATTTGAAGGCCCACTTACAAATTTAAGTAAATTGTCTGACTGAGACTGTTTATCTTTTAACATTCGCAATATATATTCTTTACGTTCTTGCTCACTTTTTTCTAGAAGCTACTGGTGGTTAGTGTCGAAATGCCTTTTCACATTCTAAGTTCTGCTCACAACTGTTTCACTACACAGGATGCATAGAGCTTTGTCGTTCGTATCAATAACGCCATATTTTTCAGTCCACCAATCTTGGAAACTCCTTCCGCTTCCTTTCTTTGACAATTTTATTTTTTTGTTTACTGATTCCGCCATTATGATAAGGCTGAAATATTAAAAAACAATAGCAATTCAAAATCGTTAACACAAATATTTAATGTGACAAATGGATGTTAGAACAAGTAAAACGATGAATTAACGTTAGGCCTAATTAGTTTCAACGGTACCACAGTTAACAATGTTAATGGAGATAAATTTTCATTTTCCAACACAATAATATCAATAACACTTAATACTAATAATTAACACCAGAAAACACTTAATATTAATTAATAATGAAACATAACAATACACAACAGTGATTAATAATGACTTAATTAGACTCATTAAATCAAAATGCCCGTGTAAAACGACGCCATGGCTCGACTAAAGACAAAGAAAGAAGAAATCAGAGTTGCCAATTCTGAATTATGAATATATAATTCAGAGTTGCCAGCCAAAATTAATGCTTAATTTTATACTATTTATAATGGTAATTTATTTCAATTCAAATCCAACCACAGTAATATGTAATTAAATAGCCATCAAATATAGAGAATTGAATGTTTATTTACAAAAAATATATATAATCATTTCCTATTTAATTAGATGAAATTAAAAACGTCTCTTGATTTGATCGATTTTCATTCTTTATAGTTTTTGTTTAACTTTTGGACGATAGAAATGTCAGTTTAGGCGTGTCAACAAAAAAACAGCAACGTATCACCTTTGACACGTGTGTCATAGGTTCGCCATCACTGAATTCTAGAGCGTGGAACTACAGTAACAAGTGCATCGTATTCTGACACGCTTCGGAATGAGTTAAAGCAAGCAATTCGCACAAAAGGGAGAGGGAGATTTCGAAAGGTTTTATTCTGTTACACGACAATGCGCTCCCTCATACCGCTGCACAGACTAGAAAATGCCTTCAAGAACTTAAATTTGAAGTTCTCGACCTGGCACCTTCGGATTTTTACCTGTTTAGACCACTAAAAGACGCTTTGAGATGTCAGCGATTCCAAGGCGATGATGACCTGAAGGAGGTGGTGCATGACTGGCTACGCACACAGCCAAAAACATTCTTTTGTGATGGCATTAGGAAGCTTGTAGATCGCTGGACTAAGTGTATTGAGAAACAGGGAGACTATGTTGAGAAGTGATGTGTTTATAATCTATCAGATGTGAAAATAAAATTGTGAAAATAAAAAGTGCGGATACTTATTGAATTACCCTCGTATATATATATATATATATATATTTATTTTTCTCTCATCACCCCGAAGCCTCCATTACCCCTTATCCCCCATTACCCCACCATCCACCCGTTACCCCTTATCACCACCCTCCTTTTCTTATCCCTCCACTCCCCCACCATCATATATACAGTGTATATACAGGGCGTCCCAAAAACATGTATACACACTTTAACAGCTGATAGCTCAATTGATGTTTCTTTCTTTCCAAGTTAAACCCATTAGAATTAATAATGGCAGTCAGACTAAGCTTTGAACAAAGGAAATTCATTCTAAAATGCTACTGGAAGTGTGAAAACGCAGTTGAAGTGCAAAGACAGTTTAGGAGGGAGTTTCAAACAGATCCACCAACGCGACTTACCATCACTCGAATTAAAGATAAGTTTGAAGCCGATGGAACTGTTCAGAATGTCCACAAGAAGCGTTCCGGAAGACCACGGACATCGATAAGCCCCACAAAGCAAGAAAGAGTACTGGAAACGTATCACCAAAGTCCAAGAAAATCTGTGCGGCAAGCGAGTCGTGAGGTAGGAATTTCAGAATCGTCTGTTCCAACGCATTTTGAAGCGCTGTCAATGGAAAAGTTACATTCCAAGATTAGTCCATGCTATTAATGAAGATGATCCGGACCGAAGAGTGGAGTATTGCGAGTGGTACTTGGCACGATGTGGATGTGGATTGGACGAAGGGGTTTCGTAGAATACCCTCCGCGTTCACCAGACCTCACACCACTAGACTTTTTTTTATGGGGATACTTAAAAGACAAGGTCTACGCTATAAAACCTGCAACAGTCGCTGAATTGAGAGCAGCCATTGGACGAGAATGCACACAAAACAAATACCAAACGAAATGTTTCGTGATGTTTGCGATTCCATTGCTTCGCGTTATCAGCAGTGCCTGGACCAGAACGGACGTCAGTTTGAAAACAGGCGTTGACAAAACAATTAAATAATGTCTGTAGATTCTATTACATTTTGAAAATGAAATGTATTTTAATAAACACTGCCTTTATAATTATTTAAAGTGTGTATACATTTTTTGGGACGCCCTGTATATAAAATTTTATTTATTTTATTCACTTTTTTTTTTGCCCCATTCTTTCCTGCTCCACCACCATATATATATATATATATATATATATATATATATATATACACACACACATTTTTATTCCCTTGTGCCCATCCTCTCTATCTTACACCAACTCATCTCTCATCAAACCCATTGTTTATACGGCTGTAATTAAAATTTTTCTTTTTCTCCTTCCTCCTTTTTTTTCTCCTCTCCCTCTTCCCCATCGTTTCCGCTCCCCCTCCTCCCTCGTTACCATGGCAAGATCTACCTCATTCTCAACATATTACTACTGCAACCAAAAATCTTGATTCATCATTATTTCTTTATGATAGACATAAACGTGTGCTACCTTGGTATATATATATATTTTTTTATGTAGGAAGGAGGAGCCAAGGGCGAGCGCTCTAAAAATGCCTCCCTATGTAAGAGAGAGAGAGCCGAAATCAAGGTAGGTCTGAGGCTTATGATGACTTTTTCTAGTTTTCAAAAGATTGTGTAGTGTGTAAAATGTATGTATGTATGTGTATTGAAGAATAGAGGGAGAAGTGTGTTTAAAAGCATGCTGGGCTACTCATAGGGTAGTTGAGACACGGAGAAAGACCAGCTAAAGAGAACGAAATGTATGTGCGTCTTGTTTTGGGGGCTTTTTTTTTTGTTGCAGGTAGAATAACATGCAATGGCTAATATGGACGCGAGTTAGACCCTTCAGGAAAAGTCGGAAATTGTTCTTTTGCATGCTTCTCGCCTTAGCCAAAGAGGGATAGCTGAAGAATTTCACCGTCGTCATCCCAATAACGTGCGAACAAGGACATCAATTGGAACATTTGTTTTCGTTCTAATGTATTTATTTTGTAATTTAAAATAAATTTTCCTATGTGACCGGACTTGTGGGACTTGTAAGTCCCCAGTATCCGACATTTTCTTACGCTCCTATTCTACGACAGTAGGATAGCTTAGGATAGCTGTTTATAGAATGTTTTCAGTATAACAGTGGTTTGCAATTTGTTTTATAAATATTCCTAGTTTTCTACATGAGCACTTTGAACTCATTTATATGTGTATTCAACTGATTTTTTTACATACAATGGCTCCAGTAGGGCAGATACCAGAAAATATTCACATAAAGATCGCGACGTTCCGAGAAGAAAGATATACTACTAGAGAAATTGCTAAAGAATTAGACATTTATGTAACAGGTGTGTAGGGCACACTCAAACGCTGTCTTGAAACAGAGTCAACCAAAGACAAACGTGCGACGAAAATGGAATGAAAGCCAAGAAAAACTAAAAGATCTCAAGACCACTCCTTGCAGGAAGCATACCTAACAAGTCTGAGAGGGTAAAATATGCTCGATATCATGCCCACTGTACGTCGACTGATTGGGCGAAGGTTCTCTGGACAGGAATCAACATATGAAATCTTTGTCTAAAAGAAGCGAGTACGCACTACGACGCCAAGGTGATAGATATAATATATGCTTACATCCAACAGTAAAGCATGTGGGGGCTCTATCAATGTTTTGGCGTCCATAAGTTCATCTAGAGTTGACTCCTTGTGAAAAACGATGGTACTCCAACTAAAGAGAAGTACAAGGGAGTTCTTCAACTGCATGCTGTGCCAGATGCAAAGCGTTTGATTGAACACGGGTTCATCTTCCAAGATAACGACTCCAAACACACGGCACGGATTGTAAAAACATATTTGAAGGGGAAGGAGGACGCTGAAGAACTAACAATTATGGAATGGCCATCACAATGCCCTGACATGAATCCAATTGAGGTTAGTAGTATGGGTGCAACAGGGGAGAGTGCAATGCAATTGCAATTGGTGATCAATGTCGCATAAGTTATGCAACAAGGGGGAGGGGAATGTTGCAAGTTGCTATGCAACAAAGGTGAGGGGAATGTTGCAAGATGTTATGCAACAAAGGAGGAGGGGGGAATGTTACAAGAGCAACAAGAGGTTATGCAACTTGGAGGAGGAGTTATCCCCCAAGAGAAAGAGAGAGGAGAAGGAGAGAGAGGAGGAGAAGTGTTCGCCTGGCAGGAGCCAAGCGCATATTAAAACTTCAGCCGAGCGGCCGTTGTCTTAATATGTTCTAATCAGCCAGTTGGCTTATCTGGCTGATTTGCCAGTTTGCGCTTATTTATTTAATTAAAGCATATATTTTGGCTTAAGCCACCAGTTGGCGTAGAAGGCTGATCTGCCAGATTGCACTATTTATTTAATTAAAGCATATATGTTGGCTTAATCCGCCAGTTGACTTAGAATGCGTAAATGGCTTGTTCAAGTGTAGAGGTTGAGTTGCCAGATAGCGCTATTTATTTAATTAATACATATATTCTTTACAGTTGCTTTAGAAATCCGCTTTAGAAGCCAGCCAATTGATATAATTAAATACCGTGTACAACCAAAAGAATTAAATAAAACACCATTACATCATTCTGTTTGTTTAGGCGAATTAATGGAAATATATAGAAAATAAATGTACAATGGAATATATATATATATGATCAAAAATAATAATAGCATACGAACGATGAATATATAATAAATATACAATGGTATATATATATATATGATCAAATAATAATAATAGCATAAGAAATACGAACGGGAAATATATAATAAAAAATATACAAAACGTATAGCCATCAATATATTAGTACAGGAAAAAAAAATATATATATATACACACAGTTATATTAAACAATTAAATATATAATATATTGAAAATGATAATATACGAAACGTATAATCAACTGCATATTAGTAATGGAAATATATATATATATATATATATATATATATATATATATATAAATAAATATACATCAAAATACTTTATGTTCTACGGGTTATATTAAATAATTAAAAATAATATATGAAACGTATAATAAATTGCATATTAGTCCAGGAAATATATATATATATATTATATATTATATATATATATATTATATATATATATGATGAATAAACCACGAAGGAAAGGAAACACAAAATGGTGCTCAAGCGCTTTCGTCTAATGACATCCTCAGGAACACTGAAGTACATAAAAAGGTTAAGCCTATATATAGGTTACAGAAAGAAAAAGAAAAAATAAATAACATACATACACACACACATATATATATATATATATATATATACATACATATCTATATATACAAATACATATACATACATACATACATACATATATATACAATAAACAGAGAAGCAAAAATAAAAAATTAAAAATTAAAACCTTAAAGGATTACCAGTGAGGCGTACAGATTTGTAAGGAAAAATATCGATTTTTAGCACAAGATCAAATGGATTATAAAAATACAAATTTATACTGGAACTCTGCCCGGGTTTTAACACACTGCTGCCTATGGTCAGGTTTCGATATATATATAAAAAAAAATAAAATGCAAATTAAAAGTTAATCGATTTTTAGCACAAGATCAAATGGATTATAAAAATACAAATTTATACTGGAACTCTGCCCGGGTTTTAACACACTGCTGCCTATGGTCAGTTTTCGATATATATAAAAAAAAATAAAATGCAAATTAAAAGTTAATAAAGTAGAAGACAAGTTTACCAAAGATTTAATGTTTTACCCTTCTTATCTAAATCTGTTTTAAAGGAATTCAAAATAACAGGATCGAGTTGAAAAAGACCTTTGCTTATGTTGAAGTTATTTGAAAGTTGGATAATGGCAGACTCAAGAATATTTCTATTAACAATGTTGCTTGAATGGAATAAAACTGAAGCATTATTCCAATCAATACAGTGGGCTAACTCTGACAAATGGACAAAAAGGGCACTGGACAACTGTCCTGTTCTAACGGAATATTCATGCTGTTTTATACGTGTGTGCAAATCCTTTCCCGTCTGACCTATGTAAAAGGAATCACATTGTTTACAACCAATTTTATAGATAATGCCTGAATTATTGGTAGGGCTATTTTTTACTATGATATCTTTCACAATATTGTTATATGAAAATACTACATTAATATCCAAAAGTTTAAGTACATTAGCAATGCTTAAAAAGCCCGGGAAAAATGGAAGTACTAAAAATTTTTTGACAAAGTACGAGTGTTAATATTGACACGATAGAAAGTTCGTTTTGCCTTGTTGAGACAAGATTCCATAAACGCAGATGGATAACACAAATCACTTCCAATACCGTTGATTTTTTCCAATTCGGCATCGATGTATTCCGGACTGGCGATCCTAAGGGCCGAATTGGAAAAAATCAACGGTATTGGAAGTGATTTGTGTTATCCATCTGCGTTTATGGAATCTTGTCTCAACAAGGCAAAACGAACTTTCTATCGTGTCAATATTAACACTCGTACTTTGTCAAAAAATATTTTAGTACTTCCATTTTTCCCGGGCTTTTTAAGCATTGCTAATGTACTTAAACTTTTGGATATTAATGTAGTATTTTCATATAACAATATTGTGAAAAATATCATAGTAAAAAATAGCCCTACCAATAATTCAGGCATTATCTATAAAATTGGTTGTAAACAATGTGATTCCTTTTACATAGGTCAGACGGGAAAGGATTTGCACACACGTATAAAACAGCATCAATATTCCGTTAGAACATGACAGTTGTCCAGTGCCCTTTTTGTCCATTTGTCAGAGTTAGCCCACTGTATTGATTGGAATAATGCTTCAGTTTTATTCCATTCAAGCAACATTGTTAATAGAAATATTCTTGAGTCTGCCATTATCCAACTTTCAAATAACTTCAACATAAGCAAAGGTCTTTTTCAACTCGATCCTGTTATTTTGAATTCCTTTAAAACAGATTTAGATAAGAAGGGTAAAACATTAAATCTTTGGTAAACTTGTCTTCTACTTTATTAACTTTTAATTTGCATTTTTTTTTTTTTTTATATATCGAAACCTGACCATAGGCAGCAGTGTGTTAAAACCCGGGCAGAGTTCCAGTATAAATTTGTATTTTTATAATCCATTTGATCTTGTGCTAAAAATCGATTAACTTTTAATTTGCATTTTTTTTTTTTTTATATATATCGAAACCTGACCATAGGCAGCAGTGTGTTAAAACCCGGGCAGAGTTCCAGTATAAATTTGTATTTTTATAATCCATTTGATCTTGTGCTAAAAATCGATATTTTTCCTTACAAATCTGTACGCCTCACTGGTAATCCTTTAAGGTTTTAATTTTTAATTTTTTATTTTTACTTCTCTGTTTATTGTATATATATGTATGTATGTATGTATGTATGTATTTGTATATATAGATATGTATGTATATATATATATATATATATGTGTGTGTGTATGTATGTTATTTATTTTTTCTTTTTTCTTTCTGTAACCTATATATAGGCTTAACCTTTTTATGTACTTCAGTGTTCCTGAGGATGTCATTAGACGAAAGCGCTTGAGCACCATTTTGTGTTTCCTTTCCTTCGTGGTTTTATTCATCATAAATATTTTTCACGTGTTACTTTCGTGAAATAATTTTCATATATATATATATATATATATATACATACACAATTAAATAATTAAATATACATCCTTTATGTTCTACGGTGCAAAACACAAAACTCACACGTAATCGAGTCTACATTCACATCGTTATTACTTTGTACTACACGGTAAAACCGACCAAGCAACACTTCACCGTTTAACTTATACGGATGCCTATACTCGACATAGATATTACTTTCATATCGTTCAATACTATTTTTGTGCCCACTTTACATTCGGTTGGCAAGTTATCTTTAAACATGGCTAGAATACAATCAAAAGCACGCACAAAGAGGTCATCGTTAACGAAAACATCATTATTAAATACAGGTTTTCTAAACACGCCTTTCCAATCGGGTTTTTTTTTTCATACCGTCCCGAGCTTCTCAATCGTGAACTCTTCTTCACTCTGCATAACAGCAATTGAAATAATCTTCCAAGTCGTAACGACAGCTATTCATTATACAGATGTACAGCTCTTCAGGGTGAACAGTATAGGCTAGCTCTGCCCTGTACCGCTCAAGTGCTTTGTACCAAAGTTCAGGATATTTCGAAGAATCTAAACCTTTTAAATATGCATCCAGCTCTAAAACCATTCTCGCCTTGTTCACTCCTACATTCGATAAATCCGACGAGCAGAGCAGTGTATGCTTATTCAAGAACCGTGTCAAAATAAATCATATCCGTAACACGAGCGTCTAATATAGGCTTCAGCTTGCGGAATCCGACGATTTCAAACATTCAGTCGAGGATGAAACGGTTTCGCGTAGGGACAAGAACGTTATTATCAGATGCATTTTTCCACATCAGTCGTATATCAGTGCATGGTTGATCGTTATTTATACACAACGTGCAAACAACGGCATATGAGGGGGCGTTACTAATCTGCTCTCTTCTTGTACCTACACCTGCAGGTATTTTATGACGGTCCTCTCCCCACTTCTCAACTATCACGAAGACTCTATGGATGATAGGGAGTTAGCGAGCGTTGACGAGGAAGTAGATTTAGGCGTACGCGTAACTAAAGATTTAAAGGTTAGGAACCAGTGCCTGGAGTCTTGCGCAAAAGCTAATAGGATGTTAGGCTTCATAGCGCGTAATTTCGAATTTAAATCGAAGGATATTATATTGCCCCTCTACAAGTCCCTAGTCAGGCCTCATTTAGAATATGCCGTTCAGTTTTGGTGCCCGTACTTGCGTGAGGATATTGATAGGTTAGAAAGGGTTCAGCGTCGTGCCACGAAACTTATTCCGTCATTGCGCAATAAGCCTTATGAAGATAGGATTAAAGAGTTAGACTTGTATTCACTCGAAATTAGGAGATTAAGGGGGGAGCTTATTGAAGTTTTCAAAATCGTTAATAACATCGATAACGTAAATTTTGACAAATTGTTCACTTTTGATAATAGTAATACTCGCAATAACGGATTTAAGTTGCGTGGCAGGCGTTTCATTACTAATATCGCTAAAAACTTCTTTACGTTTAAAGTAATTGATAAATGGAATAATCTTCCCGCGTCAGTCGTTCATTCTACCAGCGTTAATATGTTTAAGAACCGTCTTGACAGACATTTTAAAAGTATTAGCGTTGTTTAAAATTTAAAAAGAAAGTTAACAGGAGCTCTGGTGGTGGTGCTCGAGGATGAGTCTGTTGACGATGGATGCCAGCTTGTGACATGCCAGCGTGTGATGCCAGCAATAAAATTATTTAAAAAAAAAAAAAAAAAAAAAAAAAAAAAATTAGACTAACACGAATGTAGATGTAGCTTGTAGCGTAAACTAACCCACTTTTTGTTTAACTTTACCTACTTTTTTTTTTTTTTTTTTTTTTCTTGCATGTCTGTAACTCTTTCCTTGCATGTTTGTAGTTTGCATGGTATGACAGTGAGTTAAGACTGTGTTTGCATGGTTTGTAAGCGTTCTTATTTTACTTCTTTTCATTTTTTCACCCCTCTCCTATATTCTCCGACTATTTTTCTGACTTGTCGGCAGTGGCCGGCGGATGATGATGGTGAGACTTTTTTTCCTCTTTTTCTGAATGAATGTTAACCCACGAATGATAGGTGTTGCTCCTTACTTAACCCCTTATTCTCTTCTCTTCTCTTAACCGCCTACTCTTTCCTTTCTCTCGGGCTAGCCTTAGAGTGGATCTTAGGGTCTTTGTTAGCCTTAGCTTCTGTAGATCTGTAGATCTCCTCAACACTTAAATAAATAACAGTACGTTTACCAGAGTTTGCTTGTCTGCAAATCATTTCAAGTACATAATTAATGGTGCCGGTTTCACGCCTGAACACGCGCAATGACTTCGTCACGGAGACATCGTACGAGGCGTTGAGAATGCTTCTCAAAGGAAGTTCCATCCTATTCGCACGTCCACTCGGTTCAAGCTCTGAGATGACTATGAGGCACAGGTGGACGGATCGGCTCGACAGGCGGAATGAGTCAAGCTGATGAAACGTGTACGGGTTTGTTCAAACTCGTGTGTTTCGGAGGGGTGAGGTACACGGGCGGGCGGGTCGATGGGGGGAGCGACTCACACCATAAACTGCTGAAGCGTGTACAGGTTTGTTCGAACACTTGTGCCCTTGGACAAACAGAACTTTCCGCTACATGAAACAATACCGGCTTTAATGTTTTATCACAAATGTTTTACCACAAACTAAACATCTTCACAATCCGGTGCACCATTTGAGAGAAACATACGCCCATATTTATCCTTTATGTTTAACAAGCGATACTCGTCTCTAAAGTCTGTTAAAAACTCACACAGCCCATTAGCCACAACCTCACCACAAACCTCGTCATGATATATATTAATAAAATGGTAAAAATACTTAAGGTTCTCCATGTTGACAAGGTTTACATTCTCAACCGTAGGGTACGAGTAGTCGGTATGGTGTAACATGATAATAATATCGCTTGTCACACCACTCATCAACAAGACTCACTATCCATAACCGTTGCTTATCTTCTGAACGTGTTGCTTCTTCTACTTCGCGGTATATGTGAGCCTTTATAAAGGTTAGGTCTACAACATACTTCAATACATCGTTTGTACTACGAAATCCTACAATGCCCTCGCCAGAATACCCGTAGAGTATTTGACCATCTTGGTCCTTCGCGGGGCTCAATGTAGGCTTAAAAGTATCAAAGGAGGGGGGAATAGGGAGTTTTTCAGTATCCACCACATCTTGGCACTTTGCCGAATACCACTTCATAAACGTTGAACACGTAATATTAAAGGTAGCCATTACTATTTTTTCTACGCGGGAGAATACACGTCTGAGCTCAAGGATATGCAGAGGCTAACTGAGCACGCAGAGATCCAGATATGCTCAGGTAGTGGCAGGACTCACGTTGCCGATCTTACAGTGGGCGGAGCTTTTCTTATTACTGTACACACACACACACACACACACACACGCAAAGAAGAAAATGAAAATTTAATTGAAACAAATATACGTGAGAAATAAACATATCAATACACATACATATAAATACAATCAAGGATTAAGGTAGCCAAAAGGTACGGTATCATAAGTGTTACGGCATACCTTCGTGCCCCTAAATTCCTTCACACACCCCAGTTTCTGCGCCCGAAAATTGTGCGTCCCAACAGTTAGTTGGGGTAGCTGGTCACCCTCATCTTCCAAGCACACTAGATCCTTTGACGAGTCAAAGTTAACGACTCGACGGTTCGCATGGTTAAGCGTGATACCCTTAGCCTTCACGATATACTTCATATCATGCCCTACCCTCACCCGTACCGCATAGGTTTTTGGCCCTGTTGACACAAACGAGTCTGCGCATGCACCATGACCATACTCATCTTTGATCTCGTCAGTTAACTCTCCGAGGAATTTCCCAAAAGCGGGCATGTATTCACCCTCCCTCGCTGTGAATATCACGCTATCTGTGTCAGAGTACAACACCCTACGTCCAAGAGAGTGCAATAGGCCCCAGAGTTTGATGCTGGCGTAGGCCGTTGGGAAACTGGCTACAGGTATGTTTGTAACCCGTGAGGTATCTTTCGCCAGTTCGGTGATGTTGTACTTTATTATGTAAGTATTATCTACATTCACGATCTTCATAACCTCTTGGCATAATCCCAGACTTCACTATAACTTTGTGCCAAATGGACGTTCCCTTTGCCGGTATTCTCTGTAAATTTCCCCCCAAAGACTGTTTAGACAACTTTTCACTAAAGCGCTTGCCAGGATTCTTAGCAATTTGGGTTCGGTCAAGATGTATACCTTCATGGGAACGGTAACGCTGAATATAAGCCGTTTTTTCATCTTCGGTATCAACCCCTCCCGGATATCCTAATGCTTCTACTTTATCCTTCAAAAAAGCGTTTGTATATGGTGTGAAAATGTTGGGCAGCTTCTGAAACCTCCACACCTCATGTATCTTCAATATTCTATACCCATGGCGAACGGCTAGGGCCAGCTCAGGGCTTGTATATACACCTCTGATCTTACGCTGGAAGGCTGTATGGTCACAATCACTGCTGTTCTCTTCTGCGGTTCTTATTTCTTCACGGTACTGGGCATCTGTTTCCAACCGTGCATCATACTCATGCTCCCACACGATTTTGTGAGTGAACTAGGAGCCTATAAGTTAATCACAGTTACGGGTCCATGCGAGGCTGTCGGAGGGGGATCTTCCACAAAGGTCCCCTGTGACGGCACATTCAGCGCGCTGACATCCATGCCACCAGCAGCCGTTAAAGGAATACACGGTCTTCTCACCATTGGCTGAATCCTCACTTAGGCCGTCAACCCAAAAAACACGACCATTGACCTTAATGGGTACTTCACCCGTGTTGCGGGCATGTTTTATGTATACCCCGTTCTGTTGCTGTAGGTGTATAAGCCAGTAAATAGCCTTGTGCCCATAACTACGGGGGTTGTTTCTGTGAATGATTGCTAAGGTGTCTTTAGGCATGAAGTTATTCTTGAACACTGTAAAACATAATGAGGCGATCGTGGTCGCGACTTGCAGCGGATCGCATTTGAAACGGGTTATATACATCCTTCTAAAGGCTTGAAAGCATACTCTAAGTACACGTACGTCATTCACGCAATAACGTCCACATTCATCGGCTATATTGTATGGTTTAGTAACGGTCAAAATCTTCACGCTCACTATCACTCATGTTGGTGTAGTTAAAGTAATGTTTGGGTGGGGGTAGTCCTAAGTAATTTAAAGTTTCGTTAGTGAGGAATGTGTAAGGGAAATATCCTTTTGAAACTTCAGCGGCTATGCCCATGACATTGGGCAGCTTTGCTAATTTACAACGTGTGAACAGAAGAGTATCTTTAAACTGCATTACCTCTTATCTGCATCTGTATTAGTTTGTTGCTTCTTTTCAAGGGATCACCTGTAAATATCGCAGACGAATTGTATTCAAGCAGCTCCTTATAAAGGAACTGTGTGTCAAATTTTGTCCTGTTATGGGCAAGTATATACACAGTCATTTTTTTTAACTTGTCTGCTAATTTGACAAAATAGGACACAAAGAGCTTAACAGGGCTGTCGTGTGCATTCGTTTGAAATACGTTTGTCCGTTTTCCACATTTGTGGCACTCATCACACTCGATGTCCATGCACTCATCACAGATAGTCTGACTTTCGAGTAAATGTGGAATGACCTCTTTGGCTTCAGCGTTCGTATAAGTTTCTATATCGTTGTACACTGTTATACAAGGGCTACTTTTAGGTTTAGCACATTTCATATAACATACAAACCCTCGTTTCTAACCAACTAGTGAAGTTGGGTTTCCCTAATTAACAAAAAGAAGAAAGAAAAAAGTTTCTGAGACGAAGAAAAACGGAGGTCTTTGTCAATTCTTGAAAAATTTTGACTGCTGTACATGCTTCACTCCATCCGCCTTATATTTTTCATGACATGTAGAACAGTGAATTTCATCGCATTTATGTTTGAAATTCCCCCAATTATCCATCATGTGAAACATACTGCACTTACAAATCCTCATTTTCCTTCAAGTGCCAATTGATTTATGGAGCTCAAAGCATTTATTATTGAAAAATGTACGTCTACACACATTACATTCCCTCTTCTCGGTTTCAGCTACATGGCTTTCACATTTGGGGCTTTTACACTGCTCACATACCATATAGCAATCCTTACAATGTTTCAGTATATCATCAGCAAACTCGAGACAACCCTTGCACAAATCATGATGCCTTCCATGTTTTCGACTTTTATCATAACAGGCGTAGAGAGCCCTTATTTTACGGATGGGGAGATACGATGTTCTTGACAATCCTAAAATAAGTAGAGAGGTCTTGTGCGATCTCTCACGCTGCTTTTAAAAACATATACAGTCTTACGACGATCATCCATTTCAAATACGACTATACGTGCACTTATTTCCTGCTCGGCCCTTCTCAGTTCTTCAGGACCCATATTACACTCAAACTCAAGCTTACAATCTGAAGCCAGTTTACGGGCACACTGCACAACCGTGGGCAACCAAATTTTTCGCGTCCAAGCATTTATCACAGTGAACATATGAGCTAAAATTATTGCTATGAAACCACAACCACGATCGACGTTTAAGTGATTTCTGTGAATAACCGGAGAATTGAAATTAAGAGTATAAGGTGTGCCACTATGACCCGCAACCCGGAATACTCTGTCAATATCTACCATGAAGTTCTCCATATTGAAGGATGTACCACTTCGAGAGGCTTGCATTATACGCCCCAAGATATAGTCTATATCTACAGCCGCCAAACGTCTGAACGGTATTACCACCCAAAAATCTTCCCCCTCAACTGACCCGAACCTGAAGGATAACCTGGTCCGGACTTCACGTTCGTCGCGGTTCTGAAGGGCAAACTCCACAATACGTTCAACTACGCGCCGCAGTCCGTTGGTATACAGGGATCCAGGGCCAACCCTGACCACGTACGGATTTCTAGTCAGGGCAGGGGTAGGGGTAGCGGTGCGCACCAACTCGAATTTTATACCATCCTCCACAGTATGAGAAGCTGTTGTGGAGGAAGTACCTGGATCTGAACAATGGGGCATATTTGAGGAAGATACTATTGTGGGGGTTGTGTCGTAAGACGTTGAGGGTTGGGGATCTATTACTGTGGATCTAACAACCGGAGCAATCCTGGCACGCTTTATACCTGACGTGGAGGGTTCTTCATCATGCTTCCGCTTTGAACTGTGGCATGCTACAGGTGTCGCTGGTGAGGGCTCGTCGGCGGGGAAAGGTTTTGTCGCTGCACGGTCAAGGGGTTCATCTGTGATATCGATGATGGGGTGCTGTACATCTTCGTCATTCACGGTTCTGTGGAAGAAGAAAACAAAATATAAGGAACAGCACTTAAAATTTATAATATTTTGTAAATTACCCACTTAGGGGTGTGATGTGTTAGAAATGGAATCTGTAGAAAAATTCAGGTTCACAAGCCCCTCCACATGTATTATATCTGGCCCTACAGGATGTGGAAAAATTGAACTTATGGTTAAAATCATTAAAAATAAGGGGGAGATGTTCTCAAAATTTGTGCATAAAGTAATATGGTGCTATTCGACGTATCAGTCAGTGTTCAATAGTGGTGCACCGATTAATCGGTATCGGCACCTTTCATGCCGATTAATCGGCCATGCAAGGTATTTTCCTCATATCGGCATGCCAGGTGCCGATACCGATTAATCGGTGCACCACTAGTGTTCAACGAGTACCAAGATGAAATTTTGTTCCACAAGGGTGTATATGACGTAATTCGTTAAAAGTTAAAGAGCATACAGTTATTGTAATTGACGATCTTATGCTGGAAATGGATAAAACGTTTGCCGAGATATTTTCAGTGTTCTCCCACTATCTTAACATAAGCGTATTCTTCATCAACCAGAATCTATTTTTCAAAAATAGATACATGCGCGATGTTTCGCTAAATACACAATATCTAGTCTTATTCGCACAACGTAGAGATGTGTCACAAATTGGGGTATTAGCCAATCAAATGTTCCCGAATCAGCGTAAAGAGTTTTTGGAGGTTTATAAAGAAGCCACAAACCAGCGTTATGGATATTTGCTTTGTGACCTTCACCCGCGAAACACGTTTAGGGTGCTTCTAAGAACGAATATATTCCCAAGCGAACCTGAAACGGTGTATATTCCAGAATGACAAATAGGCTGAAGAAAAATCGTGAATTAATAAAAATCTATCAACGATTGACCCGGCCACTGCAACAGATGTTTGTTAAAAATATCGACTCTGACTTTTTAAAATGCATCTGTGAAATCTGTCTGAAATCTGTCTTAATGTTATAAAATGTAATGTGCCAATGAAACCCTCTCAGAAGGATCGCTTACGTCGTTACAAGAACATAGTACGTGCGCTCGCTCATAAAAGTCAAACTGTGGGTAAGAAAAAGCGAATTATTGTACAAAGAAGAGGATCATTCCTCCCCATCTTATTTTCAGTTTTGGGTCCTTTACTGACTACATTAATATAATGAAGAAGGTGGTTGTGATTCCGCACGAGGTGTATGCTTCATTGCAAAGTTCAAAGATTCCAGACACGGCTCTAGAACCCCGCAAAAAGTAGGCTTAAAAGAATGGAAAGTGAGTTGCTAGCCCTATTAAACAGTGAAAGTCACCTGATGAGAAAAGGCTCTGGTACCATGAGGCTTTGCAGAAATTTCTTCATGAGTACGAAGATTATAAGAATCCAACAGAGCTCCCCGTGGTTATTAGGCGCAGCGCGAGTAGCGCTGAGCATGGAGACACAGGACCTGGTCCCGATGTTAGAGATGACCAACCAAAGAACAACGGAACACAACAGTGGGCCGATACAGGCGAAGTTATTGTTCAAGGAACAAGGGTACAAGGATCGAATATCGTTGATATTGTTCATGATCTAGTGAGAAAGTGGGACAGACCCTTACCAACAGGATTGAAGCATATTAAAGCAAGACTACAACAAATAAATGTCCCCAAAACATTGATAGGTAATCTGAACAGGTTAAAAGACCTGGTTCAAGTTTCATATGTTTCACAACTGAGTACGCCATCGCCCCCAGCAGCAGCGTCTCAGAAGAGGAGAAAGAAGAGAACAAACGGCCAACCTTATCTAAAATACGCAAATGGCTAACATATTAAGTAAACGCTATTATGACATTTCTAACCCCGCCTCCTATGGTGGCGTTAATAGACTGTACAGAGGTGTTTACGGTGTAAGGAAAAAAGATGTTGAGTGGTTTTTGCTGGAACAGGATGCTTATACACTTTATAAACCGGTGAGAAAAAGGTTTAAAACGGCCAAGACAACAGCGGCTTCGATTGACTGTATTTGGCAAGCGGATTTAACTGAAATGCAAAGATATTCAGTGTATAATGACGGATACCGCTACATCCTATTCATAATAGATGTATTCTCTAGATATCTGTGACTAATTCTACTGAAAATTAAATCGCCTGAAACAGTTGCTAAAGCGTCCAAAACGTTGATGTTAAAAGAAGATAGGGTTCCTGGCTATTTTTGTACGGATTTGGGGAAAGAATTTATTGGTTGCGCTTTTCAGAAAATGCTGACAGAGTTTAATATCAGTTACCACACTAGCAGTTCTATACATAAGGCCTCTTTAGCTGAAAGAGTTCAACGTACCATAAAGGAGCTCATGCATCGCTATTTTACACATAAAAACACATACAAATATATAAAGGTTCTCGGGTCACTGGCATCATCATACAACCGTTCACACCACCGTACGATTGGCAAAACGCCTAACGAAGTTTTAGAAAGAGGTGCGCTCCCAGAGGTGAGAAGAGATGGAGCACCGCCACCACACTCTACACATAGGGTTCCTGGCTATTTTTGTACGGATTTGGGGAAAGAATTTATTGGTCGCGCTTTTCAGAACATGCTGACAGAGTTTAATATCGGTTACCACACTAGCAGTTCTATACATAAGGCCTCTTTAGCTGAAAGAGTTCAAAGTACCATAAAGGAGCTCATGCATCGCTATTTTACACATAAAAACACATACAAATATATAAACGTTCTCGGGTCACTGGCATCATCACACAACCATTCACACCACCGTACGATTGGCAAAACGCCTAACGAAGTTTTAGAAAGAGGTGCGCTCCCAGAGGTGAGAAAAGATGGAGCACCGCCACCACACTCTACACATTTCAAAATCAATGATTATGTAAGGCTATCACGTTCGGGAAATAAATTCGCTAAGGGAATTGAGCAAGGATGGACACGTGAGATTTTTAAAGTTCGTGCTATGAGACCTAAAGGCGAGATAATGATGTATTATGTTGAAGATTTGAATGGGGAAGAGATCGCAGGTGGCTTTTACCGCGAGGAGTTGCAGAAAGTGACATTTAATTTAGGAAAAAGTGTGTTTAAAATTGAAAACATTTTAGGTAGCAAAGGTTCAGGAAAGAGAACAATGTACCTGGTGAAATGGCTGGGTTACCCAGAAAGCTTCAACACCTTATAAAAGCTGCTGCAATAATGAAGCTTAATTAGTATGCAACATGGCGCCTAGTCACTTCTATGTCACACTCCCGTCCTCTTCTTCTCTGTCTGTACATCCTAACAACACCCTCGCCAACTTTGACAGAACTCCACGGACCCATTGAGTTGGAGCGCGATTCGTATGAGGTGGGCTTATGTGAACTCCAGTTAGTCTCCAAATTTTTAACTGTTGAAAGTGATCAAATCATATTTCTGATCCTTAGAAGAATCGATGAGTGCGAAAAATTAGGCATAACCTTAGAAAATACTATGCGTTCAGTCCTGTTCGGTGAGGAAGAGTACTATAGCACAAAAGTATCGCTAGGAATCGGGCATTACGGTATAGCCATAGACATTGTGACGGGGTTAAACAAGAGTCTTGAAAAGTCGTACCTGAAAACGATTTACTTTTTGAAGTCGTAAACATAGACACGTCTGCATGCACATTGAAATTAAAATCAACGCTTAGTAGAAATATTAAAGATAAAGAGCTCTTCACAATTGTGGCCGAGGACCGATATAGCGCAGCTCTCCAAAGAGATACCTTTCACGAGGCACAGCATGACATGTCATGTCCAGCTTAAAGTATCAATTGAAGATGGAGAAATTGGGTGAAAGCTCTCCACCTCCAGACATGTGCTATATTTACAGCAATATCGTAGAGCACCAATTTGTTGGGGACATCCAGGCGCGCCAGCTGCGCACTGCACACATCCCCAACCATAGAGGAAAAAGTTTGAGCATTACATATGACAAGCCCCATTATGTGAATGTTGCGACTAATCTATTAACCAACATCTCGATATATATAAGAATGATTGAGGGAAAAAATTTCCCATTCGGTGATGGGAGCTTAACAGTGAAACTACACTTTCGCCGTTTATAATGACCCGAAGGCCTTTCACAGTCTACCGAGGAGTGAGATACCAGCGTGGGAGTGGACTTGGATCCATTTTTTCATCCATACTACGCACCGCTGTCCCACTGTTGAAGAGGGGTGCCAGGTACCTAGGGCGGAAGGCGTTACAAACAGGTTTTAACGCGGCAGAAGACAATGAGCGGAACTAAGCCTATAGAACCTCTACAAAAACATTAAAACGTACACGCGACGAAATCATCAAAGATGAGGAGAAAAATGCGTGGTGGCGGAAAGAAGAGATCTGCCAGAAAGAAGGGGTTACCATCACGTGGCTCTAAACGTAAAAGGAAATCAAAAAAGGATTTGCTCTAAGCGTATGAAACATATGGCTGATCACTTTTTTAACTGATATAAGCTGAGGACACTACTCTCACGAATCTAAGGCTGATTACCAGTTGTCGAGAGAGGTGGCACTATTTCTGACTCGTCATGGCGCGTTTCATCTATCCGTGTAGTTCACAATGCTGTAAATCGGAAGTGTCCCTCTTTGATATGCCCCCACTCAGGTCTCTATTGAGCATAGCGACTTTATTACAATTAACCCATTAAACACAATTAGTTCGCCAAGTGCCCCTATAGAATTCGTGATACCCAGCTCAGGCCCTTACTTTTTTGACCCGAGCTCTATGGACTTGTACGATAAACTGCGTATAGCCCATTCTGATGGAACGGACTGCGATGATAGTTACTCTGCCTACCCTGAAACTAACTTTTTACACTCCATATTCAGCCAGTGTGAGGTGTATTTAAATCAGGTTAACATCTCGGAAGGAACGGGGTACTACCACCTACGAGCCTGTCTGGAAAATGTCCTCAACTTTCCAAAAGAAGTGAAGGACACTTTTTTAACTGCCGAGGGATATTACCATACTAAAGATGAAAATGGTATAAATGATAAATTTAAAAATTCTATAAAAAAGATATACGAATGTTTTGGACGTCTTCATACACATTTCACATTTCATGAGAAACTGCTTATGAACGGGGTGGATATGAAGTTGAAGCTTACCCGCACGATTCCTGAGATCTGCATAAATCTGGGGTCTGATCAAGAAGAGTGCGCGAAACCCGATGTGATTCACATCATGGAGACGTATTTGCGTATACGCCGAGTGAAATTAAGTTCCCCAAAACAAAGAGAAATTGAGAAAGACTTAATACACGCCACAGTAAAATACCCAATTAACAGGGTAGATATCAAACTATAAACGGTGCCCGCCGGGTTGGCAACTAGAAAACGTGGCCCTTGGAGATCTACCTAAAAGGATATTAATTGGAATGCAGGACCACGCCTCGACGAATGGAAAACATAAAAAGAGTGCCTTTAAATTCAAGAATTTCGGCCTTAAAAATATTAATCTATGCGTAAATGGCATCGCTTTGGGAGGGGCCATGATTACGGACTACTCATCAGACGCTGTGTCCCGCTCTGCGCGATAGCATATAGTAGTCTGGCTCATAATACAGGCGCCTGTGACGAACTTGGGTTTGGTGTAACGCAGAAAGAATTTGTCGAAGAATTTAACATTTATTTATTGGATATTACGCCTGACTCGTCTGCTGGCGCAAATACGCATTTAAGTCCACAGCAGAGTGGGAATATCTCAGTCAGGTTGGAATTTGCCAAGCCTATACACGCGCCTATAAGTGTACTCGTGTACCTCGAATCACAGGCACAATTACATGTACCTGAGATTGTGTGGAACCCGTATTGCTTTCAAGGATATTATAGCGAAATGTGCGGCCTGTAGTGCCTTTCATTTCTCCTGCACATTTCACGTGGGAAGGGATTTATAAATTTTTTAAAATTATTCGATTTGTGCGACATAGAGATGAACGATAAAAGTGTATGCAGACAGATAAAAAAAGGTTCCCATATGTTAGCACCCGCTGTATTGTGTAAAGGTGTATATCTATATTGTGTAAAGCTGTATATACATTTGTAACTGTAAAATGTAGCCATTAAGACTTATTTAACGGACACTGATTCCGCTTGGTACATGTTTTCTACCATTTAATAAGTGAAAATACAATGTGTTTTGTTCTTAACCTGAAAAATACTTACATTAGTTCCTCGATGACCTGGCACTCACTGGACCGGATATGCGCCAATACCTCGACTTCTGTATTCAAGTCACTGGGTTGGCTGTGCGGGGAAGCATCCATATAATTTATTCCCCTTTCTTCAAAAGTAGCTATAACACGATCAAGTTCCGCATCGGTCCTATAAGGTTAAGTAAAAATAAAGAGCTACAATAAGAGAAAACGCCACGAATTTAAAAAAATTATAATAAAAAAGCAGATAATTCTTAAAAGTTTTTGTAGTTTAAAAATCCTACTGCGGTGATGAATTATCGAGAAAAATATTATTAAAGTTCCGCCATATATATATATATATATAATATATATATATATATATGCCGAAGTAATCACGATGGAAACAGACAATAATTAAGAAATATAATGGGATTAACTTTCATGTTGTAAAAAAATTCAGAATAAAGCTAGGTTAGACTAACAGCAAATTGTAACTATAAGCAGATATCCTAACAGTTTTCGAGTGCTAAGACATCGTCTGCCTGCAACGGGACTCGAGCCCGCATGCAATTCTTAATAGTTTTTAATATTTCTAATGAGAGTGGATAATAAATAAAACCTATTTTTTTTCACTCAAAATACACATAGAGGAACATATATATATATATATTATATTATATATATATATATATGAATAGAGACCGGCCATCTGGAAAGACAGCAGTTCACTTCGCTTTATTACGGCTTTTTATAAATTAACTAAAATAAGCTAGGTTAGGCTGGCATCAAATTGTAAGCACAAGCAGATATCCTGACAGTTTTCAAAAGTAAGATTAGCTGGGCGTGCTATGCTCCGTCTGCCTGTAATGGGTCTCGAATCCGCAGACAAATCTTAATAGTTTTTAATATTTCTAAAATCCTACCTGTACAAGAAATATACAAATCAAAACACACCATATATATATATATATATATATATATATATATATGCCGAAATAACCCGATGGAAACAGAGAACTAAAAATATTTTTGAAAACGCGTTTATTGCGGCCTTTGACGGTTAGGTTATATTATTATAATCGAGAAAGAGTCCTGGCCGATACATATATATTATGTCCCGGTTAGGTTATATTATTATAAACGAGAGAGTCCTGGGATTAATTTTTCTTTGTAGGAAAGCTCAGAATAAAGCTAGGTTAGGCACTTATAAGTTAACACTGAATGAGCCGCAGAATATAATTACTTACATTTTAATATCGTCTTCATTGAGCGGTTCTTGCATTTCGTCACAATTTTCCGTAACAATCTGCATAGATAAAAGTTAATTCCGATATGCAGCGCTGAAAATTAGACGCGTTGCGTGAGCATAAAAATCTTGAGCTTCAAACAGATCGGGGGAGTCGTCCAGCTGGCTCATGGCTGGTATTTCAAAAACACTAAGGACGAAAACGATTGAACTGAGGCTATGAGATGAGCTGCTCCCTTTTATAAAGGGGGCTTGTGACCAACCCACAACACACAAACGCTAGCTTCCTATTGGCTAGCAGTGAATTTTGGGCGGGGCTTGACGCGTAGGCATGCATAGCGGCCAAACAGAGGTCATGGGCTCCGCCCACAGGGCTGTGACTGTTTCCCCGTGAAATCTGGGCGTGTCAGATATCCCATTCGTGGAGAGACGAGAAACGCTTTGTTTTTGATCTTGTATTCGACCGACAGAGAGAGAGGAGAGAGAGAGAGAGAGAGAGAGAGAGAGAGAGAGAGAGAGAGTTGAGGTTGGATTGTGAAACGTTTTATGATGCCTGAAACATAAAAGTGAAAGGTAGTTAATTACCCATGAACAAAGCCGCTGTAAATTTATTGTATCGTGGAATTCTTATACGACACAATAAATAAATTTAAAAATAACAGATGCGTGCTGGTTGCGGGTGATTAGCCCAAAGTTTACGATCTCGAGCAGTTCGCTGATTAATATATAGCGGGAGATAGAGAGAGCGAGCGAGAGATTTGTACATATGTACCTTTGCTTCGGTACAATAAATAAATTTAAAAAATAACAAAGACGTGTGATGTGACTTTTCAGAGGAAATTGAAGACACGTGTGGGTGAAAATAGAACGAAAGGAACTGGAAATGGCTTTTAAAAAAATATCACCAACTTTTCACAAAGACTCGTTTAATTATAGCTAATTAAAACTCAACTTTCTCATGGTTCGTATATTTAACGACCGACGTTGGGCCGTAAAATTTAATAATGCGTACCTTATCTCGAATCTTGAAAACCAGAGAAACGGCAATAAAGAATTAAACAACATATATATCATATATATATATATATATATATATTATATAGATATGGGAGAGTTCAGAATGGAAGTGAGAGGGTGTTTATAGCCCGTAATTAAATTTTTTGTTTGTTTGTTTATTGGAATTTTAAATCGATATTATCATATTATCTATCGCTTCCGCCAAACTCCACAATTTTCAGAACGATGTTTAATATATATATATATATATATATATATTGTTTTTTCCATAAATATTTATGTCCTATTGTTCAGCTATTTACATCGTTTAATTATGAAATGTTTAGGAAGGTGTTTGCTTATAACGCTTTCTTCTTCTCTTCATTTCCTCCTTTATCTTATCACCTCTCTATTTCTTCATTTGTGCTTCACATTTTAATGCTACATGTACCATTTTTCCTGTTTTAATTTTCAGAAGTTACAGATGAAAAAGACCGTAATATTCGATTTAAGTTAGCCGGAGAGTGAGTTAATTAATGCAATTTGACGTGATTATAAATTTTGTGTACGCTTCTTGTACCAATTTTCAGAATTTTTTAGATGAACTTTTTTCCGGAACTGTACATATAGAGGCATTCTTTGGTTTCCGCCCGAATTGTTCATTCTGACGAATGTCAATCTTTTCGCCCCACCCTAGACCTACATTTAATTGGGATATATGTGTATATATATATAAAAGAGAGCGCGCGAGAGAGATCCCTGCTAGGGCTTCTGGGTACCCATTTATCTACCAACCGTGGAAAGATGTTTACACGAATTTTTTAGATGAACTTTTTTCCGGAATTGTACATATGACGCGTTCGGTGGAGAAGGGGCGAACGCCACAAAATTCGAAAAATGAGTTTTTTGTCGTATAATTATCCTTTAAAACCTTTGCTTTACCTATGCAAAAAATTAGATGTTAGTCTGCACTCTTTCACGGTAAAATTTAGGTTTAAAGACACGTGATAAACTAGCGAGATAGGTTCATCGAGGAGTTCAGGTGGTGTAGAGACGAATAGCCACCTCATTATCTATAGTTTGTTCGGTGTGCGATGTTTGTTGTGTCAGCGAATTTGTTGTGAAGTTTCATTTGTATTATGTCTGAAAATGAATCTGTAATGGTTCAAAATGGAATTGAAAATTGCCCTTCTACTATGGTTGGCCGAAAGAGAACTAAGAACATACAAATTGGAAAAGACAGAAAATGAAGTGTAAGAGAAATTCTGGACAGGTGTATAAAAGCTGTTATACGAACAAAATTGTTAGTAAACGTGTTATAGGACCACCCTGTACTTGCAAAGATTTGTGTTTCGCTAAAGTTGGGAATTTGCAAGAAGTTTCACAAATATTTGATGCTTTTTGGCAGATTGATTGTTTTGATGAACAGAATGGCTACATACAGCGATTTGTTTCTAGAGGTACTGTTAAACGAAGATACACCAAACAAGATGTAAGTCGAAGAAACATTACTTTTAAGTATACAGTAATGTCTGACGGTGTGGTGCATCAAATCTGTAGAAAAGCATTTCTTAATATTCATGGTCTCACAGAAAAACGCGTACGGAATGCTGTAAGAAAACAAAGTGAACTATTATACAAGATTGTTAAAGGAACTGGAAGAAACCGAAACAGTTGAAGCAGGTAATACAACATTCGACGAAGAGGACCAAATAATGGATTACACCAGTTAACATCAGAAGCTATCAATAAATAATATTGTAAAATTTCTTGGCGTTTTATTATATCGACATATTACACAACAATATTTTACTCAAATATGTGTTCAAATTCATACAACATTTCAATAAACCAGAAAAATACAAAGGTTTAAAGTTTACAAACTTTAACTGCATTTTGTGGCATAATTCGAAAATGTTGCGTTCGCCCCTTCTCCACCGAACGCGTCATATATAGGCTCGTCTTTGCTTTCGATGGTTTCCGCCCGAATTGTTCATTCTGGTGAAGATCAAGCTTTACACTCCACCTTAGACCTACTTTTAAACGGGGAAATATATATATATATATATATATATATATATATGAGAGAGAGACTGAGAGAGAGAGAGGGGGGGAAATAAACAAACAGATAAACAACATGATCGAGTGTTGCAATACAGTTTAACGGGATCTTCTGGTTGCACCTACCAACCGTGGAATGATGTTTACATTCCACCTTAGACCTACAGTTTAACACGGATCATTAGGTCACCCTGGCTACCAACCGCGGAAGGACGCGCCGCTGCCGGGTCTCGAGCCTGCCTACACTCCACCTTAGACCTACAGTTTAACGCGGATCATTAGATCACCCTGGCTACCAACCGCGGAAGGACGTGCCGCCACCGAGCCCGACGCATATAATCGTAATATTTTATGAGCGTATAGATGGGTGTGTACGTGCCAAAAAGAAATATACACTGTGTCAACTGGCTGATAATGCCTGAAGGCACTGGCTGATTAAGCTGACTGGCTGATTAGGGGCCCTATAAGAAAACGGGCGCTCGGTTAAAGTCTTAATATGCGCTTGGCTCCTGTCAAGCGAACACCTCTCCTCCTCTCTCTCTCCTTCTCCTCTCTCTTAGGTTAGGTATACCCCTTTTGGGGTGAGGCTTCCCCACCTTCTCTCCCAAAGAGGTCTCCCCCAAAGAGGTCTTCACCAGCGGGAGTTCATTGCAACTTGGGGGATAACTCCGCCTCGAAGTTGCATAACACCTTGTTGCTCTTGCAACAACCCTCTCCCCCTTTAGGGGGTGCCTTGCAACAAAGGAGGGAGGGGTGGCACTGGCACTGTGGGGTGACTTGCAACAAGGGGATTGCACTATTGCAACATTGCTCAACATTTGCAATTGCATTGCACTCTCCCCTTATGCCCCCATACTACTGAGGTTATATTGGACTATAGACTCTGGGAAGAATAAACTGAAGCCATCTAATATTGAACAACTGTGGAAAGACCTGCAGAATATTTGGATGAATATTCCACCATCAGCAGTCAAGAGTTCAAGCTTGGTATTAGGGCGAAAGGGAGAACACTAAATGACGATATATATATATATATATATATATATATATATATATATATATATATATATATATATATATACACACACACAATTATTTATTAATATATATATTTGTACGTGTTTTATGTTCAACTGCCTCACTGAAAATGTACGCATGTACGTGTGTGTGTGTTTGTGTGTGTGATAATTTAAAATTTCATGTTATGCAAATTTTCTCTGTTACGAGAAATTGAATTGAGGAAAATAAAGCCGCAATAAGTTAATGGATTTATTAGAAGCAGAAACGTTCAGCTTATTTTGAGGTCGAAAACTTGCGCTTTAATAAATCCATTAATTTATTATGGCTTATATTTTCCGAATTTATAAATTATATTTCAATTATATTTTTATATATTTGAGGGATGAAAAATCATTTGAATATTTTAGGAATTTCTATCGATACTGTAGGAATTGGAACTGACATGACAACATAACCTAACCATGCCTTGCTTTACCCAAGCCACGTTTACTTCACCTAAGTTAATTAAATCACCCAAGAACTTTGGTACATGGACATGTCGTTAGTCATACAAGATTTTGTTTCTCTCCTTTCCTTCCGTTTCTCTATGTGACTGAGTAGATTCCAGCACAGTTATTGCAGACAAAATCAGCTCGGCTGTTATCCCGTAACGAAGCATTGTTAACCGATTCGATACTAAATGACGTCCGGCGTACTTCATATTTCGGACAGGCTGTATTTAGTTACGTCGCAGAGAAAGGGCTTACAGCCAACTTCACTGACGAATATGACATACATTTACTGCGAGGGAAAAGTAGAGCTCTTCATTTTTTCCGCAATGTACACACACACACACGTACGTTTAACTACTCTACACTCGTGTGCACATCTCCCCATCAGCGAGGTAACGACATTTTTAATGCGATATACCTAAAAGACTAATAACGTAACCTAATTTAACCTAACCTAATTTAACCTAACCCAACCTAAGTACCATAGAACCGAGAAAGGCGTAACAAGTATTCCAGACGCAGTTGGCGGCTTGAAGTGGCATGTCTGTTAAGTCGTTAAATAATTAAATAATAAAGTACAAATCAAACAGAATTAACTAATTTTTCAAAGTAAAAAGTTTTTAACTTTTTTTTTTTAAATTTTGTAATGCATCACTAATTTTATTTAAAAAAAAAACACTAACCTCTCCACAGCGGTGAAATGTTGCATACTGAAACTTAACCTCTGCACAGCGGTGAAATGTTGCATACTGAAACTCCTGTTCAGTTGCCGTGCACGCGTATATATATATATACCGGGCCGGATCTAGAAGTTGCGAGGCCCTAGGCAGATCTAGAAATTGCGAGGCCCTAGGCCTATATATATGAAAATATGGACTTAATTATCGGTACTATACCAGCAATATTAGAATCCCGCATAGACAGAACTATGCCAGCACTTAAAAATTAAACCAAACCAAAATAATCACGCATGGAAATTGTATAAGAAATATAAATAAACCATACAAATAAGTATAAATTATAATATGAATCAAGATTTGTATCGAAAATATAAGACAATGATTTCTAAGATTTATATAATATTATAGGTAATGACTTTCCATAGTATACAAACGTTTTTCATATGTGATGTATAAGAGATGTTGACATTTCATTTTTTATAATAGTGAGCGATCGACTTATCAGGTTAAATATTAATGCTTTAATATTTGGGTTCAGATGCTCCTTGAATATTACAGCAATGCTTTTCTACTTTTCTTCGAGCTAAACTCTTCAATTAATTGAGAATAATCTAATGAATTTGTTATATCGTTTTCTATTGATAACATAGCTAATGATTGCAATCTCGCTTGAGACATGGTGGAACGCAAATATGTTTTAATAAGTTTGAGACGCGAGAAACTTCTTTCAGCCGAAGCAACAGTAACTGGGATGGTTAATACTATTCGAAGTGCAACATAAACATTAGGATAAATCTCACTTAGTTGTTTTTGCACTATATAAACAAGGGCATTTACGAGATCTGTTTTCTCAGGTATAAACCTGCAAAGTACTTTAAGTTCTTCATAGAGTTCTAAATCATTAATATCACTTGAACAGAACGTGCAAAACGGCTTGAGCGAGGCCCCCTTTGGCGCGAGGCCCTAGGCGATCGCCTAGTTCGCCTATAGCTAAATCCTGGCCTGTGTGTGTATATATATATATATATATATATATATATATATATATATTGTGTGTGTGTGTGTGTGTGTGTGTGTGACAAGACAACCTTACGAATCCAGATAATGAGGTTATTGAGCCTTTCTAAATAACCTAATTAACTTAACCAAACGTAGCCTAACCTAGCCTAACCCTCGTTATATCCTCCATTTTTCCTGATACTGGGTGATCCAGATAAATGGGACCCATAAAAAAAAAGCCAAATATTCTTAATATTTAATTCCTTTCATAAAAACTATATATCATTCGAAAGAGTAGAGTTACAAGTTTATTATGAAATATTTATTTTTAAAAAATGACTCCTTTCAAATGTGCTCCATTAGTTGCCAAGCATTCCAGTGTTCTCGCTTGTAAGTTCTGCATCACTTTTGCAAGAGTGGACGGTGGTATGGCCTGTATCTCATTTGTGATGGCGGCCTTCAATTCTTGCAAGGTCGTTAGGTTATTTCTGTAGACCCTACTCTTTAAATATCCCCAGAGATAATAATCTAAGGGAGAAAAATCCGGAGACCTTGCGGGCCATTCAACGTCTCCAAATCTTGAGATTAACTCGCCTGGAAACGTTTGACGCAAAACTGCCATGCAGTTCCTCGTGGTATGGCAGGTAGCTCCGTCTTGTTGGAACCAGTGGTTTTCTAGACAAAGATCTCTTAATTTAGGAATAAGGAAATCGGTCAACATTTTTTCGTAGCGATCACCATTTACAGTGACCGTGTTTCCGGTGGAATCCTCGAAAAAGTACGGCCCTATGATCTGAGATGCAGTAAGACCACAGTTACACGCTGACTATGCAACTGGACTTCGGTAATATTCAATGGATTTTCTGTTGCCCAGAAACGACAATTTTGTTTGTTTACAGTTCCATTCAAGTGAAAATGGGCTTCGTCTGACATAATCAAAGTTGCTAGAAAATTGGTGGTGTCATTTACCTTCTGTTGGATCCATTGACAGAATTGTCGTCTTCGTGCGAAATCTCCATCGTTTAGTTGTTGCACTGTTTGAATTTTATATGGAAAGAGCATTGAATTTTGTTTGAATATATGGTGTGTTGTTCCATATCCAACTCCTAACAGCTGAGAAGCACGTCTGATGCTTATGTTAGGATTATCCTGTACAATTTCATGAGTTCTGTTAATGATCTCGTCTATCCTTGCTGTGCGCACTCTTCCAGTTGGTTTTCTTTTTCCAATGCTGCCAGTTAGGGAAAAATTTCTGACACACCGACGGATTACTTTCTTAGAAGGTGATTTTGACATCTGAAAATTTGTCTTGAAAGATCTTTGAGCTGAAACTACACTTCTTCCATGCTCATAATATTGCTCAGTTATGAAACGCAGCTGTTCCACAGTCCATGCAGTCATCTTGAAGGGTTAGTTTTAAGTAACACTTTTATTTTGTTTTGTATCTTATCTTGTCTTGTATTGTCAAAACCTATACAATCCTGTACAAACTTGTAACTATCCTCTTTCGAATGATGAGTATGATTTTATAAAAGGACTTATACTTTAAGAGTTACAGGGGTTTCTTTTCGGTCCCATTTCTCTGGATCACCCTATATTTATAGATTTTTAGTAAAAAAGTGTCTGAAATCATGGTGATCGCTACACGCATGTTTGCGTTGCGCCGAACTTTGTGTGTATTCTGAAGATTGTCGCGGTTTCGTAATATACTCAAGTAAACACACGCGTAATTTTATACATACATGCAGTGTATATATATATATATATATATATATATATATATATATATATATATATATATTAGGGTGGCTCTTATCCATATGGTGAAATTTTGAAATTTCAGAACAGAGCAATGTTACGTCTGACCCCGCCAAATGGTTCCTTTTCTTGAAAAAGTATCCTATGTGAAATTTTAAAGATGTTAATATTTAGAGGTGGTTCAAAGCCGTCAAAATTTGTAAACTCTAGCACCCCTCCAGACATAGGCGAAGTGTTTTGGCCGTTTAAGTTATTTGTCTAGGAAATTAAGTATATTTGTTCCACGACCCCTTTTATTGCATTATTATAAAGGAAGATCATTGTACAAAAATGTAATTACATAATTTCAAAACAGTGTAGAAGGGACACTTGGTTATAACAGAATCGCACATCACGATTTCATCAGCAGCGTTGATTTCTTCGCGTCAAGAAAGTTTGCCCGGCTCTGCTCGATAACTTGGAGGGCATATTGCAGCTGCTCTTCATTTCGAAATCGCCCTGACCGCGTCGCATCTTATATCAGGGCAACGCCTCGCTCTGCATGGTCGTTGGTTGTTGCTAAAGAGCGGACGATTGCCTGGGCAGCCTTGAAGTCATCCCTGTCATTCCATGTACCAGGGTTTTCGTTCAGGAATGTATCCGGCATGCCTAGCGTCGCGAAGTTTTCTGCTTTCCTTTGACACAAAACTGGCGAGCGTTTTTTGTTCCACCGTTGCCAGATCCACGAACGCCCGTTTTGGTGGGTCGTCCTCTCCTTCCTTCTCTGTTGAAATTTTCAGAATGGCTTGCTTTGTGATTGAATCCACCTCTGGATCAAAGAGGCTTAGAAGAATCAAATCCTCCGACAGGTACCATAGGTGGCCTGTCAAATTGCGTAATGTAGCTGCACTGATATTTCGTTGAGGGTATGTGTGAAACTGCTGAAGAAGTTGGAGATCGTTTCTAGCTGCAGTGGAAGCAAGGGGTGCCAGAAACCAGGCCTTAAGGTAAACCTTTGCAAGAAAGATGTTAAAATCTCTCAGTCCCTTAGCTTCCCTCGCTGTCAGATGAAACTGAGACCGGACCATCAAACTTTGAGGCTGTAAATGGGTCTTGTGGGTCTTCTCCAAGGGCTCTGGAAGCCTCGAAGATGATCATCATAGTAGCTCTGTCACTTAAACCATTTTGATCAAGCATAGCGGCCAGTTGGGGTGAAATGACAGGTTTGCGTCCTCGTTTTCGTGGCGGAGAGACACTACCAGCACTACTTGTGCTGTGACCTGGTTCTTGATTCAGATCTTCTGAGTCAGTGCTGCTCTCCAGCTCCTTTTTTCCCAGCAAGGCTTCTTTGTCAAGTTGTGATCGATGACGTCTCCTCATTAGTTTTTCTTCCTTCTCCTTCTGCTTCTGCTGTTGTAGGAGCAGCACCTTGTCAACTCCCCCCAGGGAGCCAGGTCGTCCCTTCTTCCGCTGAGATTCAAGGAAAAGCTTGTCTTCTTGATTCTTGATGAGCTCCATGGCATAAGCGTGTGCTACGTCAAAAAGCTCCTCGACTTTGGCTAAGAACGTGGCTTCATTAGCTTGTTGGGTGTGGGTTCGACGGCTTTTGTTCTTCTTCAGCCCCTTCCACTCGAAGAAGAGATGCTCAAGCTTTTTGATCGACTCCTGGCTACGTTTGGTTGGGATTCTAGCGCGAGACCAGAACTCTTCGACTCGCTCGATGGTCCGAGTTGCTGCTGTTCTGATTTCTTCTTTGAGAACAATATGGCGATGCAAGAAGTGGCCAAGAACTTGCTTCCCCGAAGGGAGTTTACTTCCTTCGATCCCCTCCGCGGGGCTAACCAAAATCGAGGGAGCGCGTTGCCATTATGCATAAAACCTGTAAGCAAAGAAAAGGAAACAGGTCATCAAGGTCATAAATAGGGGGAAAACTTTGAAGCCCTTGAGCCACCCCTAAATATTATTCAATCTGGCTCATATTTGACTCATCTTAGTTTTTACCAAAATGGAACCACCTGAGAAGGTCAGAGGTAGAACTTTCGAAAATGTCAAAATAAGGGCCACCCTAATATATATATATTAGATTTCTTGCATCACTAATTTAATCCTGGGATGATAATGATACCTCGTACTGATTCACAAGCCTGCGATGGTTTTGTTGTCCGAAATATTTTATCACTTATACAGTACGGTATAGTAATTTTTTGCACGCTGATTCCGAAAATATTCATTTTTCGCCATCACGTATAGATTTTTCACAAAATGTCATATTTCATATTACATATGTAAGTAATTTTCATTAAATTTTTATTAAAAAATACTGCCTATAAATGCTTATAAATGCTTGGTTTCACGAAGACATCAAAGAAATGGAGAAGATATATCAGGGAAGGTAAGACATCAGCATGATGGCTGATTACTGCTGGATGTTGAAACGGGATACTCCAGAATTTTTACATAAAAGAAAAAGAACAGCGCGTACATTCGAGACTAAAAGGCATAGATCTCGCAAGAAAACTCAAGAGAAATAAAGATGAATATGTAATTGACGTTAATAGTCTTCTTTCTTTTTAAAGTTGTTTACATTCGTAATTAGTATAACAAAGCGAAATAGGTATCTAACGTAAAGGGAAATAAATAATATTTATTTATGTTGTTTTTTCCCTTCCAGTTTGCAGAAAATTCTTACGTGATAGAAAAAAATGGACACCTTATTCGAAATCAGCGTAGTTAAATTATATAAATTCAGTTATTAGTAAGAAAACAACTTTGAAAGAGTTCTCATTCGCAGGCCTGTGCTATGTATCTGCTATATCGTCTTTAATGTTCAGTAAATTAAATTTTTATCTTGTTTCAGTGTTAAGTAGAATAAGTCTGGCCCTGAAGAGGGGCGAGAACTTGCGCTCATTTTAATGTAGCAATCATTAATTATTTAATCCAAAATGACAATTCATTTAATATCTACTTTCTATTTATTCTATACTCGGTTCATCTCAGGAATAAAGTAATAAGACCTTTTTGTACATCAGAATAATTTTAATTAGTTTATTCGTGGGTATAAATCTTCGAAAATACTTCTAATAAAATCTTAAAAGCGGGAATGTAACTGAAGAAATGTTTTCAAATATAATTCATGTCATTTTAGATTAAGTAATTAATGATGCCAATTAGACTTTCATACTTGGGTAACCTTCACCTCCGAACTTCCGACTAAGAGAACATCTTATGGGGTAATTTACAGTCTGAGGATATACAGGGCGTCCCAAAAAAATGTATACACACTTTAAATACTTATAAAGGCAGTGTTTATTAAAATACATTTCATTTTCAAAATGTAATAGAATCTACAGACATTATTTAATTGTTTTGTCAACGCCTGTTTTCAAACTGACGTCCGTTCTGGTCCAGGCACTGCTGATAACGCGAAGCAATGGAATCGCAAACATCACGAAACATTTCGTTTGGTATTTGTGTGCATTCTCGTTCAATGGCTGCTCTCAATTCAGCGACTGTTGCAGGTTTTATAGCGTAGACTTTGTCTTTTAAGTATCCCCATAAAAAAAAGTCTAGTGGTGTGAGGTCTGGTGAACGCGGAGGGTATTCTACGAAACCCCTTCGTCCAATCCACATCCACATCGTGCCAAGTACCACTCGCAATACTCCACTCTTCGGTCCGGATCATCTTCATTAATAGCATGGACTAATCTTGGAATGTAACTTTTCCATTGACAGCGCTTCAAAATGCGTTGGACAGACGATTCTGAAATTCCTACCTCACGACTCGCTTGCCGCACAGATTTTCTTGGACTTTGGTGATACATTTCCAGTACTCTTTCTTGCTTTGTGGGGCTTGTCGATGTCCGTGGTCTTCCGGAACGCTTCTTGTGGACATTCTGAACAGTTCCATCGGCTTCAAACTTATCTCTAATTCGAGTGATGGTAAGTCGCGTTGGTGGATATGTTTGAAACTCCCTCCTAAACTGTCTTTGCACTTCAACTGCGTTTTCACACTTCCAGTAGCATTTTAGAATGAATTTCCTTTGTTCAAAGCTTAGTCTGACTGCCATTATTAATTCTAATGGGTTTAACTTGGAAAGAAAGAAACATCAATTGAGCTATCAGCTGTTAAAGTGTGTATACATTTTTTTGGGACGCCCTGTATATCTGATTTTCTTCACTATAAACATATTTGATCGTCGGGACCATTTTATCGACACGCCAAAACTAACCTAACAATCTAACTTAACGTAATTCGTCTAAAGTTCTTAATTACAATACAGTATAATTATTACTCGCTCTAATTACAATTCTAGTTTTTATCCATTGTATTTGAATGCTTCTGCGTTAATTTTTATTTTCATTTCCGCCATTATAAAAATCATTCTGGACAAAACTCAATCTGTATTCGCAAGAGAAAGCAACTAATTTAAAGGATATGAAAATGTTACTAACTTTTTTCGGATAATACTGACATTTATGGGATGTACCAACGTTGGAAGAAGTTTATGAAAGATATTTCTCAATTTATTACAAATCGCCTCAAAATTTTCTCTTAACCCTACTACTCTCTCTCTCAGCTATGCATAGAGAGAAAAAGAGAGAGCGAGACCTTTCCGTCCACTCGGGGGAGGTTCCTCTTATTAAATCGATTAATTTTTTTAACTATTCTAGTAGTAGTAGAAAAGTGGATAAAAAGCATAAGGCATTTTCTCCACCCTCCTTTCCCTCCCCGCCAGAGACGGGCTCGGTAAAAAGGTTGAAAAAATGCCTTGACTCCTGGAAAAGTAGTCAAGGAAATTTTACTACAGTTACGTTATGCCCACAGAGAAATCGTACTCTGGATAGCACCGCTGTATAAACTAACCAATAATACAGAGTGATCCGTTTGGATATGGATAAAATAAAATTTATGTGAAATGGAAAGAGTAACATTTATAGTGGTTAAACTTAGTGTTTAAACTTAAATCTTCTTATTTGCGTTTTTATACTATTTTCACTTTCTTTATTTAATTTCTCTTTATCTTTCATCATTCTCTTTACACTCTCTTCGCTGTACTTTATAAATACGGGTAG
This sequence comes from Bathynomus jamesi, assembly GCA_023014485.1. Lineage (NCBI taxonomy): Eukaryota > Metazoa > Arthropoda > Malacostraca > Isopoda > Cirolanidae > Bathynomus > Bathynomus jamesi. The sequence continues at coordinate 234,725 of JAJOZX010001486.1, forward strand.
ACGTGGCCGTGGGCGCCATTACAATTCGAACAAGGCGAGGGAGACGGGGGATTAATTATACACTCAATTACACTTTACTGACTTTTATTTATGCCGAAACACTTTTAGATAAACGGGGTAATGCGAGGGGGGAATTACCGTTAACATTTTAATCGGAGAGAGACACGAAAGAATATTCTAAATTTACACAAACATCTTAATACAAAAAAAAACACCTTATTAGGACAAACGCCGTCCGACAACTCCCGTTTTTGGGCATTTCTCTCTCGTCCCTGGGCCCATTTCGGGTGTTTCCAATTTGTGTTTTTATATTTTTAATATTTTATTATAACAAGACATTTAATTAAACATTCTTAAATTCTTATAAAGAAACATTTAATTCTTAATTTGACATTACTACACTCTTATTAACAAAACATTTAATTAAACATTATTAAATTCTTACAAACAAAACATTTAATGCTTAATTAGACATTACTACACATTGTATAGTTTAATATTTGGCAAAGAATGCCCACAAAGATGGTACATTGTGACAAACCTAATTAGTCTTCAACATGACCCCCTTTCCGAACACGACAGAGGTCATAACGAGAGGCTAATTCTTACGACCACCTGCATGTGGTTTAGTGATAGACCCCGTTTCTTCAAGTGTGCGGTACCACTGCACTATGGAGTCGTATTTAGGAGCTTTTCGAACACCATACACCGTACTTACGCTGTACCGCTGTCAGACTCTCAAACTTAGCAAACCAAATGACACACTTCGCACGTTGTTGTGCATTCGCCGCCATCTTCGAAACTGGCATATGTCTCATAAGTCTGACAGCAGATGGCGCTCGTACGTCTGACAGTGGATGTCATAACCTATTACAAACTCCCACATTTTATGATCATACGTGCAACAGATGAGCGCTGTATCACTTCTCGGTAGATTCTCACAGCGTTTTTATTTTATCCATACCCAAACGGATCACCATGTATACTTGTGCCGATCGCACATCAACTACTTGATATTATCACAAAAACCTCGAACATATGGTTTTGATTTTATACAAAATATTTACAGCTCTATTTACCAACGTATCGGTCCAACAAAGACCCTATGACCAGAGTTGGGAACATTCAGTGGGTCACAGGTCTGCAGGTCACTTGGGATTCACTTGAATTCAAGACGCGTCGAGGTGGGTCAAGGGTCATGAGGTTGTTCCGTCTGACTCGGGAGCCGGGTCAGGTGGGTCAATGCTGTGATTAGATGGGACACAAATTTCCAGTGAAATTTTCAAAATTCGTATTGTTCTTTTACGTGTTTATCAGAGGTGGATTGGTAGTAATCGAAGAAGGCCGCTCTTCCTATACTCAGTGGAGTAGATAAGTCTGTGTTCATGATGCAGGCATGTAGCAGCATGCATTTCATCGAATTGAACGCAAGTAATATCATACGTCCACAGCGCGTACTGCTGGCACCGGAAGCAGTAGAATCACTGTGCATCGCTTTGGAGTATTACAAGAATTTTTAAATTACTTTTCACTGAAATAATCATTAGTGTTTTATGAAATAGAAGCGCGTGTGTGAGTCAGCTTGTATTTGTGTATCAAAATAAAGATTTTGTACTTTGAAACAAAGTTTACTTTCTGATGTATTTTGAAAAACGTTTCGTTTAATGTATTGTTTAGGTCAGCAGGTTTGCCAAGTCACTGGTTTGCGGGTCATGTGGGTCACGGGTCAAGATTGGTGACCTGTTCCCAACTCTCCATATGACCCATTTCAGGGTATCCCCAAAAGGATTAAGAGAGAGGTAAAGATTAAATTCTGCCTACAGTCTAAACCAGGGGTCACCAACCTTTTTTTTGTTCACCGCCCACTTTTACGATTTTTTGAAAATTAAAAAAGCTTATCGCTCACCTTAGATCAAAAAGAATAAATCAACATAATCGATAAAATAAATAATGAAATAAATACTTAATTACCTTTAATGTGAGCCCACTAGTGGGCGCTACCGCCCAGGTTGGTGATCCCTGGTCTACACCAATGTACGCGCAAAGCTATCATGTCGGCAAAGTGATAAAATGCTTCTACAGGAAACGGGTGGAAACAGGTGGAAACAGGAAATAAGAACAGAAATCAGATTTTCTGCACCATACCCTCACCCGTCACGTGCATCCAGCCAGCCAAGAGAAAGAAGAGGAAGAAAGAAATCGTGACGGCAGAAACGCAACTCTACCTCGCCTAATCCATACCGCATAATTAAAAAAAAACTTTATTTTCGTTATGAAATCGTGTTTTTCCACAAAATATTTTCTATTGTACTATTAGAAATATTAACAAGGCAGGCAAGTGTGTAAGCGTGTTTTCTGTAATTGGATGTCTGTCATGATGTGTCTGCCAGCTCTTTGAATGTCGCCGAGTTTCAAATTGGGTCTCCGCCGTGAAATATGTTAATGCGCAAGTGATATATTGAGTTGTTCATACGCCGCTTAGTTGTGCCACCATGAGAACATAAAAAAATCTCTTTCTGGCGAGAAATATCAGTAGGAGGTCCCTATATCTATCCTCGTGTACTTGTTCCTGATATTAACTATTTTATTAGAGAAGAAACTATCGCAGATAGAGGTACTAAATGTCTTTAGTTCCAGTTTAAACCCATTATTAATTGTCAGATTGGTATTAAATAAGAATAATTTCCTGTCTATTCTACTGATCATCTTGAAAATTTGAATAAGCTGACCGAGCAACCTCTTAGTCACTAAAGTAAACGGATTTAAGCGCTCTAATCTACGTTCATAGTATATAAGCCTCACTGAATGGATTAATTTTGTGACCCTTCCTTATACCCTTTCCAATCTTTCTATACCCTTCTTAAGGGACGAAGACCCTATACACAGTACTTAAGTTGTAGTTTGACTAGCGAATTGTAAAGACCCATTACAATCTCCTTTTTTCTTAACCCAACTTGTGCTTGTATTCCCGAACTCGAATCTTCCGAATTCTATACCCTCTGGCTAAGGCTGACATGGCAATCTCGAACTAAATACATCTGCGCTGTTTACCTTTCCCCTAATTCTACTGACTATCCAAATTCTTTGACTACCTCACTTCCAAAGTGGAATACATTCTCTCCCGCTCTCCCTTTGCTGAAATCTCCATTTTAGGACATTTCAATGTTCACCACCACCATTGGTTTTACTCCCATTTCACTGACATCCCTGGTGAACTAGCTTACAACTTTTCTATCCTAAATGACATATATCAGATTGTACAGCACTCTACTCGTATACCCGATCGCCTTGGAGATAGCCCCAACATCCTGGATTTATTTCTTACCTCTCACACTTCTTACTCTTTGAAACTTTTCTCTCCTTTGGGTTCCTCCGATCACAATCTTATATCTGTTTCCTCTCCTATCGCTCTAATTCGGCTTTTGGATCCTCCCAAGAGGAGGCGGCTTTGGCACTTCGGCGCCGCTGATTGGGAGGCCATTAGGCAGTACTTCTGTGATTTCCCATGGAATGATTACTGCATCTGTGGCCGGGGCCCTTCTGGGTGTGTTGAGCGCATCACAGAGGTGATTCTTTCAGGCATGGAGGCGTACATTCCATATTCTATTCCTATTACTAATGCAAAAAAACCTTGGTTTAACTTTACTTGTTCTAATGCTATCCGCAACAGAGAGGAGGCTTTCAGGAGGTACCGTCGCCATCCAACTCCTGACTCTCATTCTGCTTATATTTCTGCCCGGAATCGTGCAAAATCTGTTCTTCGACTCGCCAAAAATTCCTTCATCCGACAAAAATGTGAAAATCTATCCAATTCTAATTCTTCTCGCTCTTTCTGGCATCTAGCTAAGAACCTCTTCAACAACTTTACTTCCTCTTCTTTCCCTCTCTTCCATTCCGACGGCACAGTTGCCATCTCTTCTCCTGCCAAAGCTGAACTCTTCGCTCAAACTTTCGCTTACAATTCAACTTGGACGATTCCGGTGCTCTTCCTTCATCTCCTCCCCCTTCTGTTCCTCCTGCTGTTCTCAAGAACTGTGCTTCTGTACTGACAGCCTGCCTAGGCAAACTCTTTCGTCTTTGTCTCTCATCTGTTACTTTTCCTTCATGCTGGAAGTTCGCTTTCATTCACCCTGTCCCAAAGAAGAGTGACCACTCTCAACCCTCCAACTATCGTCCAATTTCTTTGATTTCTTGCCTTTCCAAAGTTTTTGAATCTATCCTTAATGGAAAGATTCTTAAAAGCCTTTCTTCTCGCAATCTTCTTTCAGATTGTCAGTATGGATTCCGCAAGGGACGCTCTATTGGCGATGATCTTGCATATCTCTCTAACTTTTGGTCATCCTCCTTTCGGGATTTTGGTGAAACCTTTGCTATTGTGTTAGACCTATCAAAAGCTTTTGAGAGAGTCTGGCAACAAATCTTTAATTTCCAAACTGCCCTCCTTCGGTTTCTAGCCTTCTATCTGTTCCTTCATCTCTGATTTCCTTTCTGGCCGATATATAGCTGCGGTTGTAGATGGCCACTGTTCTTCTCCTAAAGCTATTAACAGTGGTGTTCCTCAGGGTTCTGTCGTGTCAACTACTCTTTTCCTTTTATTTATTAATGATCTTTTAATTCGCACTTACTCGTACTTACTCATATGCGATGATTCCACACTTCACTTCCCTACCCGCTTCCAGAAGCGTCCCTCTCAACAGTCACTCCATGATTCGCGTAGTACGGCTATGGAGCACCTTACCTCTGATGTTTCTGCTATATCTGATAGGGTGAAAGAAAACCTTGTGGCTTTCAATGCCTCAAAAACTCAGTTCCTCCATCTGTCTACTTGTCACAATCTTCGCACGACTATTCCCTTGCCTTCAACAACACAACTCAATCGTTCCTCTTCTCTTAACATTCTTGACGTTTCCTTTTCTCGTGACCTTTTCTGGAAGTTCACATATACTCTCTTTCTAAAACAGCTTCAAGAAGTTAGGTATGCTGTACCGCTTCCGCAATTTCTTCACCCCTATTTAGTTGCTGTCTCTGTACAGTGGTCTTGTTCGCCCATGTATGCAATATGCTTCTCATGTGTGTGGTGGTTCAACCCACACAGCCGTACTTGATCGGGTGGAATCAAAGGCTTTCCGTCTCATCAATTCTCCGCCTCTTACTGATTGTCTTCAATCTCTCTCTTTGCGCAATGTTGCCTCGCTCTCTCTTTACTATCGCTATTATAACGGACATTGCTCTTCTGAACTCTCTAACTGCATGCCTCCTCCTTTAAGAAGAGCATGCAGTACCAGACTTTCTACATTTTCTTATTCCTTTTATGTCCAACTATCTAATGCAAGGGTTAATCGGTATTTTCTGTCTTTCATCTACAAAACCAGTCAACTCTGGAACAATCTTCCTCAATCCACCTTTCCTCCTGTCTATGACCTCCCATCTTTCAAACGCAGAGTGTCTAGCATCTCGAAAACCTCGAATCTTGATTTTGGCTCTCTTCTTCTTGTATGGGAGGGGCGCTTTTGCGGGCATTTGCACTTGGTCCCTTCTTCCTGCATAAAAAAAATTGGAACTGTTTTTTAATATAACCTAATATTTTTAAGGCCCTCTTTTCGACTTCTGCACAGTGCTTTGACGGTTTGAGATCATTACTAATATAAACTCCTAAGTCTTTCTCTAGATCAGTCTCAGTCAAGTTCCTCCCCACGAGACAATAGTCGGTCTTCGAGTTCTTGTAACCAGTGTGCATTACCTTACATTTGTTGAAGTTGAATGGCATCAGTAGTTTGGCCGCAAAAGGAGAGAGTGCAATGTAATTGCAAATGTTGATCAATGTTGCAAAGGAAATTGTGCAAGATGTTATGCAACAAGGGGGGAATGTTGCAAGAAGTTATGCAACTATGGGGGAGGGGGTTATCCCCCAAGTTGCAATGAACTCCCCCAGCTTGCTGGGGGAAACCTCTTTGGGGGAGAAGTTGGAACGGCTTCACCCCGAAAGGGGTATACCTAACATAAGAGAGAAAGGAGGAGAGAGGAATGTTCGCTTGACAGGAGCCAAGCGCATATTGAGAGTTCATCCGAGCGGCCGCTGTCTTATAAGATCCTAATCAGCCAGTTGGCTTAACTGGCTGAGTTGCCAGATTGCGCTATTTATTTAATTAAAGCATATATTCTTAACAGTTGGCTTAGAAAGCTTCTTAGAACGCGTAAATGGCTTGTTCAGGTGTATATTATTAGGGTTGAGTTGGCAGATTGCACTATTTAATTAATTGAAGCATATATTTTGGCTTTCCGCCAGTTGGCTTAACCAGCCAGTTGACAAGGAATAACTAGAAGGTAGATGTGTGTATATATATATTATCTTTTCAATTGCCAGATTGCACTATTCAGATATTCTCGACAGTTGGTTTAGAAATCCGTCATTCGGTTTATAAGGCAGCCATTTGGTATAATTAAATAATAATATCGTTTACACCCAAAAGAATTAAATAAAACACCATTACATCATTCTGTTTATTTAGACGAATTATTGGAATCAATTTCACGAAATATATAGAAAAGAAATATACAATCAAACGATGGAATATATATGATCAAAAAATAAAATAAAAAATAATAATAACATAAGAAGTACGAACGAGGAATATATATATATATATATATATATATATATATATATATATATATATATATTTCATAAAGTATATATTTCATAAAGTATAACATGAAGTATTTTGATGTATATTTATTTTCAATATATTTACTTATTTAATATAAGTGTGTGTATGTATATATATTTTTTCTTCTACTAATATGTTGCTCATTATACTCCTTCGTTTTGTATATTATTATTTTTTTTCAATATTATTATTTTCAATATATTTAATTATTTAATATATATATATATATATATATATATATATATATATATATATATTTCCTGTTCTAATATATTGATGATTATACACCATCGTTTTGCGTATTTTTTATTATATATATATATATATATATATATATATATAATAAAAAATATGCAAAACGATGGTGTATAATCATCAATATATTAGAACAGGAAATATATATATAATATATATACGGTATATATATATATATATTAAATAATTAAATATATTGAAAATAATAATATTGAAAAAAAATAATAATATACAAAACGGAGTATAATGAGCAACATATTAGTAGAAGAAAAAATATATATACATACACACACTTATTAAATAATTAAATATATTGAAAATAAATATACATCAAAATACTTTATGTTCTATGGCGCAAAACACTAAACTCACACGTGATCGAGTCTACAGTCACATCATTATTGCTTTACACTACGCGGTAAATACGGCTTAACATTATTTCGCCGCTCAAGTTATACGGATACCTATATTCGATATAAATGGCCTTCATATTATTCAATACTAGTTTTGCGCCCACTTTAAATTCGGATGGCAAGTTATCTTTAAATACGGCTAGAATACAATCAAAAGCATGCACAAAGAGGTCATCATTAGCTACAACATCATTATTAAATACAAGTTTATAAACACTCCTTTCCAATCGAGGGTTTTTTCATACCGTCCCGAGCTTTTCAATCGTGAACTCTTCTTCACTCTGCATAACGGTAATTGAAATAATCTTCCAAGAGTAACGACAGCTATTCATTATATAGAGGTACAGCTCTTCAGGGTGAACAGTGTAGGCAAGCTCTGCCCTGTACCGCTCAAGTGCTTTGTACCAAAGTTCGGGATATTTCGAAGAATCTAAACTTTTTAAATAAGCATCCAGCTCTAGACCATTCTCGCCTTGTTCATTCCTACATTCGATAAATCCGTCGAGCAGAGCGGTGTATGCGTATTCAAGAACCTTGTCAAAATAAATCATACCCACAACACGTGCGTCTAATATAGGCTTCAGCTTGCGGAATCCGACGATTTCAAACATTCTGTCGAGGATGAATCAGTTTCGCGTAGTGACAAGAACGTTATTATCAAATGCATTCTTCCACATCAGCCGTATATCAATGCATGGTTGATCGTTATTTATACACAACGTGCAAACAACGGCATATGAAGGGACATCACTAATTTGTTCTCTTCTTGTACCTACACCTGCTGGTATTTTATAACGGTCCTCACCCCCACTTCTCAACTATCACGAAGATTCTATTCATCTCCTCAACACTTAAATAAATAACATTACGTTTGTTTGCTTGCCTGAAAATCGTTTCAAGCACATAGTTAATGGTGCTGGTTTCACGCCTGAACACGCGCAATGATTTCGTCACGGACACATCGTACGCGGCATTGAGAATGCTTCTCAAAGGAAGTTCCATCTTATTCGAGGAGTGCACGTCCAGTCGGTTCAAGCTCTGAGATGACTATGAGCAACCGGTGCGCTGTTTAGCTCGGGGAACAGGCGTGGAGGAGTGAGTCACACGGATTAAACGTGTACGGGTTTGTTCGAACTCGTGTGTTTCGGAGGGGTGAGGTACAGGGTTGGGCGGCTCGGCTCGACGGGGAGAGCGAGCCACACCATAAACTGCTGAAACGTGTACGGGTTTGTTCCCACATGAAAGAGTCATGTGAATACTTTTGCCCCATTATACTGGGCAATCGTTTAGAGAAATTTTCCGATACATGAAGCAATACTGGTTTTAATGGTTTATCACTCCCACTCCCCCAGAATGCGCACCAGACATTTTCGTTCATTTTCACGAACTAAACACATCTTATTCACAATCCGGTGCACTATTTGAGAGAAACATATGCCCATAGTTTTCCATTTTGCTTAGCAGGCGATACTCGTCTCTAAAGTCAGTTAAAAACAAACATATGCCCATAGTTTTCCTTTTTGCTTAGCAGGCGATACTCGTCTCTAAAGTCAGTTAAAAACGCGCACAGGCCTTTACCCACAACCTCACTACAAAACTCGTCCATGATGACAAGATTTACATTCTCAACCGTAGGGTACGAGTACTCGGTATGATGCAACATGACATAACATCGCTTGTCACACCACTCAACAACAAGACTCACTAACCATAACCGTTGCTTAGCTTCTGGACGTGATGTTTCTTCTACTTCGCGGTATAACCTTTGGTTAGCTTCCGCCCGAATTGTTCTTTCTGACGAAGGTCAAGCTTTTCACTTCAACTTAGACCTACAGTTAACGTGGAATCCGAACCACGCCCCATCAGCAGCCCAGCGTCTTAACCACTAGGCCAGCAAGGGTACCCATTTATCTACCAACCACTTTCTTTATTGTGTGGAAGGATAAACAGCTGGGTTTTGCTGCGCGCCGGCTGCCGTCGGGTCTCGAACCCGGGGCCGATGGATTCGTAGTAAGCGACGCTAACCACTACACCACCGAGCTTTTATAAAGGTTAGGTCTACAACATACTTCAATACATCGCTTGTATTACGATATCCTACAATGCCCTCGGCAGAATAGCCGTAGAGTATTTGCCCCTCTTGTTCCTTCGCATGGTTCAATGTAGCCTTAAAAGTATCAAAGGAGTTGGAATAGGGAGTCTTTCAATATCCACCACATCTTCACACTTTGCCGAATACCGCTTCATAAACGTTGAACAGGCACTATTAAAGGTAGCCATTACTATTTTTCGCCTACGCGAGAAAATACACGTCTGAGATCCAGGGCTTGCAGCGGACATCTGAACACGCAGGGATAGAGATATGCTCAGGTAGTGGCAGGAGTCAAGTGACCGATCTTACAGTGGGCGGAGCTGAAGAATGTACAAAAGCACGCGCGCAAAGGAGGAAATGAAACTCAATTGAAGCAAATATACGTAAGAAATAAACATATCGTTAACAATACACACACACACACACACATATATATATATAATCAAGGATTAAGGCATCCAAAGGGTACGGTGTCGTAGGTACCAGGCACCTGGTAACGTTTCCTATAGGTGTTACGGCATACCTTCGTGCCCCTAAATTCCTTCACACACCCCAGTTTCTGCGCCCGAAAAATGTGGGGCCCCATAGTCAGTTGGAGTGGCTGGTCGCCATCATCTTCTAAGCACACTAGATCCTTCAACGAGTCAAAGATAACAACTCGTCGATTCGCATTGTTAAGCGTGATACCCTCAGCCTTCAAGATATATTTAATATCATCCCCCACCCTCAACCGTACTCCATACATTTTTGGCCCTGTTGATGCAATTGAGTCTGCGTATGTACCATCACCATACTCATCCTTGATCTCGTCAGTTAACTCTCGGAGGAATTCCCCAATAGCAGGCATGGATTCACCCTCACTCGCTGTGAATATCACGCTATCTGTGTCAGCATACAGCACCCTCCGCCCAAGAGAGTGCAGTACTCCCCAAAGCTTGATGCGAGCGTAGGCCGTTGTGAAGCTGGCTACAGGTATGTTTGTAACCCGTGAGGTATCTTTCGCTAGTTCGGTGATGTTGTACTTTATTATGTAAGTACTACCTACATTCACGATCTCCACAAACTCTTTATCGGGAGCGTTGGCATAATCCTAGACTTCGCTATAACTTTGTGCCAAATGAACGTTTCCTTTGCCAGTATTCTGTGCAAATTTCCCCCAAAGACTGTTTAGACACAACTTTGCACTAAACCGCTTGCCAGGATTCTTAACAATTTGGGAACGGTCAAGCTGTACACCTTAATGGGCACGGTAACGCTGAATATAAGCCGTTTTTTTCATCTTCGGTATCAACCTCTCGCGGATATCCTAATGCTTCTACCTTATCCTTCAAAAAAGCGTTTATATATGGCGTGAAAAGGTTGGGTAGCTTCTGAAACCTCCACACCTCATGTATCTTCAATATTCTGCACCCATGACGATAGGATAGGTCCACCTCAGAGCTTGTATATATACCTCTGATCTTACGCTGGTTGGTTGTATGATTACAATCCCCGTTGTTCTCCTCTGCACACTTCACGCATCTATAATGACGGGTAAGATCGGTATCCATAAATCGCGAGGGGGGAGCACGTCTACGAAAGAGAGTCCAAAGTAGCGCTCATTCAAGTTAGCTGAAAACTCCTCGATGGTTGGTATGGTGGGACCCACCAATTTTTCAGGCGCACATACGGGGTACGGATTGTTCTTCATCACGTAGGGGTATAAAGCGCAGAAGTCGTGGTAGTGGAGTTTCACGCCCTCCGTAGGCGGAAAGCATAGCTTGAATGGGTTTGTACGCCCTCCAAACAAGCTGTCATCGCATTTGAGGGGTTCCAACACCATTGAACGTTTGATGGTCCTTATTTTTTTACGGTATTGGGCATCTGTTTCCATCCGTGCATCATACTCATGCTCCCACACAATCTTGTGAGTGAAATGGGAAAATATAAGTTGATCGCAGTTACGGGTCCACGCGAGGCTGTCGTCGGGGGATCTTCCATTGAGATCCCCTGTGACGACACACTCATGGCGTGGGCATCCATGCCACCAGCAGCCGTTAAAGGAATACACAGTCTTCTCACCAATGGTTGGATCCACACTTAGGCCATCAACCCAAAAAACACGACCATTGACCTTAATGGGTACTCCACCCGTGTCGCAGGCGTGCTTTATGTATACCACTGTCTGTTACTGTAGGTGTATGAGCCAGTAAATAGCCTTGTGGCGCCATAACTGCGGTAATTGTTTCTGTGAATGACAGCTAAGGTGTCTTTAGGCATGCAGTTATTCTTAAACACCTTAAAACATAATGAGGCGATCGTTGTTGCGACTTGCAACGGATCACATTTGAAACGGGCTATGTACATCCTTCTAAGGGCCTGAAAACATACACTAAGAACGTGCACATCATTCACGCAATAACGTTCATATTCGTCAGCTATACTGTATGGACTAGCTTCATTAAAACTGTTGTAGTAGCGGTCAAAATCTTCACGCTCACTATCACTCATGTTGGTGTAGTTAAAGTAATGTTTGGGTGGAGGTAGTCCTACGTAATTTAAAGTTTCGCTAGTGAGGAATGTGTAAGGGAAATACCCTTTTGAAACTTTAGCGGCTACGCCCATGACCTTGGTAGCTATGCTAATTTACAAGGTGTGAACAGCAGGGTGTCTTTAAACTGTACATTACCTCTTATTTGCATCTGTATTAGTTTGTTGCCTCTTTTCAAGGGATCACTTCTAAATATCGCAGACGACTCTTGTTCAAGCAACTCCTTATAAAGGAACTGTGTGTCAAATTTTGCCCCGTTATGGGTAAGAATAAACACAGTCATTTTTTTTAACTTGTACGCTAATTTGACAATATAGAATACAAGGAGTTTCACAGGGCTGTCGTGTGCATTCATTTTAAAAACGTTTGTCAGTTTTCTACATTTGTGACACTCATCACACTCGATATCCATGCACTCCTCACAGGTAGTCTGACTTACGAGTAAATGTAGAATAAATTCTTTGGTTTCAGCGATCGTGTAAGTTTATATATCGTAGTACACAGTTATACGAGGGCTATTTTTAGGCTTAGCATCTTTCGTATAACATACATGTCTCACTCCATCCGCCTTATATTTTTCATGACATGTAGAACAGTGAATTTCATCGCATTTATGTTTGAAATTCACCCAATTATCCATCATGTGAAACATACCACACCTGCAAGTGCCAATTGATTTATGGAGTTCAAAGCATTTATTATTGAAAAAAGTACATCTACACACATTACATTCCCTCTTCTCAGCTGCAACTACACGACTTTCACATTTGGGGCTTTTACACTGCTCACATACCATATAGCAATCCTTACAATGTTTCAGTATATCATCAGCAAACTCGAGACAACCTTTACACAAATCATGATGCCTTCCATATTTTCGACTTTTATCATAACAGGCGTAGACAGCCCTTATGTTACGGATGGGGAGATACGATGTTCCTGACAATCCTAAAATAAGTAGAGGTCTTGTACGATCTCTCAGGCTGCTTTTAAAAACATACACAGTCCTACGACGATCATCCATTCCAAATACGACTATACGTGCATTCATTTCCTGCTCGGCCCTTCTCAGTTCTTCAGGACCCATATTACACTCAAACTCAAACTTACAATCTGAAGCCAGTTTACGGGCACGCTGCACAACCGTAGGCAGCCAAAGTTTTTGCGTCCAAGTATTTAGCACACTGAACATATGAGCTAAGACTATTGCTATAAAGCCGCAACTACGATCGACTTTTAAATGCTTTCTGTAAATAACCGGAGAATTGAAATTAAGAGTATAAGGTGTGGCACTATGAACCGCAACCCGGAATACTCTGTCAATATCTATCATGAAGCTGTCCATATTGAAGGCTGTACTACTATGAGAGGCCTGCATAATACGGCCAAAGATATATTCTATGTCTACAGCCGCCAAACGTCTGAATGTATTACTACCCAAAAATCATCTACGGCCCCGTCATCTGATCCGAACCTGAAGGACAACCTCGTCCGGACTTCACGTTCGTCGCGGTTCTGAAGGACAAACTCCACAATACGTTCAACTACGCGTTGCTATACATGGATCCAGGGTCAACCCTGACCACGTACCGATTTCTAGTCAGGGCAGGGGTGGGGAGTAGTGGTGCACACCAACTCGATTATTATACCTTCCTCCACAGCATGAGAAGCTGCCGCTGCTCTTGTGGAGGAAGTGCCCGGAACTGAGCAGGAATAAGGGGGTATATTTGAGGAAGGTACTATTGTGGGGGTTGTGTCGTAAGACGTAGAGGGTAGGGGTTCTATTACTGGGGGTCTAACAACCGGCGCAATCCGGGCGCGCTTTATAACTGACGTGGAGGGTTCTTCAACAGGCTTCCACTTTGAATTGTCGCATGCTACAGGTACCGCTGGTGAGGGTTCGTCAGCGGGGAAGGATTCTGTAGCTACACGGTCATCGGGGTCATCTGTGATATCGATGATGGGGAGGCTGTACATTGTCGCCATTCACCGTTCTGTGGAAGAAGAAAAACAAGAATATAAGGAACAGCACTCAAAATTTGTAATATTTTGTAAATGATCCACTTAGGGGTGTGACGTGTTAGAGATGGAATCTGTAGAAAAATTCAGGTTCACAAGCCCATCCACATGTATTATATCTGGCACTACAGGATGTAGTAAAACTGTGTTTATGGTTAAAATCATTAAAGATAAGAGAGAAATGGTCTCAAAATTTGTGCATAAAGTAATATGGTGCTATTCGACGTATCAAACAGTGTTTAACGCGTACCAAGATGATATTTTGTTCCACAAAAGTGTATACGACGTTAACTCGTTAAAGTGAAATGAGCATACAGTCATTGTAATTGACGATCTCATGTTGGAAATGGATAAAACGTTTGCCGAGACGTTTACAGTGTTCTTCCACTATCTTAACATAAGCGTATTCTTCATCAATCAGAATCTATTTATCAAAAATAGATACATGCGCGATGTGTCGTTAAATACAAAATATCTAGTCTTATTCGCAACGTAGAGATGTGTCACAAATTGGGGTATTAGCCAATCAAATGTTCCCGAATCAGCGTAAGGAGTTTTTGGAGGTTTATAAAGAAGCCACAAGTCAGCGTTGGATATTTGCTTTGTGACCTTCACCCGCGAAACACGTTTAGGGTGCTTCTAAGAACGAATATATTCCCAAACGAACCTGAAACGGTGTATATTCCAGAATGACAAATAGGCTGAAGAAATATCGTGAATTAATAAAAATCTATCAACGATTGCCCGGGCACTGCAACAGATGTTTGTTAAAAATATCGACTCCGACTTTTTAAAATGCATCTGTGAAATCTGTCTTAATGTTATAAAATGTAATGTGCCAATGAAACCCCTCAGAAGGCTCGCTTACGTCGTTACAAGAACATAATACGTGCGCTCGCTCGTAAAAGTCAAACTGTGGGAAGAAAAAGCGAATTATTGTACAAAGAGGGGATCATTCCTCCCATCTTATTTTCAGTTTTGGGTCCTTTACTGACTAGATTAATATAATGAAGAAGTGGTAGTGATTCCGCACGAGGTGTATGCTTCATTGCAAAGTTCAAAGATTCCAGACACGGCTCTAGAACCCCGTAAAAGTAGGCTTAAAAGAATGGAAAGCGAGTTAGCCCTATTAAACAGTGAAAAGTCACCTGATGAGAAAAGGATCTTGTACCAAGAGGCTTTGCAGAAATTTCTTCATGAGTACGAAGATTATAAGTACAGAGCTCCCCGTGGTTATTAGGCACAGCGCGAGCAACGCTGAGCATGGCGACATAGGACCTGGCCCGACGTTAGAGATGACCAACCAAAGAATAACGGAACAACACATCGCATGTATTAAAAAGCAGTCTCCCACATACATTGTGAAATAAAGGCTTAAATCTTTATAATCTATAGAGTTAGGATCCCCTCATACAGTGGGCCGATACAGGCGAGGTCATTGTCCAAGGAACAAGCTTACAGGGATCCAATATCGTTGACATTGTCCATGATCTGGTGAAAACGTGGGACAGGCCCTCACGAACAGGATGGAGGCATATTAAAACAAGACTACAACAAATAAATGTCCCGAAAACATTGACAGGTAATATGAATAGGTTAAAAGACTTGGATCAAGTCTCGCATGTGTCACAACTGAGTACGCCATCGCCATCAGCAGTAGCGTCTCTGAAGTGGAGAAAGAAGAGAACAAACGGCCAACCTTACCCACATGTCTCTAAAATAAGCAAATGGCTAACATATTAAGTAAACGCTATTATGACATTTCTAACCCCGCCTCCTATGGAGGCGTTAATATACTGTACAGAGGTGTTTATGGAGTAGGGAAAAAAGATGTTGAGAGGTTTTTGCGGGAGCAAGATGCTTATACACTTCATTAACCGGTGAGAGAAAGGTTTAAAACGGCTAAGACAACAGCGGCTTCGATTGACTCTATTTGGCAAGCGGATTTAACTACCAGGCAAAGATGTTCAGTATATAATGACGGATACCGCTACATCCTATTCATAATAGATGTATTTTCTAGATATCTGTGGTTAGTTCCTCAGAAAAATAAATCGCCTGAAACAGTTTCTAAAGCTACCAAAACGTTGATGTTAAAAGAAGATAGGGTTCCTGGCTATTTTTATACGGATATGTGGAAGGAATTTATAGGTCGCCCTTTTCAGAACATGCTGACAAAATTTAATATCAGTTACTACACTAGCAGTTCTATACATAAGGCGTTTTTAGCTGAAAGAGTTCAACGTACCATAAAGGAACGCATGCATCGTTATTTTACACGAAAACACATACAGATATATAAACATTCTGGGGTCATTGCCGTCGTCATACAACCGTTCACACCAACGTACGATTGGCACAACACCTAATGAAGTTTTATAAAGAGATACGCGCCCAGAGGTGAGAAGAGATGGAACACCGCCACCACACTCTACACATTTCAAAATCAATGATTATGTAAGGCTATCACGTTCGGGAAATAAATTCGCGAAGGGATTTGAGCAATGATGGACACGTGATATTTTTAAAGTTAGTGCTATGAGACCTAAAGGCAAGATAATGATGTATTACGTTTAAGATTTGAATGGGGAAGAAATCGCAGGAGGCTTTTACCCGGAGGAGTTGCAGAAAGTGACATTTAATTTAGGAAAAGTGTTTAAAATTGAAAACATTTTAGGCAGCAAAGGTTCAGGAGAGAGAAAAATGTATCTGGTGAAATGGCTGGGTTACCTAGAAAGCTTCAACACCTATATAAAAGCTGCTGCAATAATGAAGCTTAAATAGTATGCAACATGGCTCCTAACCACTTCTATGTCACACTCCCGTCCTCTTCTTCTCTGTCTGTACATCCTAACAACACCCTGACCAACTTTGTAACAGAACTCCACTGACCCATTGAATTGGAGCGTGATTCGTATGAGGTGGGTTTATGCGAACTCCAGTTAGCCACCAAACTTTTAACTCTTGAAAATGATCAAATCATATTTCTGATCCTTAGAAGAATCGATGAGTGTGAAAAATTAGGCATAACCTTAGACAATACTATGCGATCAGTCCTGTTCGGTGAGGTACAGTACTATAGTACAAATGTACGCTAGGAATCGGCATTATGACACAGTCATGAACATTGTGACGGGGTTAAACAAGAGTCTTGAAAAGTCGTACCTGACAAACGATTTACTTTTTAAAGTCGTAAACATAGACACGCCTGCACGCACGTTGAAGTTAAAATCAACGCTTAGTAGAAATATTAAAGATAAAGTGCTGTTCACAATTGTGGTCAAGGGCCGATATAGTGCAGCTCTCCAAAGAGATACCTTTCACGAGGCACATGATTTGTCCAGCTTAATGTATCAGTTGGAGATGGAGAAATTGGGTGAAAGCTGCCCATCCCCAGACATGTGCTATATTTACAGTAATATTGTACAGCATCAATTTCTTGGGGACATCCAGGCGCGCCTGCTGCGCATTGCACACATCCCCAATCATAGAGGGAAAAGTTTGAGCATTACATATGACAAGTCCCATTATGTGAATGTTGCGACTAATCTATTGATCAATATCGCGATATATATATAGAACGACTGAGGGAAAAAATTTCCCATTCGGGAAAGACCCGAAGGCCTTTCACAGTCTATTGAGGGGTGAAATATTAGCGTAGGAGTGTGCTTGGATCCATTTTTTCAACCATACTACGCACCGCTGTCCCACTGTTGAAGAGGGGGGCTAGATACCACGGGAGGAAGGTGTTACAAACAGGTTTTGACGCGGTAGAAGACATAATGCATGGAACTAAACCTAAAGAAGCTCTAAAAAAACATTTAAAAAGTACACACGACGAATTCATTAAAGATGCAAAGAGAAAAATGCGTGGTGGCGGAAAGAAGAGGGTTGTCTGGAAAGCGTTCTCAACACGTGGCGCTAAATGTAAAAGGGAATTAAAAAAGAAGTGTTCTAAGCGGATGAAGCCTATGGCTGATCATTTTTTTAACTGATATAAGCTGAGGACACTTTTCTCACGAATCATAGGCTGATTACTACTTGTCGAGAGAGGTTGTACTATTTCTGACTCGTCATGGCGCGTTTCATCCATCCATGTAGGTCACAATGCTGTAAATCGGAACTGTCTCTTTGATATGCCCCCTACTCAGGTCTCTGTTGAGCATAGCGACTTTATTACAATTACACGTCACAGTAAAATACCCAATTAACAGGGTACAGATCAAACTATATATGGTGTCCACCGGGTTGGCCTCGAAGCAGCTAGGAAAGTGGCCCCTGGTGTTCTACCTAAAAGGATATTAATTGGAATGCAGGATCACGCTTCGACGAATGGAAACTATAAAAAAAGCGCCTTTAAATTCGAGAATTTTGGCTTTAGAAATATAACTCTATACGTAAATGGCGTCACATTGGGGGACCTATGATTAAGGACTACTCATCAGACGCTGTGTTCCCGCTCTGCGCGAGAACTTATAGTATTCTAGCTCATAATGCCGTTGTCTGTGACGAGCTTCGATTTGGCGTAACGCCGAAAGAATACCAGTGTACCTCGAATCACAGGTTCTATTAGAAGTTGACCGTTTGAGGAACGTGGTCACAGACTTTTAAAATGAATGCGAATACACTCCAGAGATTAATGAAAAGTGACCGAATCACACGTTCCAAATTTATCGGCGTGTTTGCGAAGAATGAAATATTGAAATTGCCAACTACGAGAGATTGGTATGGGATTATCGTCAACACCGACATTGTTGGTAATGTGGGAATTCATTTGTTTGCAATCTATTTCAAAAATAGGGAAAGAATGTACTATTTTGATTCACTCGGCATTCAGCCCTGGAGTGACCCTGTGGTTGTACAATTTATCGAACAGATACACTTCCCTGAAATTGCATGGAGTCCTTACCGCCTCCAAGGATATTTTACTAATACTTGTGGTATGTATTGCCTTTCATTTCTCCTGCACATGTCACGTGGGGATGGATTTATAAATTTTTTAAAATTATTCGATTTGTGCGACACTGAAATGAATGATGAAACGGTATGCAGACAAATAAAAAAAGGTTCCCATATGTTCGCACTCGTTGTATTGTCTAAAGGTGTATATATATTTGTAACTATATTGTGTAAAGGTGTGTATATATTTATAAATATATTGTGTAAAGGTGTATATACATTTGTAACTGTAAAATGTCTCCATTAAGGCTTATTTAATGGACGCTAGTTCTGTAAGCCGCTTTGTACATATTTTCTACCATTTAATAAATTGAATGAAAATACAATGTGTTTTGTTCTTAACCCCCAAAAAACTTACATTAGTTTCTCGATGACCTGGCATTCGTTGGACCGGATGTGAGCCAATACCTCGACTTCGGTATTCAGGCCCCTAGGTCGGCTGTGCGGTAAAATCTCCAAATCACTTATTCTCCTTTTATCAAAACGAAAAGTAGCTATAACACGCTCAAGTTCCGCTTCGGTCCTTTAAGGAGAAATTAACATGATTAGTTCATACTGAATCATTTAAAGTTAAGTTAAATTAAAGTTTAATTATGCCAGGTTAGGCTACGCTAGGTTAGGTTATATTAAGAGATGAATGGCAAAACGCTGGTTGTTGGAATCCCCGTTAAACCGTAGGTCTAGGGTGTGGTGAAAAGTTTGACCTTCTGGGCTAGGTTAGGCTAGGTTATATTTTACCTGGATAGGTCACGATAGGTTATGCTATATTATGCCCGGCTAGGTTAGGTTATATTATAACCGGTTAGGTTATGCTAGGTTAGGTTATATCACACCCGTAACGATCCCGGTTGTTAACACATACAACCATATATATATATATATATATATATATATATGGGGAGGGAGCTACACTAAGAGAAAACGCTGGGGTGTTGGATTCCCAGTTAAACCGTAGGTCTAGGGTGGAGTGAAAAGTTTGACCTTCTGGGCTAGGTTAGGTTATATTATAGCCGGTTAGGTTATTTTATAACTGGTTAGGCTATGCTAGGTTAGGTTATATTATGATCCGGTTAGGCTATGCTATGCTATGCTAGGTTAGGTTATATTACGCCCGGTGAGGCTATGCTACGTTAGGTTAGGTTAGGTTACATTATTATAAATGAGAAAGGGCCCTGGGATTAATTTTTTCGTTGTAGAAAACAGGAAAAACGCGAAATAAAAAGAAAAAATTAGATTACTAAATAAATTATAAACGAGAAAGAATCCACCATGGTTAGGTTAGGCTATATTATTATAAACGAGAAAGAGTCCTGGGCCGATATATATATATATAGGCTAGGTTAGGTTAGGCTATATTATGTCCCGGTTAGGTTCAGTTGTGTTAGGTTAGGTTAGGTTATATTATGTCCCGGCTATCCTATGCTAGGATAGGTTAGGTTATATTATATCTGGTTAGGCCATGCTAGGTTAGGTTATATTATGATCCGGTTAGGTTAGCCTGTGCTAGATTAGGTTATATTACGCCCGGTCAGGCTATGCTAGGTTATATTACACCCGGTCAGGCTATGCTAGGTTAGGTTAGGCTATATTACGTACCTGTTAGGCTATGCTAGGTTAGGTTATATTACGACCGATATATATATATATATATATATATATATATATATATATATATATGGGAGAGTTGCAATAAGAGAAAACGCGCAACAAATTGTAATCACAAAGCAGATATCCTTTCACTTCGTCTTATTAGGAATTTTAAAAATTATAATACTTGCAATGAATGAAACGTTGTATATAATCACAAATTATGACGTAATTACTTACATCTCTGTGACGTCATTAGCGGGAAAATCGTTCTCGCCGTCACAAATTTCTGCAATGTTTTGCGTTCATTCCGGTCTACAGCGTTGAAAATTACACGCGTTGCCTCTGCGTAGAAATCTTTATCTTCGAACAATTCCGGAGAGATGTAGAGCTGCTGCGATTGGCTCATGACGAGATATTTCAAAAGCAATGTTCGATAAAAACAAATGAATTGGAATCCTGTGGTGAAAAGGTCCCCTTTTATAGACGGGGTCGTAATTGTGAACATCCCACAATACCCGAATCGTGAGGTTCCTATTGGCTATCGGTGAAATTTGGGTTGGCCACAACGTGTAAGTGATGCCGTTAACCAACCAGAGGTTCTGGAGATCCGCCTACTGGTTTGTGATTGGCTGTCCCGTGAAATCTGGAGCGTGTCAGATATACCCATTGGTAACGAGAGAAAAACGCTTTGTTTGGCAATAAATCTTGTATTCTGGGGCGCCAATAATAAGGGTGGGGGAAGGGAGATTTGAACATATCCTAACCAGTTAATGTGCAGCAAATAGCCCCACCTCGAGTTCATAATTTTTTATGTTAGCATTCGGTAGTATACGGCAATAGAATAAATTTGTTGAAAGCCAGACCCCCCAGGAATTCAAAATTAACGAAGTTATTGATTTTTTAAGTTTTAACCATTTTTTTCGCGACCTGCCAGCAGGCATAAGACATCCTCGCGCTCTCAAACAATTTTCTGGAAATGTGTGGACGATCAATCACAGTGCACCTTTTTTAACAAATAGTAGGCTGTTAGTCACTCAAAAACAACCAATTACAGACACGCCTTAATGAACCAATGACAGCTAATTAGGAATTTTAAAGAACCAATGAAGTGGTTTCCCGACCGTAACATCACGGAAACTCCTCAGCCTTTGACACTGCTGAGATCGTTCTTTCTGTTAATTTTTGCCGCGTGTACATGTCCAGTGAGATTTGTGAAAGTTGTGACCTAGGCTACGTTGAAGTGTTGCAAATTTTAGGAGACGTGTCACGAGCAGTTAGGTTAGGTTAGGTTAGGTGGTACTTACGTATTATCGGGACTACCAAACTGTTTATTATGTATTTTTGCTCTCATCATTTTCGTTTAAACTAACGAAAATATCACAACTTAACCTAACCAATCATCAAGGGCGTACAGTTGACCTAACCGGGCATTCAATTAACCTAACCGTGTATTCAGTTGACCTAACCGGTTAGGTCATCTGAATGCCTGGTTAGGTCAACTGTACGCCCTTGATGATTGGTTAGGTTAAGTTGTGATATTTTCGTTAGTTTAAACGAAAATGACGAGAACAAAAATACATAATAAACAGTTTGGTAGTCCCGATAATACGTGAGTACCGGTTAGGTTAGGTAGGTTAGGTTAGCAATAACATACATTTTACGGGTGCGAAATTTAGTTTTTAGGGTGTGTTTTTATGTGCTTTATTCAGAAATGCTACTCATTTGCCCCTTGTTTACTTGAAAATAAAACGAAAAAAATCCGATTTTTTTCGTACTTTCAATTAAACGCGGAGAAAATGAGTGGCATTTCTGAGGAAAGCACATGAGAACACACCCTAATAACTAACTTTCGTACCAAAAGTCGAGGTGGGGCTATTTGCTGCATATTTACTTAATAAACATCCAATTATATGAGGGGCTTAGCGAGGTTGGAAGATAAATTTGGAAATCGGTTTATGGTACCCCATCTAAAATAGATTCGGAAAATTTATTATTTCCTCTGAAAAATAATTCGTCAGAAACTGGAAGATAATTTTAAAAAATCAATGGACCGTGAAGTCGAAACAATTCACATAGGTATAAAGTTTATGGCGTCCAGAGTTCGCGTGCGATAAAATCACGTAAAATAATTTTTAGGAAATAACAGAGATGGGTGGTGGATGCGGTTCATTAACCCCCAAAGTTATGATCTCGAAATGAAACTCCTGCGAAAAAAGTTTATTGGAATTTTAAAATCGCCAAAATGTCGCCAACAAACTCCGCTGGTAGAACAGCTTTTACAAATTTTATTTTTTTTCATGAATAAAGCTTTAGCAGGCGTGTATATATATATATATATATATATATACCCAGGGTGTTTGAAAACTTTCTGTACAAATTGTAATGGGGGATAGGCAACACCAAGACAAACCCTTTTCGTCTATAAGTGTATGTCCGCTGATGTCACCATTCGGCGCGAGAGGGCGCCGCTGCAATTGGCTAAAAGGTGAAGTGGGCTAGACTCGCGCTTGCCTCGGGCATTCTTAAATCGGACGTAGTACGCGTAACATGGAGCGCTTCAGGACTGCTGAGATGGCTGACATGCATATGGTGTATGGGGCTGCCAATGGAAACGGAAGAGCTGCTGTGAGGTTGTACCGACAGCGCTTCCCAAACAGACGTGTGCCAAACCACCAAACGTTTGAGCATTTGCATCGGCGACTGCGAGAAACTGGAACATTCCATGCAAACATGCATGACACTGGTCGGGAGAGAAACGTGCGCACTCCTGACGTCGAGTCGGGCAGGCAGCAGGTACGGCCCAATCAACTTGCCATGGACGATACCCGCCCAAACATTGACGGCGAACCGTTCTTGATGAGCATGCACCCGTGTAGCATGTGGATTTGCGTGCGCCCACACGTGAGAATTGTGCATGTTAAACACACCCTCACGTGTGAAACAGGCCTCATCTGAGAACAGCATATAAGCCGGAAAATTAGGCTGCTCCGCTGTCTGCTGCAGAAACCAGCGTGCGAATTCCACACGAAGAGGGTAATCCCGAGGTTGTAATGCCTGGACTCTCTGACGATGAAACGGATGTAACTGCTGCTCGTGCAACACTCTCCAAACCAGGTCGTGGTTCACACCGAGGATACGTGCAACACCTCGCGTGCTTGCGCTTGGATTGTCCTCAAATCGCCGTAGGATTTCTTCTTCCATGTCAGGAGTGCGCACGTTTCTCTCCCGACCAGTGTCATGCATGTTTGCATGGAATGTTCCAGTTTTTCGCAGTCGCCGATGCAAATGCGCAAACGTTTGGTGGTTTGGCACACGTCTGTTTGGGAAGCGCTGTCGGTACAACCTCACAGCAGCTCTTCCGTTTCCATTGGCAGCCCCATACACCATATGCATGTCAGCCATCTCAGCAGTCGTGAATCGCTCCATGTTACGCGTACTACGTCCGATTTAAGAATGCCCGCGGCAAGCGCGAGTCTAGCCCACTTCACCTTTTAGCCAATTGCAGCGGCGCCCTCTCGCGCCGAATGGTGACGTCAGCGGACATACACTTATAGACGAAAAGGGTTTGTCTTGGTGTTGCCTATCCCCCATTACAATCTGTACAGAAAGTTTTCAAACACCCTGTATATATATATATATATATATATATATAACGTAAAGAACGACGCTTGTATAGGAGATATTCCGCGCAAGACGAGAGAGAGAAAACGGAACAAATGAAAAAATGAGGTAACCACCTGGGAATCGAACCCGGGATCTTCCGATTGCCGGTCAGACGCGATACCATTACACCATGGACCTCACCCTTCCAAATGCCGTAATTCTTCTACATACTCGCAGAAACCAATGCCCCAAGGGGGCACCTCCGCATGCCGTAACATTATATACATTCAACTGCAAAGAACACGCAGTATAAATAACGTAAAGAACGACGCTTGTATAGGAGATATTCCGCGCAAGACGGAATATCTCCTATACAAGCGTCGTTCTTTACGTTAATTATACTGCGTGTTTGCAGTTAAATGTATATAATGTTACGGCATGCGGGAGGTGCCCCCTTGGGGCATTGGTTTCTGCGAGTATGTAGAAGAATTACGGCATTTGGAAGAGTGAGGCCCATGGTGTAATGGTTATCGCATCTGACCGGCAATCGGAAGATCCCGGGTTCGATTCCCGGGTGGTTACCTCATTTTTTCATTTGTTTCGTTCTCTCTCTCTCGTCTTGCGCGGAATATCTCCTATACAAGCGTCGTTCTTTACGTTATATATATATATATATATATATTTTTTTTTTTTTTTTGTGATATTAATTCACGCATGACGAGAACTTTCCATTCCGCAATTTTCAGAACGTTGTTTAATATAATTGTATATGTGTGTGTTAGGGTGACAACTTCTTATAGGGATAAAATTTGAAATTCAAAAACATTTGCCGGCCATTTGTCCAATGCTGCCACCCTATGAGGAAACACCGTAGACGAAATCTCATGGAATTCGGAAAGCATTTAGGGGTGCCTCGAGTCACATGAATGAAACTGTCGCGCGGAAGAAATTTCAAGAATGAACGAGTTTCGACAACGCTTCAAAAACAAAAATGTTTCGAGAATGCAAGTGTATTATATAATTTAATAGAATTGTTTCCTGTATTTCATACTATAGATTATACAAATCGATTAATTTATTTCATTAAATTAAAATTTTCATAAATAAATCGTTAAATAATATGATGTGTATCAATCTTTGGATGATCAGCTTTTGGTGCTTCAAGTTCATTTTGCATACGACTGCCTGACTGAAAACAACGCTTAGAAGTTCTCTCCCGATTCTTTTAAGATATCTAAGGTAATATTTTTTATTTTGATACATTGATTATATTACACTAGGCAACAAAGATTTTGTTACAGAAGACCAAATAGGTGCTCCTAGCTAATTTCGGTATGCTGATTTCAAATCTATAATTAGATTTTTTCTATCACGTCTAGATTTTGTGTAAAATGCAAATCACTTTTAGTAAAATTTTCTACCACGTCCAGATTTTGGTTTTAATCGGCTTAATGCCAGTAATATGAAACTTGCTTTTCAAGGTTAAAGCAATTTTTTTTGCCAACTATATACAAATTCGAACAATTTTGATAAATAAAATTTATCCCGAGTTGGCAACACTGAGTCAAGAGCATAGTAACGGGCAACGGCCCAACGGCCCAACGGCCAGTCGCTACGTGACAGTCAAGCAGAACGGTTGTTGAAGCTCTCTGCTGATGAGCAAGTGACAGGTTGTGGTGACTTGTGTGTTTTTATAGCATTTGTTTTGTACTACGGTGTGTATTTCTTTTATTTTGCACATCGTAATAATTACTTTCTACGTTTTTTCAGATATTGTATGGTAATTCAAAATGGCATCAAATAGACGTGCTTGTGTAAATCACCCAGACAACTTCTGCTTTGTCTGTGGACAATATACACCTAAGCCACAACGTAGAAACATAACAACAAAGATTAAACTTGCCTACAAGTGTTATTTTGACTGTAAGTTAGGAGACCAACAGAGGGACTGGACACCACATATTTGCTGTGCACAGTGCAATGCAATGTTAATAGCTTGGATGAATGGTAAAAGAAAAGCTATGCCGTTCTCAGTCCCCATGGTTTGGCGTGAGCCGAAAATCACTTCAATGATTGTTATTTTTGTTTGACAAAGATTGCTGGTTTCACAAAGAAAAACAAATCAAAGATCACGTACCCAAACTGCGAATCAGCAATGAAACCAGTACCACATGATGAAACAAATCCACCACCAGTTCCACCAGCAACGATAACAGACAGCAGTTCATCTGAAGATTCTGCTAGTGATATAGAAACAGGGAAAGATGGCATATATGTTCCAGATGCAAATATTTCCCCACATTTGTTAAGTCAAGCGGAGTTAAATGACTTAGTGCGCGATTTGGAATTACCAAAGAAAAGGCAGAGTTGCTTGGTTCAAGACTTCAAGAATTTAATCTTCTCCAACCAAACACCAAAGTTTCCCATTTCCGCCATCGCCATTTGCAGTTTTCATCATTTTACTTACAGGAAGAAAACGTTTGTTTCTGCCACGATATCAGTGGTCTGATGCAAGGGATTGGCTGTCGCTATGATCCAAAAGAATGGAGACTGTTCATTGACTCTAGTAAAGCTAGCCTTAAAGCTGTATTACTGCACAACGGCAATGAAAAACCTTCAATACCTATAGCACATGCCACTGGCCTTAATGAGACTTATGAATCGATGAAACTGCTGCTAAGACTCATCAAATATAAGGACCACACATGGAATATTTGTGGCGACCTTAAAGTTGTATCATTACTTTCTTGGGTTACAGTTGGGCTACACAAAGCATATGTGCTTTTTGTGTCTATGGAACAGCAGAGATGACAAGAACCACTACAAAAAACATGATTGGCCATCTAGAACTGAACATGTTGTTGGTAATACAATGTGAAACACCCAGCACTTATTGACCCTCAGAAAGTACATCTTCCACCACTTCACATTAAACTTGGCCTTATGAAAAATTTCGTGAAGGGTATGGATCATCAAGGTAGTGGTTTCCAATATTTAAAGGATAAATTCAAAGGAATATTGACAGATGCTAAGCTAGAAGCTGGAGTTTTCACTGGACCACAGATCCGCAGTGTCATCCACGACTCATCGTTTCCATCTAACCTAAATGAGAATGAACTAGGAGCATGGACATCTTTCGTTGAAGTTGTCAAAAATTTTCTTGGAAACCACAAGCTGAAAACCACCGTAAACTCGTAGAAAACATGCTTAAATCTTATGAAATAATGGGATGCAGAATGTCTTTGAAAATTCATTTTTTACATTCTCATCTTGACTTCTTCCCGGCCAACCTTGGGGCTGTAAGTGACGAGCATGGTGAGCGCTTCCACCAACAGATCTCAGTTATGGAAAACAGATACCAAGGTAATTTCAACCCAAATATGATGGGATTATTGTTGGTTCCTGCAGAAGGAGAGCTCGTCATCCTACAAGCG
Source organism: Bathynomus jamesi (assembly GCA_023014485.1). Classification (NCBI taxonomy): domain Eukaryota; kingdom Metazoa; phylum Arthropoda; class Malacostraca; order Isopoda; family Cirolanidae; genus Bathynomus; species Bathynomus jamesi. Next base: position 262,288 of record JAJOZX010001486.1, read on the forward strand.
ACAAAGGAAGAGGACACACCAAAGTTTCACTTAAGAACAGGAATTTGCCTTTCAGTAGTAACAACAAATACTAACGCACTTTGGGTGGATGGTTGGGCGCACGGGTGGTAACTTAACTCCGCCAGCGGAATTCCGCTGTCTGTCTTAAGCCAGAATAAAGGAGGAAAGACATCCCTGTTCACTAATTATTTAAGTATGCTTAACATAAAACGTGGCACGGAAAAGTAGCTTAGACAGCTTTCGTAATAGAAGCGGGTGAGAAAAAAAATGAAAAATAGGGTTTTCGGTTACACAAAATCTGGACGTGATAGAGAAATTTTGATATCAGATCTGAAATCAGCATCAGCGCTTTAGTAGGAATCAGTAGTTCACGTGTCTGTAACAAAAAAAAAGTTGAAATTTGTTGCCTAGTGTTATCATTTGAAATTGTTCTAGAAAAGTTTCATTAATTGTTGGCATAGTTTGATGTTTAAATTATATAAATTTGGAACTGAATTTGATTTCCTATGATAATATACTGTATATACGAGTATATATACAGGGCCGTCGAGAGGGGGGTCAGGGGGGGGCCAGTGCTCTTGGGTGTACCTAAGCTGACATCAGGAACGGGTGAGGTCATCGCCTCGGTGGTACATGCTGTGCTCAAAGAATGGAATGTGTCAGAAAAGGTATCAGCTATGAGCTTCGACACTACAGCTTCAAATCTGGTTACTTGTCTGGGGCATGCGTAATTTTGGAGCAGAAACTCGGCCGCCGACTCATACCTTACATGTCGCCATCACATCCTAGAACTTGTCGTTGAGAAGGCGTACATGGAATGCATGGGACCATCATCTGGTCCAGATATCCTCCTATTCTCCCGCTTCAAAGAGACGTGGAATACAATTTGCCAAGATAAGTACAAGACCTGTTCAGACCTTCCATCGAGTCTGAATGAGAATCGAGAAGAACTGATCGCTTGTGAATCTATATCTGACAAAACATCAGCCGAGGGATGATTACCCTGAATTCTTGGAGTTGTCGATTACAATCCTTGGAGGTAATTTACCTAACTTTAGGTTTCGGCGACCTGGAGCACTTCACCGAGCACGTTGGATGGCAAAAGTAATTTATTCATTAAAAATCCTGCTGCTTTCCCATCAGTTCAGACTTACAACTCGTGAAATGTCTGGCTTAAAACGATTTGTATTTTTTGCCCTGGAGTTATATGTCAGGGCGTGGTTCACGGCCAGCAGTCCTTCATCTGCTCCCGCGAACGATTTGAAGCTTCTTCAAGACCTAGCAAAGTACCACGATGAAAAGATCTCAGCATCCTGCCTTAGTGTCCTCGGTTGTCACTTATGGTACCTCAACGAGTACTTGATTGGTCTCGCACTCTTTGATATAGGTATCAATGCAACGACGAAAAAGAATATCGCTCGATCAATCCTCGAAAAAGAAGCTGCTGAAGATCCTCCAAAGCGAGCCGCAATACCTGCTGTTCCTTCCATTTCAACAAAGCAGCTCTCGGACTTTGCCTCGAAAGGATCAAAGCTTCTCTTTGAACTTCTAAAAATTAATGATGGTTTCTTGTCCAAGGAACCAGAGACCTGGCCGGACGACGAAGATTTGAAGACTGGTTTGACTATAGTTGAAGGACTAAAAGTCGTCAATGACATGGCAGAGAGGGGAATTGCCTTGATCCAGGCCTTCAATACAAAGATTACGAAGAATGAAGAACAGCGCCAACATCTCTTGCAGGTTGTTGAGGATCATAGGAAGTCTCAGCCTGATACATTGAAAAGGGGTATGGCTTGAGGAAAAGCAAGAATTAATGGTGGTCTACAATTAAATGAAAGACACCCTGGAATATATTTAGTAAATATATTATTTACTTATTACGATTGGAGTACGCCTGCACTTAAACCTTATGAACTAAAACTAACGTTTATTTACATTAATTAAAAAAAATATTAATTTATTTTTACTAGGTAATGAATAATTAATTTTTGTTATAAGGAGAATTATTTACATCACTTGAGACACCCTTAAATATTATCTGAATGACCTAATATTTACAGTACATTGTTTTCTCATGTAGTAGCAGCATTGAACAAATGGCCAATAAAAAACTCCAACTTTCGATTTTTATTGTCACCCTAGTGTGTGTATATATATATATATTTTTTTTTTCCCTATACTATGTTGATGAATATACCCCATCGTGTCGTATATTATTATTTTTTATTTTCAATATATTTAATTACTTAATATAATTGTGTGTGTATATATATATATATATTTTTTTTTTCCATAAATGTTTATGTCCTAGTGTTCAGCTATTTACATCGTTTAATTGGGATTTGCTTAGGTAGGTTTTTGTTTATATCGCTTTTGCCTTTCTTCTTCCCTTCATTTCCCTCCTTTATCTTCTTCATATTTCCTTTCTACTTATTCATTTGTGCTGCACATTTTCACCTTCATTTTAATGCTATGTGTATCATTTGTCATGTTTTATTTTTAATTTGTAGAAGTTACAGGTGAAAAAGACTTTAATATCCACTTCAAGTTATCCCGAGAGAGAGTTAATTAATGCAGTTTGACATGATTGCTAATTATAAATTTTGTGTACGTTTCTTGTACTAATTTTTTCAGAATTTTTTAGATGAACTTTTTTCCCGGAACCGTACATACATACTGTAGGGTGACAATAAAAATCGAAAGTTGGAGTTTTTTATGGCCATTTTTCAATGCTGCTACTACATGAGAAAACAATGTACTGTACATATTAGGTCATTCAGATATATTTAAGGGTGTCTCAAGTGAGGTAAATAATTCTCCTTATAACACAAATTAATTGTTCATTACCTAGTAAAAATAAATTAATATTTTTTTTAATTAATGTAAATAAACGTTAGTTTTAGTTCATAAAGTTTAAGTGCAGGCGTACTCCAATCGTTAAATAATGTAAAAAAATATTAATGAATAAGGAGAATATTTACCTCACTTGAGACAACCCTTAAATATTATCTGAATGACCTAATATTTACAGGAGTACATTGTTTTCTCATGTAGTAGCAGCATTGAACAAATGGCCAATAAAAAACTCCAACTTTCGATTTTTATTGTCACCCTAAATTAGGGTGACAATAAAAATCGTGTACTCAATTACGCATTAGAAGACAGCGGAAAATAAAGGATCGCATGATTATTAAACTACTCATTTAATCTACGCCATGCATTGAATCTAATCTACGCCAGAGAGGGAGAGAGAAAGAGAGAGAGATCATTAACTATGAGGGGAGAGAAGTACAATTTAAATAAGACGGAGAAACAATAAAGAAAACAAGAAAGGAAAATAACCACAGTTGTGTAACAGTCTAATAAATTACTGTATGCTGAAAGGGAAGGAACTTTTGCAGATAAATTTCTATATTGATGGAAGGAATTAGAGTATGATGCGTTTGGGGTCAAGATCCCTGTTACAGGAATAGTTTACGACAATAAAATTCTTTGAGAGCTTTATCCCTTTGAGACCGGATCATAATCAGTTGAACACTGAAAAGTAAAGCTAAGTTCACATAAATATATAACCTATCAAGTTATTTAGAGCTGATGACATTTCCAGAAAAAATTAGAGAGAAGAAAGGAAATTGAAAAGGGAGTAAAGCTGTTGGCCAAAAGGCATTTATTCGGACGACTAAAATAAAACTGAGACGGCGAAAGAATCGACTAGTTTGAAGAATAAAGTGATCGGCTATTACTTGTGTGGACTCTCTCTCTCTCTCTCTCTCTCTCTCTCTCTATATATATTATATATATATATATATAGGCCACTGATTTGGAAAAAGACTTGGGTGTGCTAATTAGCAGCGACCTTAAGTTTACCAAACAGTGCGTAGAGGCGGAAAAGAAAGCTCAGAAGCTGTTGGGTTATAACAGGAGACAATTTCGATTCCGGGACAAGGAGTACGCTGTGCAGTTCTGGTTGGTCACCCTCAGAAAAGATATTGACAGGCGAGTCCAGGCGAGGGCCACAAAGTTAATCCCTTCTGTTAGGCATATGGGCTACAATCGACGCTTTCACGCCCTGAATTTGTTTTCGCTGGAAACTCGGAGGCTGCGCGGTCAACTCATCGAGGTTTTCAAGCTCTTACACGGGTTCGACGATGTCAATTTTAGAAGCATGTTTAGTTTAACCCTTTAAGGACTGAAGCTGCCAATTGCTAACGTTTCAAATACACGCATTCATAACTTAACCCTACAAAAAATTCAGGGCTGAAAGGGTTAAATGATAACTCAACTCGCAACAATCGTTGGAAGTTGAATTTGAAACGGTTTATCACTTGTGGGTGTGAGAATTACTTTACCTATAAGATCTGTAACACGTGTAACAGGCTACCTTCAGAAGTTGTGAACAGTTCTTCTGTGGACCAGTTCAAGAAAAGGTTAGACCGAATTTTGCACACTATTTGAGGATGTGTGTTACTGTCTTCTTGGGTGGCTGTTCGAGAAGCTAGCTGTGACAATGTGTATGATTTTTTCCCTAGCACCCGTTGCCATTAGTACCTCCTCGGTATGGGCTGCAAGGCCTTTTGAGGTACTTGTGTTTGTAACACTCTTTTTCTCTCTCCCAAGCAAAGGTTACAAAATTGATCCCTTCAATGAGAATGCAAAACTACCAACGGAGATTGGAACGCCTAAATCTGTTTACCTGAGAGAGGAGGGGGTTGCGCGGTCAACTTATTCAAGTCTTGAAGATGCTCAATGGAATAGACAGGGTAGATTACAGAAACTTATTCTCACTTAATGCCAATCCGACAAGAAATAATGGGTTTAAACTGGAACTAAAGACATTTAGGACGTCTGTCTGCGACAATTTCTTTTCCTATAAAATAGTTAATATCTGGAACAAACTTCCTTCAGAGGTTGTTTCAAGCCAAAGTGTAAATGTGTTTAAAAATAGGCTGGACAAAGTACTGAATACTCAAGACTAAAACATAACGTAACCCTGCAGGAGTTCGCTTGCGCAGTGTCTCTATGGGCATGCTAATTATAAAACTTTCTTATATATTATCCATTTTCCTGTAAAATTTCCTTGGTCACTTTTCCATGGTCAAGGTACTTTCTTCAACCTTTTTCCGTACCTGCCTCTGGCAGGGAGGGAGCGAAAGGTTGGGAGAGAGCCTTATACTTTTCTATCCAGTTTTCTACAACTGCTAGAATAGTTGAAAGAAAAATAAACTTGTTTAATAACAGGAACCTCCCAGAGTGGACCGGAAGGTCTTTGAGACTTCCTCTTTTCCTTGTAACTCACTCTCTCTCTCTCTCTCTCTCTCTCTCTCTCTCTCTCTCTGAATAAGTGCTTATTAACCGGGAACATTTTTCACTGTTTAATGCACTTTTCTTCTTAATGGGTATATCTTATACGAAGAACGGAAGTGATATGCATAAAGTTATGAACACGCCTTTAAAATAAACTTCAGCAATTAGTCAATATTAATTGCACGTTATTTCATTACTTCATTTTATTTGTGATTCTTCATGAAATTTCTTGAATTATTATGCATTAATTTTCGCATGACTGAATTATCAATGTTAATTTATTATTTGCCTTTTTCTATTTTTATCTACTCGTATGTGTGTAATTAGTAATATTTAATGTTCACTTCAACTATAGTTACTTTCCATACTTTTATAATCTGCCTTTGTTCATAAGTTACCGTGCGAGAGTGTTCAACTTGGTTTCTTTTTTTGAAATCAGAATGGGGAAAGTACATTTATGGTAATACCTTTTAATTTAATGGTTCGTTGCGTTCTTTATCTGAGGAAAAAAATTTTCTCTATATCACGAACAATGAAATGCGAATGTTTCAGATTTGTGCTGTAGACACGCCAATGCTGATATATATATTATATATATATATATATATATATATATATATATATATATTATATAGAGGAGAGAGAGAGAGAGAGAGAGAGAGAGAGAGAGATAGTGTCCCCCCAAAATGTCCCAATTTCTAAATAAATGTTCTAAGGTAATAAAAAAGGAATCTGGATACAAAGACACGAAATAGGTACGTAAAACATTGGAGTTCATTAAACTTAATTAAACATGTTCACCGTAATCGCCAGTTTTTCTTCAAGTATCTTAGGCTTGGTGGAATAGATCCTGTCTTTTAGGAAACCACACAAAAAAAAGTGAATATCGGGACCATTGCACTGGCTCATGAAGGGATATTAGTCGCTGGGAAAAATGCTTCCTCAAAAAGTTGCGAGTAAGCAAGTAAGCAGTGTTTGGAGGTGCTCCATCCTGCTGAAAACCACTGTGAATCTGAGGTAACGCAGTTATTTTTTTTACGAGACAAACTAAATTAGTTGTGGGAAGTAGAAATCTTGTAGCATCTGACGATATGAACTCTGCGTTACCGTTACAGATTTTCCAGCTTCATTCTCAGAAAAGTAAGAACCTACTACACCATACCACTCAACAGCGAAACCAAATGTTGAGTTTAGCAACACCACCTGGAAGCTCTATTAGAACGCCAGCAGGACTTCTCCAGTAACGAAAGTTTTGCTTATTAATTTTCCTCGACAGATGTATGATACATAACACTCGTTAGTGAAGTGGATGTGTTTCAAAAATTCGGGATCTTCTTCTAGCTTTGCCCACATTCATGTTGCGAATTCCATTCGTTTTTGTTTCTTAACATTAGTAAGTGAAGCTTGTGAATAAATTTTGTAGGGAAAAAGGTTTAATTCAGTACAAAGTAGACGTGCAATACCTACTTATGCTGACAAACTTCGAAGTGACTGCTGCGGACTGCGCACAATAATTTCATGAGCCATATTTACGTGTTGCATAGTTCTTGAGGATCGTCGCGTACCACTATTACCTTTATGTTGATTGCTTACATTTCCTTTTGTTTGAAACTTTCTCACAATTCGTGATATTGTCTTTCTATCGGGTGGATCTCTGCATCCATATTCTCTGCAAAAGTTCCTCTACACTTGCGTCACAGAATTTGTCACATGAAATTACTCAACCTTGATTTGCCATGCAACACGTAGAACACATTGCAAAATGCAACACATTTTTCCAATCTGTCACCTCTCTCAAGAAGAGAAATAGGGACACTTTTTGGGGACACCATATATATGATATATATGTACTTGATTTACGCCACACTCAGCCATTTAACATGGAAAATGTCTTTCATATAATGGCTGTATTTATGAGTCAAGGCTTATATACTATAAACATTTGAAGGGTTCGGCTATCTCTCTCGAGGTGACATCCTTTACCCGATGACCCCTTGTAGTCGGTCGCTGGTGGGTGTCCCATTCCATTGCCCCAGTCAGTGGGTTGTTACCGTGTTACTGTATGTACTACAATACGGCTGGTAGTGTAATCATTTATTTAGTTTCCTTCGTGTCGTTTTACGCTCAAACTTCAACTTTACCTAAGTAGGCTAATATTGTTTATCGTTTTAACTTTCAAATTTTCCTTTAACTGTTGTTATAAAACATTGGTAAGTTCTTGCCTTTAAACCACAAATATAAATATACATTGTTATTATGAAACACATTTAAGTTTTTATACTTTTAATCTTATGTATCTCACAAGTTAAATTAAATTAAACTTACATTATACAATTAAAAAATGAAGATAAACTTTGATCGGAAATCAAGTACGCCGAAAGAAATGGGATAGGCCTCATGCGTTACATAAATAGGCCTAGGTTAAAAAGGGACAAGAATAGGCCTAGAACCTGAAGAAAAATTTCCTTTCAGTAGGCCTTGGGAGAAAACTGTACTGAGTTTACTACCCTAAGTTCATCTTCAAAGTGGCCCCATTTCCCTCGCGTTCCTTTTCCATCTGATCTTGGAACTTAGAAATAATTTTAAATACATTATATTACGAATTTCACGAATTTCTAGCTGTTTTATATCGTTTAATTAACTTATTTTTCCTATTTGAGAAGATTACGTTTTTATATTTATCTCAAGTATTATCTTCACACTAATCAGTGACGCAATTGGATGAAAAAGGCGTTACATCACGTGATTATTAGCCTTGTGCCTAACTGGTTGAACATTAATTCGTTTCTAAACACACATGAACGCGTTTAAACTTGTCTGGCTGTTTTCGTGCCAGAAATCGCGTCCAGTTTCTAAATTTATTTTAAGCGAACATGAGATTTCCATGTTAATTACCTGTTTGTGAATTATAAATTCTATTATTTTATATGTATTAAAAATCATATTAATGCTTTTCATATTATAGTTTAAGGATAAAATTGCTATTATGATGGAAATTTGTTTTTGTATTAAACTTAGTTTATTTTATTCGATTTTTTGTTTAAAAGATCGCTCACCAAATGTCAAATTGGCCTCGTTTCACCACGAGAAGCTCAATAGAAATACTATTGCCGTTGCCTTTTTTGAGCCTTGTCGGTCTACCCCTTTGGTCCCATAAACGTATTTGTTTATGTTTAATAGCTCTGTCTATTGGGTCGTATTTAAAGACCTTGTCGGTCTACCAGGAGCTGGTAAGTGAAGCGGTGGTGGTGGTGCTGTGGAGGTGGTTGGCGGGTTGTTGGTGGTGGTTGTGTAATACTGTTTCACTACCAATCGTCTAAGTTTGGACGCTTGGTTATAGCCCTCAAATCGGTTACGTAGTGTTGATGGGATGAGCTCCTATAAGTCTATACTTAGACGATTGTTGGTGAGGTGATGCTTTTTTTGTGCGGTGGTTGTGCTCGTATATATTTTGCTATTGGGGCTTTGCATATATCAGTTTCTGTGTGTGTGTGATAATAATAAGTTTATGGGCGTATAGTCGAGGAGTGTATGTGCGCTTTGGGTCGTATTTAGAGACATTGTCGGTCTACCAGGAGCTGGTAAGTAAAGCGGTGGTTGTGGTGCTTCACCACCAATTGTCTAAGTTTCGACGCTTGGATGTAGCCCTCATTTCGGTTACGTGGTGTTGATGGGATGAGATCCTAAAAGTCTATACTTAGACGATTGATGGTGATGTGGTGCTTTTTTTTGTGTGGTGGTGGTTGTGCTCGTATATATTTTGCTATTGGGGCTTTCCATGCATCAATCAGTTTATATATATATATATATATATATATATATATATATATATATGTGTGTGTGTGTGTGTGTGTGTGTGTGTTAATAGGTTTATTGGCGTACAGTCAGAGAGTGTATGTGCGTTTGTGTGCGGTTTTAATTCGTTCGAAGGTTATTAATATATACAGGCCATTTATGCCTTCTAAGCCAACTGGCGGATTAAGCCAACTGGCTGATTAGGAACATATATATATATATATATATATATATATATATATATATATATATATATATATATGATAATAGGAGCTTTATGGGCGTACAGTAGGGTAGCCCACTTTTCAATTTTTTTTTAAAGTATAGGTTATCGTAGTTTTTCCCATTATTTGGCACTATACTAGCACATTGGTACCATTTTTACAAAAATTGATCAATATTTGGTGGTCTCGCGTCGACCTTGAAATTACGAGTTTTTTTTTTAAAATGCGTACTTTTTAACTTTTTACTGAATCAAGATAAATCATTAAGTAGGGATGTTTTCTGAATCCTCTTGATGAGAGAAGTCGTTTAGTGTGCCTTCCAATGTCATATGACTAACGGTTTAAAAGTTGTGCCTGTATACAGGTAATACCAATGTGCTAGTATAGCGCCAAGTAATGGGAAAAACCACGATCACCTATACTTTTCAAAAAAATCAGCAAATAGCAGACAAATAAGGAAGAAAGAAACAATAACTTAAGCAATCACTTTTGCATTGAATTGACCACTATCACACGTCACTGGCTGCAACGTTGTCCCTCTGTGCTATGTCATCGTGGCGAGTGATGACTTCTTGAAGTCGCCGAACTCTTTCCGGTTCTTTTCCACCACTTGCAGAAGATCTTGCAGCTGTGCCTCGTCCTTTGTGACCGTGTTCGCATAGTCTTGTATCAGTTGGTCCTTCACAGCCGTCGCCACTTCACGGCGATGTGACACTCTTCCCCGGCGAGCCGTTTCTTTCGAGATGCTGAACTGATTGAGGTCTGCTGGTGGATCCGCCGAACGTGTGATAGCAGCCACAATGCTTACTACCTATGTAGAGAATGGAAAGTGGAAAGGAAACTGTCAAGAATACATGTGGGTTACGGGACACTTTAAAACTGACGCTATCGATGAATACTATACACAATACGCACCTGATTATTGGACATGCGGAAACGATCAGCCACTTCCATGACAGCAGGTGCATTAAGGATGCGGCGAGGAAGATTGACAGACACACTTGGCTCTTTCGGCAGGGGGAACGCTAGTTCTGTCTCCGACTCTCCTGACATGCCAGTGTCATCATTCTCCATGGCCTCATCTCCGGTTTCGTATGCACACTTTGAGGTTTGCGGCTCCTGGCGAGGACGTTTTCTTCCTTCCTGTAGCTTTCTTTTTACAGCGAAAACTTTATCGTTCCCGCTCATCGTTGCCACCCGAGGACCACGTTGATCGAGGTAGAAGTCAATGTCTTCTTTCTTGTCCTTGTCGGACAGCAGTCGATTCTTCTTTATATCTTCGACAGCGTCAGATGCTCCGATATCCCACAGCTTGTCCACACTGTCCGAAAACTTCTGCCGTTTTCCTCCGGCGTCAGTTTCTCGTTTTCTGCTCTTTTGGAGTAAGTGCCACTCTTTCCACAATGCCTCTAGCTTCCGTTCGCAGTTGAGCTTTGTGATTGTTTTAATGCGGGCCATGTTCCAAAACTTTAAGACGTTGTTTACGGTTTCTTTGAATGCGTCTTTCCTGTTAGCAGTGTACTGGATAACACTGAAGAAGTATTGCAAAACCTGCCGTGTTGTTGGCAATTTGCTACCACTGATGGAGGACGACGGTTGGCCAACTAAAAAAATTTCCGAGGCCGATCTTAGAGAAGGTAGCGATGTTATTTTCGCCTTTCCTTTTGATGACTCTCTATTTGTAGCTTCAAGAGTTCTTCCAGTTATGGCTGCCATCGATTTGTCCATGACAAAGGATGAGGAACTCAGACAGAATTTCAAAATGTTATGATCTGCAGAAAAAGAAATAGGTTAGGTACCTGGCACAGGCTTAGTGCATTTTCTAATTACCTATATACATTATACATTCCGCCCGGGTATGGTGACTCATTTTTTTGAAAAGTATAGGTGATCGTGGTTTTTCTCATTATTTGGCACTATACTAGCACATTGGTATTACCTGTATACAGGCACAACCTTTAAACCGTTAGTCGTATGACATTGGCAGGCACACCAAACGACTTCTCTCATTAAGAGGATTCAGAAAACATCCCTACTTAATGATTTATCTTGATTCAGTAAAAAGTTAAAAAGTACGCATTTTAAAAAAAAAATTAGTAATTTCAAGGTCGATGCGAGACCCCTAAATATTGATCAATTTTTGTAAAAATGGTACCAATGTGCTAGTATAGTGCCAAATAATGGGAAAAACTACGATCACCTATACTTTTCAAAAAAATTTGAAAAGTGGGCCACCCTAGCGTACAGTCGGTGACTGTATGTGCGTTTGTGTGCGCTTTTAATTCGTTCGAAGGTTATTAATATATACAAGCCATTTATGCCTTCTAAGAAGCCTTCTAAGCCAACTGTCAAGAATATATGCTTTAATTAAATAAATAGCGCAAGCTGGCAACTCAGCCAGTTAAGCCAACTGGCTGATTAGGGGCCTATAAGACAGCGGCCACTCGGCTGAAGTCTTAATATGCGCTTGGCTCCTGCCAAGTGAACACCTCTCTTCCTCTCTCTCTTTCTCTTGGGGGATAACTCCGCCTCCAAGTTGCATAACCCTTGTTACTCTTGCAACATTCCCCCTTTGTTGCATAACATCTTGCAACATTCCCCCTATCCATTGTTGCATAACTTATGCAACATTGATCAACATTTGCATTGCACTCTCCTTTTTCGCCCATGCTACTAACGGATTCCAAATGATATCAATATAACGTTCTGAATTAATTGTCTCGTTGAAGAAAATTGGTCCCACAATGCGTCTCCTAGAGATTGCACACCAAACACCAATCTTTTGGTTATGTACAGAAATCCTATGAAATCCATTCGGTTTTGTAGCACTCCACATTCTGTTGTTCTGAGAGTTTATGTAACCTGAGAGATGGAACCACGCTTCGTCAGTGAAGGAAGTTAAATTCCTTAGATTTGGATTACTCAATGTCGTTTAAACACCGATAAAATCTTACACGTTTTTCTGAATCAGGAGACAATAATTCGTATACGCTGTTCATTTGTAAGCCTTAAGATACTGTATATGGAATGAAGTGCTCGCCTACACTTTCTGCTTTCGAATACACTATTTCAAGGCTTACAAACTTTAAAAAAAAAAAATTTTACTCAAAATAACAGTAGCTAAATACTAAGGAAGACTGACAGATACTGACAATTAAACTAAGCTAAGCTTAAGCTAGCCCACAAGAGATTTCCCAACAGCTGAATGCTAAGAAGGACTGACAGATACAGACAATTAAACTGCGCTAAGCTCAAACTAACCCACAAAACAAATCCCAACAAAATGAATTAAATATTAAATAATAATGACATGGTTCAATTTTATTTGTGACGCCCTGTACATACGTTTAAAGCATCAACACCAACAGACCCTCTGCCTATCAGAATCAAAGTATGAAACAAAGTGCTCTTTAAAAGTAAAATAAGAAGTATAGGACCTTTTCCAGTTTGTGTACCGTTTTTCATATAATTTATTTTTGAGAATATTTTTTTTAAAACTAACGAAAATATCACGACTTAACCTAACCAATTATCAGTGTTGGGCACTAAAGCGTTAATCCGATAACAGTTAATTAACGAAGTTAACTTTTTTTAACGGACTATTAACGGAAGTTAATTTCCATTTATCGTTATCGGACCAGTTAACTTCCGATAACTCGATATTTAGTCTGTTAAAGTCCGTTAACACGTTAACTGCGAGGAGTCATTCACGGAAGATCACCGCTCCGCGAATGAATTCAAACCGCCATAACTTCAGTCTGCCAATTCCGTCCTCTGCCGCAGTGGAACGGCTCTTCTCTCTCGGCAAGGACATCCTGAGGCCCAAGAGGTCAAGACTGGCAGTTGGGCCTAACTTTGAGAAGTTGGTCTTTCTGAAGGGCAACCAGCACATTGTGTCATAGTCTTTAATAAATGTGCCTAAAATTTAATTTTACCTTTCAGTTCCCGCCATAATAATTCTGTGGTAAATTAAAATTTAGTTAATGGTTAGTGGTTACAAGGGTTTCAAAACATGTAATCAGTACATTTTTTATTAAAAATAAAAAAAAAGTTATTAAGCAAAAAAGTTGCAAACTTGATAAAAATACAGTTAAATACCTATTTATTGTTGGATTTTGCATAAATAAACATTTTCTATGGGTTTTAAAGCTTTTTTCCTTGATTTTTTTAAATGTTAGTAAAGAAATAGTTATCGTTAACGGATTATCGTTAACTTCCGTTAACTTTGTAGTAAAATTATCGGATTATCGTTATCGGAGTTAAAAATTGGGGTTAACGGATTATCGTTATCGAAGTTAACTTTTTGGTTAACGGTGTCCACCACTGCCAATTATCAAGGGCGTACAGTTGATCTATTATTAATTATAACATTGTTTGTTTCTGGAATAGTATTTACTATTTAATAATAGATCAACTGTACGCTCTTGATAACACTGGCCAACAAAATGAAACTTTTTTTTCTCATCACAAACATGATCACACTTTTCTTAATGCATTTTTCGCGCCGATTCCGAATCTGGTTTTATTTCTTTTCTAGCACGTAGAGTTATATAGATACACTGGTTTTGATATTTTTAAGTTTTTGATATTGCTATAAGAAAATTTATGGATGTATAGATCACACTTAGGAATGCTAAACAACAAATACATCATATACTTTATTCAATGTACTTATAAATAAAGAATATATACATTATTTTATTAAAAGCGCTGTGAGTGTGATTTCCTTTTGTAAATTTGGCCTGGATTGTCACGATACAGCATCCAACAATGGTCCGCCATCATGCTTTCATTCCAATATCCTTGGTAGCGCTTCTCCATCTTCTGAATATCTTGATGGAAGCGCTCTCCTTGCTCGTCACTCACTGCACCAAGGTTTTCAGGAAAGAAATCTAAGTGGGAATGCAGGAAGTGAATATTTAACGACATTCGACACTCCATTTCTTTGAAGGCATCAAGGAGGTTCTTGACTCCATCCTTATACGCAGGTGACTTGTTGCTTCCAAGAAAGTTTTCACATATCCATTTGTGAATCCTGACTGCATACCCATAAGCATTCCTATAACTTTTAGATCTCCACAAACATTCCATTGATGACTGTCGTATTTGATTGCCTTAAGTAGTATATCCATATTGTCATATGTCTCTTTTAGATGGACAGAATGGGCAATGGGGATGGATGGCATTATATTACCATTATGCAAAAGAACTGCTTTCAGGCTTCTCTGCGACGAATCAATAAAGAGGCGCCACTCAGATGCCACATACGTCTGAGATATGGCTGTAAATAGTCCATTGATGTCATGGCAATAACAGAGAGCACCGTCTACTGAAAAGAATGCTGTTAATTCAAAATTCCGCTTTCGGTAGTAACTAATACGAACATTGTTCTCAAGTAAATTGTTCTCCTTTAGTCTTGAGGCGAGAAGCTCTGATTTCTCTTTAGACAGCGATAAGTCTCTAACAAGATCATTCAACTGTCCTTGGGTTAACTTTTTAGGCTCTAAATGTCTACCTTCAAAAGTGTACTCTGGTTCTGTAGATGGTCCGGAAACGCCAGTTGCACCTTCATCACTTTCCATGTCATCTATGATAGAATCTAGCCTATCACTTGGGGGAATTGGAATGGGCAATGTTTCATCATGTTTTACTGGTCTACGTGCTGAATCCAAGTTTGGATATACAATCTGGTGTTTGTTCTTGGCAGAAAACCCCATTAAGTTCACACTACAAAAATAACAGTCTTCATGATGATCTCTCGGCTCCCTCCATATCATGGGTATGGCAAATGGCATTGAAGCTTTCGTTTTGTTAAGCCAATCACGTAATCAATTTGAACAGCCAGAACAGATTTGATGTGGCGCCCATGGTTTATCTTGGTCACCTAGATGGCAACCAAAGTATAGCTTGCATATTTTCTTAATGTCGGTTGTAATACTTCGTCGCTGTTTTAGTTGTGAACTGGCCGCATACGAAACAGAACTTGTCGGGGTCATTCTTACATTGTCGAGGCATGTTGACTGACCTGAGCAAACTATAAATTCAAAAAAAATGTACACCAACTTGACACAACAAGTTCTTGGACTGGACTGATCTTTTGACACACAAAGCACGGCGTTGTTGCCTGAATCACAATGCTGCTAGACGTAAAAGCTCACACCTGAAATACATAAGATGTATAATTAAGATAATTAAAATAAATAAGATGAATAAACTAAAAAAACACAATAAAATAAACACAATCAAATGTTGAAATATTAGTATTTTGCCTATTTAAAATGGTTAAATCTGTGTAGTTATATATATATGCCTTCATCTTGAAAACTATAAGTGCTAGAAAAAATCTGAATGCAGTTTTGGAATCAGCGTGAAGAATGCTATCCAGCCAACACAAATTTTACTCTGATGAAAAATCTTTGTTGACCAGTGTAATTGGTTAGGTTAAGTCGTGATATTTTCGTTAGTTTTAACAAAAATATTCTCAAAAATAAATTATATGAAAAACGGTACACAAACTGGAAAAGGTCCGAAGTATATGACAACCTTGCCATAGTAGGAAAAATCATAGTTGGCAACCCTCCTAACAAACGCCCTCCATCCATCCATCGATAAAGTCAGATATACAATACGTCATTTTTCTCCCAAGGTCGAACAGGTTGTATATTTCATATTTTTAACTTTTAATTACTTTCAATTGCGTTACGGTAAGGGAGATTCCATGAGATAGTTTAGAGAAAACGTTTTTTTACCGCATACAATGATTATATTTTCGAATTTCACCGGGTTAGGATTTTAATTAAAAAAAATCGAAGTCAAATAAATCGTCCTGTAAGCTTCCTCAGCCTTTACATACTTCTTCATTTGTTTTAGGTTCGGTTAGGTTAGGTTAACTTGAGTTAACTTAACCTAACATAACCTACCTCAAAAAAGTAGGTTGTACAAGAAAAATTTCAACCGATTTAAGCATGTTATATATATATATATATATATATATATATATATATACTTGTATGGGTATTATTCATCTAGAAAAATGAGCGATTTAATGGTGGTAGAAAAATACACAGATAAAAGATGAAGTTATATTCCATTACGTTTCGGCACAAAGCCTTGCTCACACAGAATGACAACATGAGTTAAATTTGTGAATTATTTTCGGATGGCAAATAAGTGGAGTATTCGAGAAACGATAAAATTCATCGAGACATATGGATCGTATCCATGTCTGTTGGATTTTAATGACCCGTTATATAAAAATAAGCATGTAATGCTAGAAACACTGCTCTTATTGAATTGGCAAAAAGTATGAATTTAGAAGATTTTGATGCATCGGAGGCAAAAAATAAAATTCATAATTTGCGAGCCACTTACACCTCTGACGTGAATAAGATAAAGAAAAGTAAAAGGTCAGGAGCAGGTACTGCCGAAATATATAAACCAAAATTACTGTGTTTCGTAACCGCAGATAGGTTTCTGCGGAAAATTACTGAGAAACGGCGAACTTCATCTAACTTGGTAAGTAAACACGTTAGTTTGCAGTTAAAATGTATATATGTACGGCATGCGGAGGTGCCCCCTCAGGGCATTGGTTTCTGCTCGTATGTAGGAGAATTACGACTTCTGATTGATCGAGGTCCATGGTGTAGTGGATAGCATATCTGACCGGCAATCGGATGATCCCGGGTTCGATTCCCGGGTGGCACCTCATTTTTCATTTGTGTGTTCTCCCTCCTCATCTTGTGCGGAACGCTCTTCGACACAAGCGTCGTTCTTTACATTAATTATACTGTGTGTTGTTTGCAGTTAAAATATATATATATATATATATATATATATATATATATATATATATATATATATGACGTACGCGCCCAATCCGTATATTTATTTATGGTATTGAACGCCCGTTCTCTGACTTTTAATTTACTTCACGGGCATCCTTTAAGTTGGGCGTACCCGGTGAGTTTATCTCTTATTTACGTTCAGGATTATTCGGCCTACCCAAGACGGATGGCCCTTTAAATTGATAGGCTAGGTTCCTTCGGCTTTCCACAAGCCTACTTGGAACGTTAATTTTCCCCAGCTAACAAGAGGGGTCTATCACAAGGTATTTAAAACAACACACGCCCTCTTATAAATTTTATTAAATGTTACTTGACACAGTACATGCATTTAATATTTTATTCTGTATTACATCTATAAAATTTCAGACAATACAATAATCTTAACGTCAAAGACAAAGTTCACAGTGATTGAATTTAAATCGTTAAATTGATCAGCAATGATAAATCTAAAGAAAAGATTAACAGTTATCGGAATTTCAATAATTTATAGATAGAGGGGTTTTATGTTTTTAGTGCAACAAAAAAAATACATAACAATAAATGAAGTGGTCGGAATTCGACCCAGATATTCAAAGACTAAAGTTACTTACTCTGCAGGAGACAAACTTACTCCCACTTGGGCTGCGTACGGACCGTAGATTTACGGCCGCTACAAAACTTGCAAACTCTACAATGTTAACTACCGGGACTTCTTTCTGAACCCAATTGGACGGATTCAGGAAATTAGGGCCCAGACGTACCCTATTTCTTATTTAAGTGGAGCTAAATTTACTTAAGAGACCGTTCACAAACTCCTTGGTCCGTTGGTTAACATTAATTAAGTTACAATCAAATTCTCGGTTAAGGTCGCTAACCTTCAAGTGAATATTCTCAAATTTCCGCGTAAACGAATTTCATGAACTATAAGTTCTTAATTTTTCCGTTAGTGACAATTGATTCTTTCAGTTTTAAGTTTTCTTACATTTACGCGCCGATTTCCGCGTAAGCTAATGACATGGTACACTTTCCGTTTTAAAGTTTATTACGCCACAAGTCTACAGGGTGTTTGTTTAACCACAGTTAACTTCAAGGAGGAACGACTACAACTGACAACAATTTTGGAATTTACTTTTCAAATTTGAAGGACCCCGCCTTCCAATATTCTGCAAACCTATCAAATCATTTATTTTCCTAAGATCGTCCCTACAGAAGGCTATTACCCATACAAGAGAGAAAGAAGGCGTCTTCACTACGTTTCCCAGGATCCTGGGCCCCCTGATTGGAGCTGGACCTGATTTCCGAGTATAGACCCCTCCTTCTTCCCACGAAATACATTTAAAGACCGTTAACAGATTCGAAGCCCAAAGTTTATGACCCCCTTGTGGTTCAACTTTATTGGCGTCTTCGAGTCTGCGTTATATAAGTCACAACCTCATTTGAAAGCGAAACTAACCATGTGTACATCTGGAAACTTTAGTTGTCAACCTCCGCGGCCAAGCGGTTTTGGGTCTCCTCTTTCCCTGAGAACCACTTAAATAGAATGACCGTTCTATTTTGAAAACATCTTTAACTTATGCCTTTATGAATATTCATAACCCAAAACGCTTGGCTTTTTGCGAATAAAATAAAAATCTTAAAACTAACATTTCTGCATGCCAATTGCATGGTTACGACATCCCTCCCCTCCTTTCATTTTGCACTCCGATGCAAACTTTCTTAACTAGGGTCGGGTATTATCACTTTTATTCACAAAAACTTTCCATTTACTTGTCCCCTTGATTGGGACACTATCACTGATAGATTTTATTTGTCCCCTTTATTGGGACACCAACACTGACACACTTAATTTTAGTTAACCTCGGGTTCCTCGTAGTGTACTCGAGGTCGGGGCCTAAGAGCATACTGACGCTCAAACGGTGGCCCTGGGAAAGCAGCCTGTCTGCTTTCTCCGGGGACCCTATTCCCATAAGGTCCCCGCGAGGAGGTAGTTCGGAAGCACCTGGCGGCTCCTGCTCGCCACTCGGTCCTGCCTGGGGCAGGAGGTGCACTCCGGTTCACCTCCACGGGTCGATGTTCCTCCGTTCCCGGGGCGAAGCTCTCGGGGAGGAAGTAGCTCGGAGGCGCCCGGCGGATCCCATTCCGCCACTCGGTCCTGCCAGTGGGCAAGAAGCGCCCTCCGGTTCACCTCCCCTAGTCGATGTTTCTCCCTGTCCTGGGCGAAGCTCTCCGTGAGGAAGTAGTTCGGAAGCGCCCGGCGGTCCTCGTTCCGCCGCTCGGTCCTGCCAGTGGGCGGGAGGCGCCTTCCGGTTCACTTCCCCGTGTTGATATTTCTCCGGTCCTGGGCGAAGCTCTCCGTGAGGAAGTAGTTCGGAAGCGCCCGGCGGTCCTCGTTCCGCCGCTCGGCCCTGCCAGGGGGCGGGAGGCGCCTTCCGGTTCACTTCCCCGTGTTGATGTTTCTCGGGTGTCGAGGGCGAAGCTCCTGAGAGGAGGGGCGTTGGCCCTTCCCCCACCTCATCCCCTGCGTCGTCCGCCCCGCCTTGTCGCTCAACGTCCCATGGGGCATCGATGCTGCGGCGGATGCGGTCTCGATGGATCACTATCTGATGTCCAGTGATCATGTGACGCAGGAGATAAGTGACTGGAGTCTTCTGTTCCTGATGATGATGTAGGGACCCTCGTACCGGGGCTCCAACTTGCCTCTGCCCGGTCACGGGTAATCAATGTACACCAAGCCATGGGGCGCCTTCTCTTCGAACGGCTTCAATTCCTTGATTCCGTTAGCCTTCTTATATTCCGCTCAGACTCCTCTTTCGGTCTTCGGCGTATTCCTCTGGGTTGTACGGGCTCCCGCACGCCTCCTGTGGCATGCGAAATAGCTTTGAAGGTACGTTGGGGGCTCGCCCGTACATCAAGAAGAATGGAGAATACCCCGTGGCTCGATGCACTCTGATGTTCAAGGACAATTCCACGGTGTCGAGGATTTTATCCCAGTCTCGTCCCGTTTCTTTACAAAGTATGCAGAGTTTGATGCATAACTCTTTATTCCGACGTTCGACCTCCCCGTTGCTTTGGGGCTGGTATGCGGCGGTCCTGGTGTCGTACCTCCCAAACCCTGAAGAGCTCCTGCAAGGTAGAGTTCCAGAACTCCTTGCCTTGGTCGGATACTACTGCTGAAGGGGCACCCAGTTTGCACCGTATCAAACGATGGCACTTGTCCGCCACCTCCCGGGCCGTCTTGTCCTTTATTGCTGCCAGTATGGTGAATTTGCTGAAACTATCCCCACACGTGAGGATATAATGGCTGCCTTCCACGGTCGGAGGAAGGGGACCAACTAAGTCCACGTGCAGAAGTTCCCAAGGACTGTGGCCTCGCACACAGGCATTGTTTCCACAGTCACTTTCCGCGTCCATTTGTTCCGCGCGCACGTGTCGCACGCTTGGACTACCTGCTGTACCTGTTGAACCATACCTGGCCAAAATAAAGGTCCCGTAGGATTTCTGTAGTTCCGGCAGCTCCCGGATGAATGCTCCTGACGTCAGTGTGGGCTTTCCAAATGAGCTGCTCTCTCAACTTTTTAGGAACTACGATGACCTCTCTTCCGTTCGCATCGATGTAAACCAGCAGGTTCCTCACTAGTTTGACTCTCGACGGCTGGATGGGCTTGGTTACGGACCAGCTGAAAGCCTTTCCTTCTTCGATGGCTGCTCGAATTGCCGCTTTTTCAACGTCCTTCTACTGTTGTTTGCCGATTACCTTGCGATCAATGATCGCTTTGTTCGGATATTGCGTTCACAAACTCCTTCGTCACTCCAGGCGGGCGGGACAACCAATCGGCCACTCTGTTGAGTTTGCCTTTCACGTACTCGATGAGAACGTCGCAGTCTTGCAATGTCATAACCGAACGCTCTAGTCTTCCATTTGGGCTCTCGGTGTCCTTCCCTCAGAAGCCACTTCAACGGCTTATGGTCAGAACGGACGATGACTCTCTGCCCAAATATAACATTGCTTCAATTCCTTTCTGTTGGTTGGCCTCTTCTTTGGATTGTTGGGGCTTCACCCCGTTCCTGGTGACCACATGGCCTAATTACCCCACCTGGGACTGTAATAACTGTCATTTTTCCAACTTTACCTTTAAGTTGGTGGTGCGTAGGCTATCCAAGGCTCGTTGTACCCTCTCGTCATGTCCTTCTAAAACCTTCCAAGGACAATGAGGTCATCTAAGTAATCTGTACTTCCTTGTCCATTGCTTCGGCAAAATAAAATTCATTACTCTTTGGAACACTGGTGGACTCTTGGACAATCCAAACGGGACCACCCTGAACTCGAAATGACCGCTTCCCGTGGGGAAGGCAGTTTTCGAGATGCTATCGTCGTGAATGGCCAACTGCCATTCTCCCGAGCGTAAATCCCTGCTCGAGAAGTAATGAGTCCCGTGCAACTTGGCCAAGGTTTCCTCAATGATGGGTACTTATTTAGTCATCCTCAATGATGGGTACTTATTTTTTCCTTGCTGCCATTGACGTCCCAAGGTCTATAGTCTACACAAAGCCTCAGGGCCCTACGCTTCTTTTCTTCAATCGCTTCCCCTTTGGATTCCTGTGGTCACTCTTCGTTCCTAGTGATCACGTGGTCCTGGTACTCTACCGGTGACGGTAGTAGTTAATCTTTTCTTTCCCTCGTCGGTCTTCTTCCCTTTGAGAGCGACGGACATCGGTGAACATGCGTCTTGAGGTGTTTTCAATCTCTTCTTAGTCACTTGTGGAAATTTGCTCTTTCTCACCGTGACACTTGTTCCATTTTTTCGTTTCGGGCGAGGAATCAAACGGCTGTTCCGACGAACCTCCCCGTTCTCGTTGCCTCAACCACCATGCCGATGTCATCTTATCTTCAGGTAATACTCTTTAGTCGTCACCTTTATTTCTCAAGATACTTTACCGCCTCCTTGGAAAGGGTTAACTTCCCGTTGAGATTTCCCGCTCTGTGATACTTGCAAACCACGCTGAGCCTCACTGCACATTCATTGCAGCGTAGAGTAAACGTCCAGGGGAAACCATACCCCAAATTTTCTTCTTCGTCTATTCCCTTTTCCTTTAACTTCTTTGGGGATTCTGCTCGACAACTTTTCCAAGTATCCTCGAGCCTCACCGCATATCCCATGCAGTGGAGAATAGACGTCCAGGGGAACTCATATCCCCAATTTTCCACTGTCTATTCCCATATCATTTAACTTCCCTTTGGAATTCTGCTCGACAACTTCTCCAAGTATCCTCGAGCCTCACTGCATATCCTATGCAGCGGAGAATAGACGTCCAGGGGAACCCATATTCCCCATTTTTCACGATTACCAATGGAAACGACCAGGTGGAACGGCTATGCTGTATCACTCCTTGATCCAGCATTTCTGCTATTTGTCGCTTTACCTCCTCCTCGTGTGTAATAGGTACCCTGTAGGGTCGCCTAAAGATGGGAGGATGGTCCTGGGTTTCCAACTTCATTGGCATCAGGTTATCATAACCCAAGGGCTCGCCACCCAGTAAGAAGACATCTGAATAATCCCTTAGCCACTCTTCGACGATTTTCCTTTCTTTGTCGGAAAAGGATTTCCAACCAAGGACATGGGACTTGAGGCTTGTCACTCGTTCTTCGAAGTCCTTCTTCAATTGCTTGACTTCCTTTCACCGTGACATTCGTTCCAATTTGGGGTGAGCGTCGACTACCCTCCCAATTAGCTCTGCCTCCGTCACTATGCCCACGACGTCTCTTTTTTCGCCAAGGTATTCTTCGTCATCCTGATTGATCATCAGTAACCTCATCTTCCTCTGTGGGATCCTGCTCGGTAACATTTTTTAAGTTTCCCCGAGCTTCACTGCACATTCATTGCAGCGTAGAGTAGACGTCCCAGGGGAACTACGTCCCCGGGTCTCTGACTTCACTCGTCAGAATCACGGCGGCCACCTTTAGTGTTTCGTGCGGGATTGCCTCTACCAGAGTCACCCTCGCACTTTACTGTCTACTCCCTTTACTTGGATGGTTACTGTTTCATTCAGTGACTGTCCTCTTCGGTGGTCTACCTGGGCTTCGTACCTTTGTTTCGTCTTCATGTCCTCCGAAACAATACGCCTATAGTCAAGTCTTGCTGAGCCTCTGGAATTATACAAACACAAAAGAATTCTTCAACCCCCCTTCCCATAGTCAAACTTACTTCTACTCCCTTACATGAATGGGCGGGGCAGGTGCAACTGAGAAGTTGGCCACTGTCCAAGAAGGCTCCCGATGTTCTTGTGCATAGCTTATGTCAATGTGACGGAAGCTCCACCATCGCTCAGCGCGGTGGAAGCTTGTTGAGCGACGAGTACTGGTAGGGTGATCAGTCCTAGCCGACGGACTCGCCGCTACTTCCTCTGAAGCTATTCGGGAGGCTTCTCCTTCCAATCCTGTCGAAGGTTTGCTCGATGGCACGCCTCTTCCCAATTTCGCATTTGCTGACAAATCTTGCACTGGCTCCGGCCACTTTCTTCCATTGTTTCCTCTTTGGAGTCTCTGTCTTCATTTGACTTGGTTTGTTTTTCTTCTGGTTTCTCATGGGGTTGTAGTCACATTCTTGAGTTGTGTTATTCCTCCTGTGACCAGTGTCACAGTTCTTCCTTCTGGGCTCTCCTCTCTTGCTGGACTTGTCTCCGTCGTTCACCTCCACATCCTTGCTGTTGTCCTCCTTTGTGGCTGTGGCTGTTCTTTCTTCTGAATCTTGTGAGTTGTAGTCCCAGGATGTGGGAGGATTTTGCAGTTTCTGCAGTCTTCGGCTTCTGTCATGTGGCGTTTCTTCTCTTAGGACCTCTTCATCTCTTAGTCCTAAGCTTGGGTTGTTTACCGAAAACTGGGTTGATTCCATCCAATAGTCCGAAAGGATGTTCCTTTGATGCAATTACAAGCATACTCCGGCATAACGGTCTTCAACGCGTCCTTAGGTATGCCCACTTTAATATGTCTCCTTGTGGGATTAGCCTGAACCAAGGCATTACCTGCACTTAATTCTGTGGCAATTGGGTTGACTGTCTCACCTTGTTCCTTCCTGACGGCGTTTGGGCTGGTTCCTGGGTTCTCTTGTGCCCGTTCGCCCACAAACTTCGGCGAACTTCCTTCCAAGGTGTGTCCAAAAGTCGTTTGCTCAGGACCCCTTACTGCCTGTTCACGTTGCAAAGGTAAGCTAGTACTCTTTAATACCTGTACGACGGTTTTTATATTCTGCTGCCGGTCTTCGTCGGTGCGGTGTTTCTCGTCTCTTGTGGTGTGTGCACTTCTGCAAGGATTCTTTGGGATGTCTTCTGGGTTCTCTGGTCTCCACCCAATCCTTTCTTGCCTCGCAAGTTCTTCTGTACGGGAGGAACTAGAGAGATTCTTCGGGGACGAACCCCCGACCTTCGGTTGTCCAAATACTCCCATCGCGGAATAATCATTACAAGGTCTTCCAGTTTCGACCTTCTTCGATTTATTTCTTTTCTAACCCATTTTATTAACCGAATAATTTTGGCCAAATTTATGCTTTTAAATTTTCCAAACTTTCTGTACTTATTTCGTTTAAGTTCGTTGTTTCGGAATCACTCATGTCACTTACGCTTTCCTCATTCGTTATTTCTACGCTCTTTACCGACATTGCGAAAGTTATTTGTTTGTTTAAAAAAACCTTTAAAACTTTAATCACTGTTAACGACCCTTCTTACTGTTCTCAATTTTACCGATTATTGTTTGCAATTAATTCGTAAATTCTGTTACAATTATTTCACAAAATCACTGTTACGGTGACTTCATATAATTGTTGTTACAATTATTTCATAAAATCACCGTTCCAGTTGCTCTATATAATTGCTGTCACAACTATTCACAAAATCACTGTTACGGTGACTTCATATAATTGTTGTTACAATTATTTCATAAAATCACCGTTCCAGTTGCTTCCTACAATTGCTTTATTGTTACGCAAATTTATTTTAACAAAAGAGTTACACTCTTGCGATAAATACCTTGCAATAGAATAATCCCACTTCTGACACCAAATGACGTACGCGCCCAATCCGTATATTTATTTATGGTATTGAACGCCCGTTCTCTGACTTTTAATTTACTTCACGGGCACCCTTTAAGTTGGGCGTACCCGGTGAGTTTATCTCTTATTTACGTTCAGGATTATTCGGCCTACCCAAGACGGATGGCCTTTAAATTGATAGGCTAGGTTCCTTCGGCTTTCCACAAGCCTACTTGGAACGTTAATTTTCCCCAGCTAACAAGAGGGGTCTATCACAAGGTATTTAAAACAACACACGCCCTCTTATAAATTTTATTAAATGTTACTTGACACAGTACATGCATTTAATATTTTATTCTGTATTACATCTATAAAATTTCAGACAATACAATAATCTTAACGTCAAAGACAAAGTTCACAGTGATTGAATTTAAATCGTAAATTGATCAGCAATGATAAATCTAAAGAAAAGATTAACAGTTATCGGAATTTCAATAATTTATAGATAGAGGGGTTTTATGTTTTTAGTGCAACAAAAAAAATACATAACAATAAATGAAGTGGTCGGAATTCGACCCAGATATTCAAAGACTAAAGTTACTTACTCTGCAGGAGACAAACTTACTCCCACTTGGGCTGCGTACGGACCGTAGATTTACGGCCGCTACAAAACTTGCAAACTCTACAATGTTAACTACCGGGACTTCTTTCTGAACCCAAATGGACGGATTCAGGAAATTAGGGCCCAGACGTACCCTATTTCTTATTTAAGTGGAGCTAAATTTACTTAAGAGACCGTTCACAAAACTCTTGGTCCGTTGGTTAACATTAATTAAGTTACAATCAAATTCTCGGTTAAGGTCGCTAACCTTCAAGTGAATATTCTCAAATTTCCGCGTAAACGAATTTCATGAACTATAAGTTCTTAATTTTTCCGTTAGTGACAATTGATTCTTTCAGTTTTAAGTTTTCTTACATTTACGCGCCGATTTCCGCGTAAGCTAATGACATGGTATACTTTCCGTTTTAAAGTTTATTACGCCACAAGTCTACAGGGTGTTTGTTTAACCACAGTTAACTTCAAGGAGGAACGACTACAACTGACAACAATTTTGGAATTTACTTTCAAATTTGAAGGACCCCGCCTTCCAATATTCTGCAAACCTATCAAATCATTTATTTTCCTAAGATCGTCCCTCCAGAAGGCTATTACCCATACAAGGGAGAAAGAAGGCGTCTTCACTACGTTTCCCAGGATCCTGGGCCCCCTGATTGGAGCTGGACCTGATTTCCGAGTATAGACCCCTCCTTCTTCCCACGAAATACATTTAAAGACCGTTAACAGATTCGAAGCCCAAAGTTTATGACCCCCTTGTGGTTCAACTTTATTGGCGTCTTCGAGTCTGCGTTATATAAGTCACAACCTCATTTGAAAGCGAAACTAACCATGTGTACATCTGGAAACTTTAGTTGTCAACCTCCGCGGCCAAGCGGTTTTGGGTCTCTCTTTCCCTGAGAACCACTTAAATAAAATGACCGTTCTATTTTGAAAACATCTTTATCTTATGCCTTTATGAATATTCTAACCCAAAACGCTTGGCTTTTTGCGAATAAAATAAAAATCTTAAAACTAACATTTCTGCATGCCAATTGCATGGTTACGACAATATATATAGTAAATATATGTGTATATATACATATAATTATAGTAAGTACATTAATGAATCATCTCATTTTGCCATGGCACAACCCCCTCCTCAACAAAGTAGCGAAGTAATTCATTTTTGACTTGTGATGCCTCACGCGTGTAATTATTGCTCCCTGCAAATGTTATGATCTCTCTTAAACCAACTGAATTAACAGAACGCCAACACCCTTCCAAGATTTCACGTCTTTCATGGTCTTCTCTATCTATTGCGTCTGTTTGTAAATAATCTCCTCCTGACGTTTTCCGAAGCTAATTATGAAGGGCGCAAGTTGCTTTAACCACCTTGTCTACTGAGTTTGTCTTCAAGGGTAGAAGTTTTCATATATTCTGAATTTAGAGACCAATATTCCAAAAGTATTTTCGACTACTCGTCTTGCCCTTGATAACCGATAATTGTAAATTTTTTCTTCATACGAAAGGGCACCATGATGAGTAAATGGTTTCATAATATGCATAGTGCGTGGAAAGGCATCGTCAGCAACAAACAAAAGATCCTCAGGTATATCTAACAAATCCTGATCCATTGCTGTTTTAAGGGACGAATGATTGAATATACCTCCATCTGGTGACCTACCTGCACTTCCAACATCTATATATAGAAAGCAGTAGTTACTGTCTGCCAAAGCCAAAAGCATAATGCTGAAATTCCCCTTATAATTCTAAAACTCTGATCCACCCTTTGAGGGACATTTAATGGTGACATGTTTCGCATCTGGAGCTCCTCCAAGGCGTGGAAAATTCCATCGGATTTGAAAATCCTGAACAATTGAAGCCATTCCTCTTTTATTTGAGGTACCTGTCGGATATATATATAAGTAATATATATATATATATATAATATATATATATATATATATTCGTTACGTATATATTAATACCATATAATGTATACTATATTACTATACATACTATAGTATATATATATATATTATATATATATAATATATATATATATATATTATATATATATATATATATGCACACACACACACACACACACACACACACACACAAATATATAACTGATGTAACTGATAACCATCTTATGTTTAGGATACTGTTGAGGCAAATACAACGACGGAGGAATTTCTCTCACAGGGTACAAGTGGACCAGCTGATGGAGCAACAAAGTGGTGCAATGGATGGACCATCAGCAAGTGGTGTTAGTGATGAGACAACAACAGTACAATTACCAAAGGAATATTCTTCAGTGAATAATAATAATTTACGAGGCAAAATTTGCATACCAATAACATTAACGCCAAATAATCGGACAACCAGGGTACAAAGACAATAAACAGGCACAAAGAAAAGACGCCACCATGATGACTTTTCTCATTTGGATCGCGCTTGAAGCCTTGAGATCGATTTCGCAACCAAAAGAACCAGAAAAGGAGGATGAATGCGACTTATTTTGTAAAACCATTGCATCGCAAATGAAAAAGTTATCACTGAAAGATATAATAGAAGTTCAAATGGAAATTCTAAATGTAATGACCAGGAAAAGGTTAAGGTTATTACAGAATTCGTCGGAAGTATCGTGTCCTTCATCTATATTTAACGTTCCACAAAGCTCCCCATCCCCAAGTTCGTCGACATTGCGCGACATACATTCCGAACCCGCTCCAATTGATCAAAACGTGGCCACAGATATTTTATCTATGGCTTTGCAATGTTCAGTTGACATTTGATAAATAAAGCTTTCATTCATAAAAAATACAATGCTTGTCTGCTTTTCACTTACCCGACTGAATTTGTGCAGCGCTTCATAAATTGCATCGCAGACTTCAGGCACAAATTTGCTGATTGTATACTTAAGAATTCTATACAAACTTGCCAAACTCAAGAAGGAATCACCACAAGCCAGATATCTCAGCGTTTTATTCAGTTTATCTTCAGCAGAAATCGCTGATCGCATGTTTGTATAATTTCTTTGGATCACGCTTTTTATTCTTGTTAACAGTCATTTTCAGGTGATTGAAATACGATCTGGGATCTTCAGTCTGAAATTCCTTTAGCAACGTAAATGCAAAAAACTTCACTTTTCTACGTGAAGGTCAAATTATGATAATAAAAACCCACTCTAATAGACAGAGTTTATTTCCACAACAGTTTCGATGCCCACTGGCATCCTCTTCAGGTGGATCAGAAAAACGACTAAACCAAAAACAAGAGGGAAAATAGTCCAGGGACCATTAAGAAATTCGCAGCTACATAGGTTAGATCCCGTTCTCCCGACACCGGAAGGGCATTTTATTAAAGTCCCGCTTATAAGTACATTCGCACAAATTTAAAACTATCTTCTTGTTCTATACATAAAGATTCTATTATTTTACATAATTATTACACTTATTATTACATTTATTACATTTATTATTGCATTATTATTTATTACAGAAATTATAAGTTTATTATTACATTGATTATTACATTGTTGTTTATTATTACAGAAATTATAAACCTAAAAACGAATGAAAAAGGCGAGAAGGAAACAATCCAAAGACCATTAAGAAATTCGCACCTAGGTTAGATCCCGTTCTCCCGACACCGGAAGGGCATTTTATTAAAGGGTCCCGCTTATAAGTACATTCGCACAAATTTAAACATATCTTCTTGTTCTATACATACAGATTCTATTATTTTAACATAATTACTGCATTTATTATTACATTTACGTTCTTTTTTTAACATTTATGATTATTACCTTTACATTTATTTTTACATTTATTTTATTACCTTTATTATTACATTTATTATTATTTCATTTACATTTATTTCCACATTTATTACTTTTTCATTACATTTACATTTATTACTATTACGTAATAAGCGAGTAAGGAAACAATCCAGAGACCTTTAAGAAATTCACACCTAGGTTAGAACCCTTTCACCTGACGCCGTAAGGGATTTTTTGACCAAGAATCTCATTAGAGGGTCTAGCTTATAAGTACCTTCGCACAAATTAAAATTATCCACTTATTCTATCCATACAGATTCTATTATTTTTCGTTTGACATAATTATTGCATTTATAAAGTAACTTACTTGATTCCCAATCTATAGCATGATCATTTTGGCTGGCGTGATAAAAAATTTACCCTAAAAGATTTCTACAGATTAACCCCAAACTCCCCCACATTTACGGCTTACCCAAAACCCATAAGATTAATATACCACTCCGTCCCATTATTTCACACAGTTGTTCCTTTAGTTACAGGTTATCTAAATTTCTTGCAGATAAATTGTCCCCATTAGTTGGTAAATTTTCAGGCTCGCACATCACTAAGTCCTGTGACTTTATTAACAAAGTTATGTTCTTAGATTTAAAGCGGGGAAGAATGATCAGTTTCGACGTTGAGTCCTTGTTTACGAAAGTTCCCATTGATGATGTACTTAGTTTTTTAGGTAGAAAATTGCCAACATGCAACGTACAACTAGACATGCCCACCTCTGTATTTTTAGAACTGATAAAACTCTTTGTCACCAATAATGCCTTCTCCTTCGGTGAAGAATTTTATTTGCAACGTTTTGGTATGGGAATGGGGTCCCCTTTATCCCCAATACTGAGTACATTATACATGGAATATTATGAGTCGAATTGTTGCAAACAATATGTCCCAGGAATCTAATTTGGTTTCGTTATGTAGATGATATTTTCTCATTTTGGCCTGACCACTGGAACAACTTTGACACTTTCTTTTAGTCATTAAATAATCTTGTTCCCTCTATTAAAATTTAAATATGAATGGGAGAACGACAAGCAATTACCTTTTCTAGAGGTTTTGGTCATTAACGAAAGCGAAAAGCCCAATTTCACGGTCTATAGAAAACCTACTCATTGTAATTCGTACATTCATTATTTTTCATATCATGATGAAGGGGTTAAAAGCTCAACTATTTCTTCCATGTTTCTAAGAGCACTCAGGATTTGTAGCCCACATTTGCTGGACCCGGAAAATTCAAAGATTTGGAACATTTTTAAGGATTTAAAATATCCTAAGTGGTTTATCAGAAAGGTGTATTTTAAAGCCAGAAAATCTTTTTGTGCCCCTCGGGAACCTTCAGTTAACCAAAAACAATACTTGAATTTGCCTTATATTTCCGGCTTAGAAAGTGTAAAACCTTTGACGAATCAAGTAAGTTACTTTATAAATGCAATAATTATGTCAAGCGAAAAATAATAGAGTCTGTATGGAGAGAACAAGTGGATAATTTTAATTTGTGCGAAGGTACTTATAAGCTGGACCCTCTAATGAGATTCTTGGTCAAAAAATCCCTTACGGCGTCAGGTGAAAGGGTTCCAACCTAATTGTGAATTTCTTAAAGGTCTCTGGATTGTTTCCTTACTTGCTTTTGGTTCATTCGTTTTTTCGGTAAAATGTAAATGGAATAATAAACGTAATAGTAATAAATGTAAATGTAATAAAAAAGTAATAAATGTGGAAATAAATGTAAATGAAATAATAATAAATGTAATAATAAAGGTAATAAAATAAATGTAATAATAAATGTAAAGGTAATAAGCATAAATGTTAAAAAAGAACGTAAATGTAATAATAAATGCAGTAATTATGTCAAAATAATAGAATCTGTATGTATAGAACAAGAAGATAGTTTTAATTTGTACGAATGTACTTATAAGCGGGACCCTTTAATAAAATGCCCTTCCGGTGTCTGGAGAACGGGATCTAACCTAGGTGCGAATTTCTTAATGGACTTTGGATTGTTTCCTTCTCGCCTTTTTCATTCGTTTTTAGGTTTATAATTTCTGTAATAATAAACAACAATGTAATAATCAATGTAATAATAAACTTATAATTTCTGTAATAAATAATAATGCAATATTAAATGTAATAAATGTAATAATAAATGTAATAATTATGTAAAATAATAGAATCTTTATGTATAGAACAAGAAGATAGTTTTAAATTTGTGCGAATGTACTTATAAGCGGAACCCTTTAATAAAATACCCTTCCGGTGTCGGGAGAACGGGATCTAACCTATGTAGGTGCGAATTTCTTAATGGTCCCTGGACTGTTTTCCCTCTTGTTTTTGGTTTAGTCGTTTTTCTGTATCCACCCGAAGAGGATGCCAGTGGGCATCGAAACTGTTGTGGAAATAAACTCTGTCTATTAGAGTGGGTCTTTAGCAACGTATTTGATGCACTAAGTAAGGTTCTACGGCATATCCACTGACGTTCCCAAAGCCTTTTCCTTTTCTTGCGGTTCCGCACGTTTTCAATTTCACATATTAATATTTCGCTGAGCACTCCCGCAGCAGCAGCAAACACTTTACCCTCCATAACACTGTGACCTCAAAAACAACAAAACAAAACATCTTTATTGCAGATCATTCACAATCCATAGCCAATTAACCTAACATACAAGTACAATCCTACGTATTATATATACACTGAACTTACTACAAAAATAAGGCCAACATAGCCACTTAACCTAGCATACTGGCTTACTGTTTGATTAATTATCTGACAATTTTATGTATATTGCTATTACATGAGACATCAGTAACTGAAAAAGATCATTTGTATACGTAGAAGAAAATAATTGTAGCTTAATGAAAAAATCAGAAATTATGAAAATAAAACAGAGTTTAATAAAAATGCTGATGAATTATGGCAAGCTGAGTTCGGATATGATGTTGTGGAAACTTTTCTAAATTATTAATTATACAACAAACAAAACATTGTGCAATGTCCTGTCTTCAGGTACTGTGTACCTCTCGCCTATATGGCAGTCTTGGTTCAGACAACTGCTGGTTTACAATACTTTATTTTTGTAATGTAGCAAAAATTATATATGCATATTAAGTTGTTATAATAAGATTGCATTTGTATGTACTTGTATGTTAGATTAAGTGGCTATGTTGGCCTTATTTTTGTATTACGTTCAGTGTATAATACGTAAGAGTACTTGACGTCGGTTCGGCTGCCATCTACCGTACATTGGTTATACGAGGCAGTTGAACATGGCGGTTCAACTGAACAGTGCCCTGTCATTTCTGCAACGATATTCCGAGTGTGTCAGTGGTCAAGAATTTCTCGAGCGCATATTCACAGGAGACGAGACATGGGTTCATCACCGTACTCCGGAACAAAACATGCCAGCATGGAATGGAAATACCCTGGGTCCCCGCGACCAAAGAAGTTCAAGATTGTGAGGTCCGTTGGCAAAGTGATGGTTACCGTGTTTTGGGACCACAAAGGCGTTTTGCTCGCAGAAAAAATGCACAACAATCAATACAGCTGCATATTGTTCAACACTGGAACGTTTACAGCGGTCATTAAACGTAAACGTCCTGGAGTGCTCCGTAGGGCAGGGCACTGTTCCAGTCGAGCCGCCATGTTCAACTGACTCGTATAACCAATGTACGGTAGATGGCAGCCGAATCGACGTGCAGTGTTGCCAACAATGATTAACGAATTCACCTGATACAAACATAATCAGTGTAGGTCCTTTAGTTACGAAATTATACGCCGTGTAAACTTATTTTCTGACCGCCCCTCGTATGTAGGTTAAGTGGCTATGGATTGTGAATGATCCGCAACAAAACACATTAGAGCTGTTTTGGACCCTAGTAATGAAATTATATATATTTTTCCGGATTAACATTTGGCTGGTAGGTAGGTTACGTGTAGTAAACATAAAACTGGCACTGCACCATTTTGGTTCCCAACATAGCACACGAAAAATATTATTATAAGCAACAGAGAGTTTATTCATAGCAGTTCTTGTATAGTTCTACCACAGTTGGAATGTATACATTGCAGTATAGTAAGTTCTAAAAAGATAAGTTTAACTGATTCTGAACACATACCAAATTTCCTTACTAGCATGTTACCCTTTACATACTGCATTTTACGTTGCCTCTCAATATCAAGTTCATCTCGCAGTCGTGAGTAATTACATGACCTAAGTATTTACATGTGTCTCTGACAGGTATTGTCTGACCATTCATTTCAGAAGACCCACATGATACACGTTTCAGTAGATTACACCTAAAAATCAAAATACAACTCTTTGCCCCATTATAGGTGATGTCATTTTCTATGCTATATTGTTCACATATCTCTAATAGTACTCTCAGCCCATGGGGAGGGGGTGACAGAAGAACAAGGTGATCAGCATACATTAAATTATTAATTTTTTCATTTCCAATGACACAGCCAGTACGTGCAGTTTTTTGTTCATTGGTAAGGTCATCCATCTATATACAGAAAAGATAGGGTGATAATATACCCCCTTGCCTTAAAACCTGGTGATACAGTGCTTTTCCATCTTGCAAACATGGTCTGCTCTGTATACCAGAATGAAAGTATCCTAAGTATATATTTAGGTACCCCTCGACACAAGAGTTTCTTGAAAAGTTTGTAATGGTTAACTCTATCAAATGCTTTTGATGCATCCATAAAAACAGGAATATACAATGCTACTTGACATCTTGCACTTTAGGACGGCTTCCTTTAGCATATAAATACACATGTCAGTACCATGTTTCACTCTAAAGTCAAACTGATTGTCATAAGTCTGCAAGTAAGTACTTATCCTATTACAAATGACATATTCTAACACCTTAGAAAGTATACTGACAAGTGCTATTGGCCTATAATTATTATTATCACAGATACTAGCCGCCTTATTTTAACAACTGGCAACAATACAACTGACAAAATGGACTGTGGCAAGTACCCATGTATCATACAGCTTGTGAAACACATTGCAAGCATAAGTATTATACGAGGGCTACAACATTTTAAATGTTCTGCTTGTATGCCATCTAGGCCACAACTTTTATCATCAACTAACTTATGAATAGCCTGCCAGATTTCTGAGTCATTAATTAGAGCTCCTCAAAGCGTTCTACATTTAGGCATATATTTAGTCTATCCCCCCGAGACAATTAAATAGGGTTTCATAATGATTTTTCCACAGTTCTGCAATGGTTTTAGCACCATGTACACTAGGGTGGATCGATTTTACATTTTTTTTCGATTTCCATATTCTAATAGAGACAGAAACTTGCGCATGCCATGAGAAAATAAGGCCTCTGCCAAAATCTTAGATTAATGCGGTAATCATCTTCTTCCCCCGGCCAGACGTGATGAAATCATATTTTAGTAGTCAAAAACGTATACATAAACCCTAGCCTAGAGTCATAAAATTTTGCGTGTGTTATTTCATGCCTAAGCAACGATATAAATGCTATGGGAAATATATAAATGAATTATTTAAGACAAAGAGCCGATCTGAAAATATGTATATTATACATATTTTCAGATCGGCTCTTTGTCTTAAATAATGCATTTATATATTTCCCATAGCATTTATATCGTTGCTTAGGCATGAAATAACACACACGCAAAATTTTATGACTCTAGGCTAGGGTTTAAAAATACGTTTTTGACTACTAAAATATGATTTTCATCGCTCTGCCGGGGGCAGACGATGATTACCTATTAAGCTAAGATTTTGCAGAGGCTATTCTCTCATGCATGCGCAAGTTTTTGTCTCTATTAGAATATAGAAATCGAAAAACATGTAAAATCGATCCACCATAATTGTACACCCTTTATTACTTTGGCAAAGTAAGATTACTATTGTTAATTTTATTAACCTCCTTTCAGAATTCTCTACTGGAAGTACTGCTATTGCCTAATTTTCTGGCTAAAGATTCTCTTCGAAGATTCTCATTTTTCCTTATAAATCTAAGAGCACCCTTGAATCTAGCACAAGTTCTATTTTTCAGTTGGAAGAGTTCCCCCTGCCTAGGTTTCCCCATAGCAACCCATTCCACGAATACATTTTTTGCTACATCATACAAATCAGCACAGTATTCTGCCCACCCTGGACTGACATTTACTTTTCCCTATTTTTTATTCTTAAAGCTACTTCCACTCGCAGCCTTAATGGCATGTTCAAGTTCACCGTTCAAGGTCAAGACTGCTACTTGCGCAATAATGTACTTGCTTTGTATAAACAGGAAGCTGACTTTTACTTGAGTAAGTGGCGACTTGCGCAACTCAACCTGCGCAAGTTACCTTCATCGTGTAAACCCGCCTTTAAGCACACACTATTCAAATGCAGACAATCTTTTCCAAACCTACTGGATGAACACTGGTGGCTTCACCTGATTGGCTGGTTACCGTTGATGTTCCTTGGCCCCGCCCCTTTCTGCTAACTTCACCATAATTTTTCCCATTATTTTGGCTAAACACAAATTCCTCTCTATGATTTACCACGTTTCCTGACGTTATATAAGTAGTTTCAATTGCTTTCCTCATCCCCTTATCTAGTCCTTTATGAATTAGCTTAGCTTCTTGCCAGTTTGGCAAGTGTCCGTACCTACCTGCGTGCAAGACGAGTGAGTTAGATGTTCAATGTAGCAGAGCTGGGCACTTGCGGCATATTTTGCGGTACTGCGGTACTGCGGTACTACCGCAAACCGCAAACCGGTACCGCATAACGCAGTACCGCAAAGGATCGCTGAAAATACCGCAGTACCGCTACCGCATTCAAATTTCCGCGTACCGGTTTGGTACCGGTTTGGTAGTGCGGTAGTACCACAGTACCGCAGTACCGCAAAATATGCCGCAAGTGCCCAGCTCTGCAATGTAGACGCATGTCTGCTCTATGTTTATATAGTCTTTTTGGTAAGCCGCGCCCTGACTCCCCATAATAAACGGCGGAACAGCCATTACATGGAATTTTGTAAACTACACTACGTTCATTAATACACTCATTTTGTTCCGTCCTCACCATATCACCCATCTTTATCCCCAAAGAACTGGCTATATAAACTCCCGCTCTTCTTAGGAATTTATCGATAATTTGGGCTCCTCTTGAATGCGGAACTGTTTATTATTTGGCGTTTTGGTTATTTTTCAAACAAACTGTAGGTGACTTATGTGCTACGGTGGCCCTTGAGGGTTTTGTGGTTTGGGTGAATTTATATTATTTTCAAGTATTTAGGTTAATGTGAAATTCTTTTCTGGGTGGGGTTTTGCGTGGGGTGTTTATTATTTTTAAATATTTTGGTAGTACTGCGACTGCAAAATTAAAGTTTAATTTTAAACAAATTTCTGAATTTACTGTATTTATAAATTTGTAATTTTAATCTCTTTTGTTTTCATTTTTACTAATTTAAATACGATTTTATTTTTTAAAAGTTTCACAAGTTATTTTTCCGTTAAACTTATTTTTCACATTTTTGTGTGAAAGATTTGAGTGAGGCAAATTTATTTATAAATAAAAAGAGCCGAGGTTTGAAATTATTTGAACTTGTGACTGAATGAAAGAATATTTACGAATTATTATTATGATTATTATTTTTATCTTTATTTATATACATTTCTGAGTGAACGAAAGAGAATTTTATTTTTGCAAAGTTCGTTTTAATTATTTTAATTTTTATAAGGTTTTATACGGTTCATAAATTAAATAAAATTTATTTTTATAATCTCGTTTCAAGAAAAATTTCTGAATTTATTTTCAGAGTTGAATTTTTTTTTCATTTTCAATTTCAATTTTAATAATTAATAATTTAAACACGAATACATTTTTTAAGTAGTTTTGCAAATTATTTTAATATTGTAATTTCTGTTTAATAAATGAATGTAACTTCATTTTGCTATTTTTTCATTTCTAAACAATTTAGTTCAATGTAAATTTTTGTAAAAGCATTTTCATTCGTGTTTTATTCGAACTTTGTTTTTCTGTTGTGCTTCACCAAGAATGGGTGGGGGATTTCCTGTATAAATATACCTTTCAACCTTTCCATACGATGATTCCTCGTTTCACGAAGGTCAAGCTTATCACCACTCGTATATATATATATGTATATATATATATAATATATATATATATATACACCTTTGGCTTAACCTTGGTTAGCTTCCCCCCGAATTGTTCATTCTGACGAAGGTCAAGCTTTTCACTCCACCTTAGACCTACAGTTTAACGTGGAATCCGAACCACGCCCCATCAGCAGCCCAGTGTCTCAACCACTAGGCCACATAGGGTACCCATTTAACTACGAACCACTTTCTTTATTGTGTGGAAGGATGAACAGCTGGGTTTTGCTGCGCGCCGGCTGCCGTCGGGTCTCGAACCAGGGGACGGTGGATTCGTAGTCAGCGACGCTAACCACTACACCACCGAGGCGATATATATATATATATATATATATTAATATATATATATATATATATAAAATTATATATATATACAAAAAGGACTTGAATGTTTTACAGAAAACAGTAGGCGGTATCTGCGTGAATCAGTGTATATGTAAATAGAGTTATAATGTTATAATGTTATAATGTTTCAGACCAACAAAGGCCTAGGATTCACTCATGGCTGGTCTACCTAACTGTGTTCGTAATTGTGTACTGTGCATGTCCTCCATGGTGGCGGAGGGGACCTACACAGAGCCTTAATTTTACTACCTTAAACTATACCCAATCTATCAACATATGCGTCTAATCGATTTTTAACCATGTTTATAGACGTGCTACTAATTACTTCTACCGGCAAACTATTCCACCTATTTACTATTCTATGCGTAAAAAAAGTTTTTGGCAACTGCCCTCTCGAACCTTCTACTCGTCAACTTACACCCGTTATTTCTAGTCCTATTATATTGAGATATTTCGAAAAAGCTATCTCTATCTACGTTATCGAACCCATTCATAATTTTGAAAACCTGGATTAGATCACCCCTTAGCCTCCTAGTCTCGAGTGTAGTCAATTTTAACTCCTTAAGCCTATCCTCGTATGACTTCGACCTAGGCGACGGAATCATCTTAGTTGCTCGTCTTTGAACTCTTTCGATTTTGTCTATATCTTTTCGCATATGCGGATTCCAAAATTGGATCGCGTACTCCAAGTGGGGTCTAACTCATGATTTATAAAGAGAAACAATAAAATCGCGCGATTTGTACTCAAAATTTCGAGCTATAAAACCTAACACTTTGTTCGCTTTATTGACCGCTGCTGTACTTTGTTTCGCTACTTTTAAATCACCAGTGACTATAACTCCTAAATCTTTCTCCTGCTCTACGCTTGCTAACTCCTTCCCTGACATAGTATACGCAAAATTACCGTTACGCGAACCTATATGTAAAATTTTGCACTTATCGACGTTAAATCTCGTTTGCCATGTGACTGACCAATCAACGATTTTATTCAGATCTTCCTGGATTTTACCTCTATCTTCGTCATTAATCGCCCTACCGCCCAACTTCGTGTCATCCTCAAACTTTGAAACTGTAGTGACTAGGCCAACATTTAAATCGTTAATATATATAAGAAAAAGCAAGGGGCCCAATGCAGAACCCTGATGAACGCCGCTCGCTACATTAGCCCAAGACGACTCCGCTCCATCAACGACCACCCTCTGTTTCCTACCTCGCAACCACTCTTGTATCCAATTTATTACTACACCCCTGATTCCCTGAGCCTTAGCTTTTTCAATGAGTCTTTTGTGCGGTACGGTGTCAAACGCTTTTTGTAAATCTAAATACACTACATCAACCGCCCGATGACTATCGTAAACTTCAACCACGCTTCGAAAAAATTCTGAAAGATTAGTTAAGCAAGATTTGTTTCGCCTAAAACCGTGCTGCGTATTTCTAACCAAGTTATGCACTTCTAAGTGTTCGACTATACGATCCCTAATTATTGATTCCAGTAGCTTGCCTACAACAGACGTTAAACTGATTGGCCTATAATTTCCCGCCGCACCTTTATCGCCTTTCTTAAAGATAGGTGTTACATTTGCTAAATTGAAATTATCTGGTACGCACCCCTCAGAAATAGACCGTTAAAAATCTTTGTTAGCGGCACAACAATGCTTTCTTTTAATTCTTTTAGTTGTATGGGATATATGGAATCCGGCCCCGGTGATTTACGCATTTTTATTTTATCAATATAGCGCATTATCTCCCTTTCACTAACCACAATATGCACACACACACACACACACACACACACACACACACACACACACACGTGTTTATCAGACATTTTGTCCGGTACCCACCTGTTTAACTTTGTATTTATGACGATGTACTCTCAATGGTCTGTTTGCCCAGCCAAACTGATGCTTAATTTCTTGGCTTTTTCAGCCATTTTAGGCAGTGGAACCAGCTTTTCCAGCCATTTGAGGCATTCAAACCAGCTTTTTCAGCCATTTTAGGCAGTCAAACCAGCTTTTTCAGCCATTTTAGGCAGTCAAACCGGCTTATCCCCTTAAAACGGCTGTACGTGGCTTAATGACTTTAATTCTCGCTCACTATCTTTCTGGCTGTAGACTCGAGTGAGGAAGGTGGTGTCCTGTCATTTTTTGTAATTTTCTCTCAAATAATATAAGCACACCGGACAAAAAATTAGTCACCCCTAATAGCACCGATAGTAGGAAGTTCAAGGTCACACAGAGGGCGCTGATGTAGCATTGGTAAGTGACAAGTAGCGGTGACGTAGCACACAGGATCAGATCTGTTTCGTGAGGTGGTGAAGAACAAAGTGTGTGTTGGATATAGTCTGCAAAATGGGTCGTGAGGCAGACGTTACTCAGTGGCAAAAAGGAGCCATCGTGTTTGCAGAGCCCACGGACACAAAATGTCTGAAGTAGCCCAATTTGTTGGTGTGTCAACGCGTACTGTCCAGCGAGTTTACAAAGAGTGGTGTAGTTCGCAATCAACTGACAATCGACGGCGTAACTGTGGCCGGAAAACAATTATCGACAATAGGGGCCGCCGCCATGTTTCTCGTCTAGTAACTGCAAATCGTTTTCAAACCAGAGAACAATTGCTCCAAGAAACCAATGAGGTTCTCCAGCGACCAATTTCCGAACGGACATTGCGACGAGAACTGCATGCGATGGACATCTGGAGCAGGGTACCACGGAAGAGGCCGCTGTTAACAGCAAGTCACAAATTGGCACGTTATAAATGGGCTCAGAGGCACAAAAACCGGACTGCGGCAGATTGGAAACGTGTAATTTGGTCCGATGAGTCCCGTTTTTGT
Organism: Bathynomus jamesi; assembly: GCA_023014485.1. NCBI lineage: Eukaryota > Metazoa > Arthropoda > Malacostraca > Isopoda > Cirolanidae > Bathynomus > Bathynomus jamesi. The sequence goes on from JAJOZX010001486.1 coordinate 303,206, forward strand.
TTGTTCTCCAATGATGGGAGGCGACGAGTACATCGCAGGTCCAATGAAGCCTTTAATCCTGAATACGTCGAAGGTGTTGTTCAGGCTGGAAACAGAAAGTGAAGCGCAGGAATAGACACCCACGGACTCTGGCGGAACTTCGGGACCGGCTGATGAACGAGTGGCAGCAAATCGATGTTCAGTACATGCACAACCTCGTAGAGTCTCTGCCTCGCCGGATTCGTGCGGTTATCAAGGCCAGAGGCGCCGTCACACGTTATTAGGTACATTCTGAGAGGGGTGACTAATTTTTTGTCCGGTGTGCTTATTAAGTTTATTTTTAAACTTAAGTTTTTCTACAATGTAAAATATTTGAAATTGTAAATCCCTGACGATAGGGGATTTAAAGAATTCTTCCCACGTGAAAGTGGGTCTACGGCAGGGTTGTGTGATGTCTCCATGGTTGTTTAACGTGTTTATCGACGGGGTGAATGAGGTAAATGTAAGAGTCCTGGGAAAGGGAGTAGGGGTGAAGCATGTCACGGGGGTTCTTGGAAAGTGAATCAGTTGTTTTATACGGATGATACGGCTCTGGTGGCAGACTCGAGAGAAAAGTTACAGAGACTTGTAACTGAGTTTAAGAGGGTGTGTGAGAGAAGAAAGCTAACAGTAAATATAAAAAAGAGTAAGGTTATGTGCAATGTTCCCTCTAAGGTGTGCGCGTGTGCGCGCGCACACGCTTTGTGAAACCCGCGCACACAGCAAAATAAAATGCGCACAGGCTCAAGCGTATCATAAGTCACGACAGTAAATGAAGTAATTTCAAAAATTACCTCACACAAGGTCTGACCATTTGCATCAACATACTCTATAGTCGCTCTTTTAAGTATTAACCCCTTCCGCCCGACTTCGCCGACGTCCGCGCAATTAGGCAATACGGATTTTTTTTACTCTATGTATTTGCATTTTTTTTCTTTTATACATTAACGCATTGAATATAAACCTTCTCTTTCTTATTTTTGCATAAAAACGAATAGTAATTATCTCATAATTCATAAAAAATAAAATTATTTTTTATTTTGCTCCTATTTTGTGAATGGATAAAATCATGTATTAATCTTGATAGCCTATTTTAAATTGCTAAATGCTAAAAATTGTTTGAGAAATGATAACTAAAATAGTGATTTTCAATTAATGTTATTTTTATTTTATTTCTTTATTTGGTTGAATTTTATTTTACTATTCTTTATTTTATTCATATTTTTAGAATGGACAAAATGTTTTCTTTTTTAAGAATACATATATAATATTGTAAACAGTTTTTTAATATCCATTTAATAGTACCGTAATGATCAAGCTATCACCTTATGGAAATAATATTTATTAAATATTTAATATTTATATATATTTCATTTTGAAGATAATAGCGCTCAGAAAAGTTTGCACAATTTTTCACCATGAATCTAAATGTATGCACAACGAAAATTTCTTGCGCACACTGACTAAAAAAAATTAGAGGGAACATTGGTTATGTGGTGCTGTAAAAGGGAGGTTCGTGAGCGACTGAGTGTAAGTTTGTATGGGGAGGAAATGGAAGAAGTGACATGTTTCAGGTACTTGGGGGTGGATATGGCGAGGAATGCGACTATGGAGGCGGAGGCGAATCACATGGGTGGAAGAAGGGGAAAAGGGTACCCTAAGAAGTGTTTGGAAGGAGAGATGAGTGTCTATGGGTGCGAAGATGGGTGTATATGAAGGTATAGTAGTGCCAACAGTGTTATATGGATGTGAGGCTTGGGCGGCGAATGCAAAGGAA
>JAJOZX010001486.1:310000-325000 GCA_023014485.1 Bathynomus jamesi
AAAAGGACATTGACCCTCTTTGATGCCTTGAAAGTTGGAGGTAAGGAGGAAGCGCGCCAGTTACTTCATAAAGATCCACGGGAATGACCAAATGACAAGAACTACAGGGAACTTAGAGATCGCGCCTTAAAGATGAAAGTCGTCAATGATGCTGCCGAGCGAGGTATTGCTCTCGCACAACGCTACAATGACACTTTGACACGAAACGAGGACCAGAAGCAGTACCTCCTACAACTCGTAGCCGCCCACCGAAAACAGATACCAATACCATCCAAGGCGACTCTGATGCAGAAGAAATAATGAAAATACACCCATTATCATGTCCTATTGTCTTACTGTTTTCTTTCATATTCTTTGAGAACCAAAAAAAAATTTAGTTATTCAGTTGTCTATATATTTTCCCAAATTTTCAAAAAGGGGGCAAGTGGGGCGACCCCTAAATATTAACCGAATAACGTGAAACTTTGCACAAATACTGTCCACACCAAGAGGCATAAAACCAACCTTGTGGAGAGAACTTAGTCGATGCTTTAACTTTTTGGACCACCCTAATATATATATATATACACACACATACACGCACAAAATTGTACATAGATAACACAGGCCTACAATGGCCTACTTGGCCGGCCTCTCCTGTAGCTTGCTTGTCGACACCACATGAATGAGATCGTTCTGAAAGACGTTTTCGAGCTCTGCAATAGTCCATCAAACGGACCAGACGGCAGACATTGCTCTTTTCAGACGCTTTCAGACCAATTGGTCATTATTTGACCAATCTGACTACATAACAGACGACACATATGAAACATATGCTAAATTTTTTGCGACAGACGAGTTCCTTAAGTACAAAAATTTCGAAATGCTCAGGTACCTCCAAGTTGACTTGAACAAGAAACATCCCCGAGGAGATTATGAAGAGTTGATTGTCCTGTACTTTTTTTGTTCATTGATGGTAAACAAGAAGAGCCAATCATTTCAGCCTTCCTGCGCTTACCACATGGCAAGATGGATAACGAAAGCCATATATTACCTTAAGATTTTCATGTTCAAGAGGCAGATGACATTAACCCATCCGAAGAAAAAGGACTCCATAAAATGTACCTTTTCACCTCCCTAACTTATACTCGTTATTGGAATGAAGCTATGATCCCAGAAAAAGCTCCTTTGAACGACTTGCTGCTGCTCAGATCTTTGAGGGAGTATCCAGACAGGAAGGTGGCCGATGTAGTAGGGAAGGCCGTTAAAAGGCACTTGTGGTACTTGTCAGAAGAACTCAATGGGCTTGCTTGCTGCGATTCTAGAATCGATACCGAAACAAAGAGGATGATAGCTAAACATTTTGAGCTTCCACAGCGTAAAAAGTATCTGAAACGTTTCGAAAAGAAAGAGTTTAACCCTATGGTAAACACTTGTACATTCGTAACAGGACGAACACGAGACTTTTTTCTCAGCAATTTTTATAGGGAATACTGTGGCATAGTGACAAGGAGCACCATCATGTTGATAGACGACGGTACTAACAATCCTATCCCCGTCGTCTATCAACATGATGGTGCTCCTTGTCACTATGCCAAAATTGTTCAGGATTATCTAAATGGACGTTTTCCAAATCGCTGGATCGGACGCGGAAGCAACAGACCTTGTGTTGCGAGATGACCAGATTTAACCCCTTTAGATTTCTTTGCATGGGGCTTTATCGAGTCGCACGTCTATCAGACGAAGATTACGAGTCTTGAAAACTTACGTACACGTATACGAACTGCTGCAGATAACATAACCCCGCAAATGCTCCAGAATGTGTTTAGAAATGCTGCGGAACGATTTGAGCTGTGCAGGGATACTGATGGGCGTCACGTCGAATCCTACTCTTAATTATTTAATAAATGTTACCACTTTATCATTTTATGATTGAATTTCATATAATTTCCAAGTGCTTCACAAAAATAGATCCTGACTTTATGTACACCCTGTATACATCTAATTATGTTCCTAAATTTTTATCCTAAAATACTATTATTTCAGCAAAATAGACATGGAATTTTGAACCACCCTGTACACTTTCATTTTACTTCAACAGGAAGAAGAACAAGAGTCGTGCGAATGAAAACAATCGTAGTTGTATTTTGAGGCATATTTTGAGACATTCTATTGAACAGATTATATATATTTTATATTTTCAAATTTGTAATCACCTTCGCTTGTGTTAAAGAGGGTGGAAGGTTCACTAAGAAAGTTTAGAGAAAGCTTTTTTTTTACCGTATACAATAATTTTTTCGAATTTCACCCGCGTCGTCCTTTATGCTTGCTCAAACTTTGCACACTTTCTGATTTGATTTAGGGTTGGTTAATCTAAGTTAACCTAACCTTGCGGAAACTTAAACCCAATCTAAGCTTTAATGAAACCTTGCGTAAACCAACCTCTTGGGGAGTTAGGTATATATATGGAACACATTAAACAATTTAATTAATTATATAATCCTATAAAATATCAGGAAATAAATAATATACTGTAAATGGAATAAGAAATTAGCTTTGGGTAAATTTTCCATTTCTCTTTATTAAATTCTTTTCCCTCAAATCCCCAAAGGAAAGAAGAATCACAAAAGGCAGAAAGTAACCAAATTTACAGCACGATTTATTCACGCGAATGTTGTAAATGGCGAAATCTGTCTCAGTTTATAAGAAAAGGATATCCCCGTGCCCATATATATATATATATATATATATATATATATATATATATATATATATTGTGTATACAGCACGGGATTCTTTTTCTTTCGTTAGAGAAATTACCTCATTAAATAATAATTCTTACACAATGGCTAGTTTCGATGTAAAATCTTTATTTACCAATGTGCCTGTTGCAGAAACTATTGATATATGTATTGACAATCTTTTTAATAATACTGATACTGTGCAGGGTTTTAATAGAGGTCAAATGAAAGAACTACTAAAATTTTCCGTGGAAGACCTTATATTTATATTCAACGGTGAATATTTTAAACAGACTGAAGGTGTTCAAATGGGTCTGCCTCTTGGTCCCACCTTAGCTAACGCGTTTCTGTGTCATCATGAAGTCAAATGGTTGAATGAGTGTCCTTCCAACTTTAAACCGGTTTTTTATAGAAGATATATTGATGACACTTTTCTCCTGTTTAAATCACCAGACCATATCCCTTTATTTCGTAATTACCTTAATTCTAAGCACCCTAATATTCAATTTACTTCAGAAGTTGAATCTAATAGCTCTCTGTCCTTTTTGGACATTAAGATAATAAAAACTAATTCCTCTTTTGAAACTTCCGTTTACCGAAAGCCGACATTCATCAATCTTACTACGAACTTTTCTTCCTTTATCCCTTTAGGTTTCAAACGAAATTTAATTTCGACTCTGACCAATAGAGCTTTCAATATCTGTTCAGATTACTTTAAACTACACGATGAACTAGATTTCATCCGAAAACTCCTTGCCAAGAATAATTTCCCTTCTAGACTGGTGGAGACTACAATAGGCAGAACCTTAAATAGACTAATAAGCCCTACAACTAGAGACTTAATTACAGTCCCCAAAGATATTCTGTATTTCACTTTGCGCTATATGGGAACCTCAAGTCTTAACATTAGAAACAAACTTTTAAAATTGCTCAAGGAATTCTACCAACAACTATGTATAAAAATTATATTCACCCCGTCTAAATCGATTTACCATTTATTTAAATACAAGGATGTTATTCCTACACTTCTTAAGTCATCCATAGTTTATCAATACAAGTGTGACCACTGTATGGGGTCATATATAGGTAAAACTAAGACATTTAAAATCCCGTATTTACGAACATCTCGGTAAATCGGTCCGTACAAATTTACCCCTTGGCAAACCACCTAATTCTCTCATACGTAATCACTCGCACAACAATAACCACCCAATTTCACAGTCTAATTTCGCCGTTCTTACTGCCGGAAGCTCTGACCTTAAGCTTAAAATTATGGAGTCTCTGTTTATTTATAAACTAAAACCAGACCTAAATTCTGACGAATCATCGATAGATCTGCTATGTTTTGGTTAAGGTACTAGTTTATTTTATTTACGTTTCAGTTTTAATGCTTTTACTTTTTATAATTTTAACTTTTTAACTTCACATTTATTTACCTTTTAGTTTTAATGTTTTACATTTAATTAGCTACCTTTTATAATTTTTTAAGTTTATTTTAAATTGTTATTAAGCAAATTGTATTTTGTATGTGATTTGGCATTTTATTGTTTTAGCCCTGAAGATGGAATTAGTGCATTCCGAAACGTTGGTACTATTAAACCTTGAAGGATGTTTGTATTTTCTCTGGTGTTCCTGTTTATTATTAAACTGCGTTTTCCGCGCCACCAATCAATAGCATAGCCGATATATATATATATGCACTAAAATCACAAAATAACACGTGACCTTATTAATAAGCAAACAACCACAAGGAAAAGGAAACACAAAGTCCGAGCGCTTTCGTGATATATTCACATTATCAAGGAGGAACAGAAAATAGACGGAGATTACAAAGTAAATGAGTTAAATAGACAAGCAAAAAATTCACAATTGGCACCTCAAATTAAAGGCCTTAAAGCCCTCTAAAGATTTTTTCAATTGATAACATAATCTGTAGGCAGCTAAATTACAAAATATAAAAAATATATACTGTATAGATGAAATTAGACCAAAAGAAAACCAATACAGAGAACAAAAATTATTATAATGGTTATTAACACTAATATTTAATTAAAAGGCAATTAATTGGAAAGAATTTAATGAAAAACAAATAGATAACGTAGATAACAAATAGATAACATAATCTGTAGGCTGCTTAATTACTATACAGATGAAATTAGACAAAACACCAGTACAGAAAACCAAAAAAATTATTATAATGGTTATTAACACTAATATTTAATTGAAGTAGGAAAAATTAAGAGGCCCGAAATTAATGAAAACAAAGGGAAAGTTGCCATCGTCTTACAGATTATTACAAAATTTCTACAAACAATCTGAAAAAAAAAAAAAAAAAAAAAAGTTTTCCCAAAAGCAACCCACTTCAAAAATCCAATAAACCACCCAGCAACCAAAGATTATACACGAAAGAAATATTACAATTAAAATAGACACATAAGAATGTTAACAGTTCTTACAATAATATTTATTTATTTAATCAGGGCAAACCATTAAGAGGCAAAAAATGCAGTTAAGAAAACAGTAGGCCCATCGCCAGCTTACTGACAATGTACGAATCTAATTTGTACAACCCAGGGCTAATATTAAGGACCAAATCCGCATTATTCTTGATCACACTTGATTCCATTCAACAAGAAAATTAAACAACTTTTGAAGGGGAATGAAATGTTACTTAAACAGTTTCTGAGTACTTCACCGTCATTACCTTATATGTATGGCCTGATTAAAACTCATAAGCCAAATAATCCGGCAAGGCCTATTGTTAGTTCTATAGGATCTCTCTCATATAAGGTATCCAAATGGCTTGTCTCCATTCTTAATCCTCTCCTTGGCACAATTTCACAATCACACATAAATAATAATGTAGACCTTGTGGAAAAATTAAATAGTATCAGTGTCAATTACAATTTTAGATTGGTAAGCTTTGATGTTACCGCTTTATTTACAAGAGTCCCGGTGGAGGATCTTTTAGTGTTTCTTTCGGAAGAATTGGTTAAGCATAATTTGCCTTTACCTGTGGCCACAATTATAGAATTAATTAAGCTGTGCATAGTAACTCAAAATTTGTGTTCAATAATGAATATTTTAGACAGAAATTTGGTATGGCGATGGGAAACCCCCTCTCCCCCATTTTGAGTAACTTATATATGGAGTTTTTTGAAAGTAAGTTATTAAGGAAGATTCTGCCAAATTATGTTCCATGGTTTAGATATGTAGATGATGTTCTTTGTCTTTGGCCAGTGACTTTAAATCTCAATGAATTCCTACCCAAACTTAATAATTTAATTCCCTCTATCATTTTACAGTTGAAATAGAAAAAATTCTTCGATCCCTTTTTTAGATGTTTTAATATATAGGTCTGGAAAAAAGTTTAAGTACAATATTTACAGAAAACCCACTAATAATTGTTCCTATATACATTATTATTCTGATCACCACATTAATGTAAAACGATCCGTTCTTTCTACTTTGTTTCTAAGAGGCCTACGAATTTGTAGCCCTGAGTTTATTGACGATGAAATTAGTAAAATATACAAAATTGCTTTTGATTTAAAATACCCAAAGAACTGCATAGATAAGTCCTTAAAAATGGCAAAGAAAACCTTCTACGAAGTAAAGGATAAGATTCCTTATAACACAAAAAATGTTTTAGTGTTACCATTCAGAGAAAATTTCCTTGAGCTGCCGAATCTGCTGAGGACTTTTAACGTAAATATTGCGTTCAAAAATTTAGATGTAATTAAGAATTCATTGATTAAGAACTCCCTTTAAGTGAACATGGTTGTGTTTATAAAATCCCTTGCACAATATGTAATAAATTTTACATTGGCCAAACTGGTAAGACCCTTGAGTTACGTATTAAACAGCATCAATACAGTATAAGAAGTGGCCAGGAATCTATGCCATTTTCATTCACGTAAGAGACTCTAATCATCCATTGATTGGAAAAATGCTTCCAATTAAGGTTTAGTAAATCTATTGTTAGCAGAAATATATTGGAATCAAGTGTGATCAAGAATAATGCGGATTTGGTCCTTAATATTAGCCCTGGGTTGTACAAATTAGATTCGTACATTGTCAGTAAGCTGGCGATGGGCCTACTGTTTTCTTAACTGCATTTTTTGCCTCTTAATGGTTTGCCCTGGTTAAATAAATAAATATTATTGTAAGAACTGTTAACATTCTTGTGTGTCTATTTTAATTGTAATTGGCAACTTTCCCTTTGTTTTCATTAATTTCGGGCCTCTTAATTTTTCCTACTTCAATTAAATATTAGTGTTAATAACCATTATAATAATTTTTTTGGTTTTCTGTACTGGTGTTTTGTCTAATTTCATCTGTATAGTAATTAAGCAGCCTACAGATTATGTTATCTATTTGTTATCTACGTTATCTATTTGTTTTTCATTAAATTCTTGCCAATTAATTGCCTGTTTTAATTAAATATTAGTGTTAATAACCATTATAATAATTTTTGTTCTCTGTATTGGTTTTCTTTTGGTCTAATTTCATCTATACAGTATATATTTTTTATATTTTGTAATTTAGCTGCCTACAGATTAAGTTATCAATTGAAAAAATCTTTAGAGGGCTTTAAGGCCTTTAATTTGAGGTGCCAATTGTGAATTTTTTGCTTGTCTATTTAACTCATTTACTTTGTAATCTCCGTATATTTTCTGTTCCTCCTTGATAATGTGAATATATCACGAAAGCGCTCGGACTTTGTGTTTCCTTTTCCTTGTGGTTGTTTGCTTATATATATATATATATACTGAATAAATATAATACATATGAATTAATACTTAATGTAGATGAATTAATAATTAAATATATGAATTAATAATTAATATACAGTATATGAATTAATACTTACATGAAATACTATTCCTAAGCTCTTGAAGTTTGAACGAACTTAAAACTGTCCTCCAACAAGTTTAAACTTGAAATGATGGATGAGTAAATGATTTGTCTGATTCACAAACAGCATTATACAAGAAATCGAACAATTACATCATCCTCTGAAAGGTGGGCGGAGTCAATGTGGCGTGACTGCCGCGTCCTCTAAAAATGATTAGCTAATTAATTAATTGAAAATGTGAAAATCATAGCGACCTCTTATTATGTACTGAATCGACAGATATTTTGCACAAAATCACTTTACAGCTAAAGGAATAAGAGCAGCCATGTGGAGAGCATTTCCAACTATTTTGAAATTTTAGCCCAAATTTTGGACCACCCTAAATTATATATATAGTGGCGCTCATAAGTATTATCCAGCACTTCACTTGCAGCAGATCTCGAGAAAACAACAGGTGTTTTGTCGTCTGTTAGATCCAAATATTTTAAACTTTGATTCGTCGGTCCACAATATATTTTTCCACATCTCAGAGGTCCAATACCTGTGTTCCAAAACATATATTCTTCTTTTCTCTTTATTTCTATTCTTTAAAAGTGAATTCTTTGCTGCAATACGTCCTTTAAGACCTACTGAGTTAAGCCTCCTTCGTACAGTGGAGGGATCAACAGAGACACCTGTTTTTTCGAGATCTGCTGCGAGTGAAGTGCTGGATTTGCGTCTGTCTCGAAGGGAAGTAATCTTTAGATATTGTAGATCAGATGGAGAAAGCTTAGAGGTCCTCTCTGATCTAGAACGATCAGCTGGGGTCCCATTTGATCTGTGACGAGCCAAGATTTTTTGCACACCAGTTTTGGAAAACACCTGTAGATTCACTTGTTTTTCTGTGACTCAGTCCCTCACCATGCAAATGTACTATTTTATATCTAATTTCGTCAGAAATTGTACGTTTCGCCATTTCTCAAGCCTGTGAAGGAAAAAAACAACATGAATTAGGATTATAATGAGAAACGTTTTGGATAAATTTGTTTTTCAGAATTTAAGTGACTATGTCAATAATTTTAATTGTAAATAGTGATATAACAATAGCTTCGGAGCATTTACTGCAGATCCATCATTAATAGTTCGCTAGATCTTTCAACACATGCGTTATAAGTAATATAATGAATCAACCCTCAAGTCCAATTTATGCAGACTAGAGGGCCATCCAGCTTATACAACTTTATACACTTAAATAATAACTTAGTTATACGTTAATATGAACCAGAGGTTCTAGTTAATATGTATTTCAGTTCAAAACCAATTTTCATACGACAGATTATCTAATAGTGATCAGATCGACAGTATATACAGTGTGTGTGTGTATATACACACACTGTATATACTGTGGTGTATATATATATATATATATATATATATATATATAATATATATATATGATACACACAGACCGTGCATGGAACAAGGAACTCTTCTAGGATAATTAAATCCACTATAGTCCGAATAAGTAATGGTAAATGACAAATACAATAGTTTTTCTTTTTCATGATGCTAGCCCGACGTGGGCAACGGGTCTCTCGCAAAGAGGTCCCATAAATATAGCTTCCCTCACCAGCTATCTGCAAAGCAGACAGAATCCAGCTTTGGGACATGGATCATGAAACGGACATGTTATGTGCCTTGAAAAGTGGACGCTCAATTCCGCCAGTTGAGGTTTAAGTTTTGGTTTGTGCTAAAAATATAATAGTTACCCCTTTTTCTTTGATTTATTCAATCCGACGTGAATGCAACGAGTCTTTTACTTATATAGAGGTTCTAAACGTAGTGGGACTAGGCTTGCTTTAAACCCTAGATCCATGTCCCAAAGCTGGATCCTGTCTGCTTTGCAGATAGCTGGTGAGGGAAGCTATATTTATGGGACCTCTTTGCGAGAGACACGTTGCCCACGTCGGGCTAGCATCATGAAAAAGAAAAACTATTGTATTTGTCATTTACCATTACTTATTCGGACTATAGTGGATTTAATTATCCCAGAAGAGTTCCTTGTTCCATGCACGGTCTGTGTGTATCATAAAAAACTCAGGGAACCATTCTGAGTTCATTCCCATATATATATATATATATATATATATATATATATATATATATATTAAAAGCACAACCCTGCTAGTTATGACGCATATGTAGACAGGTCATATGTTAATGAACGACATATAAGGAACTTCTGCAACCCCCATGTTATTCATGACCACCCTTGTAATATACTCGTGTGTGTGTGGGTATATCACCGACGTCATGCAAAACCGTCCGAAATACTGTATTTTTGGGTGGGCAAGAGCAATTGCTTTGTAGGCAAGAACATTGCCTAAAAGCTTTACTTATAAGTTGCACATCAGTTACACATTTTAACGCAACTGCTATGAAATCGATATGTAACATTAACGAAACTTTTGCAGCTTTAACAAAATAAGAACTTTATTTTCTTTTATGCAAATGCCGGCAAAAACGCCCTTCCCATAGAGGAAGAAGAGAGTCAAAACCAAGGTCCAAGGTTTTCGAGATGTCTGGACACATTGCGTTTGAAAGATTGAAGGTCATAGACAGGGGGAAAGATGGATTGAGGAAGATTGTTCCAGAGTTCACCAACTGAGTAGAAGAAAGATTGAAAATACCAATTAAATTTTGCGTTAGAGTGTTGGACAGAAAAGGAATGAGAAAGTGCAGAAAATCGGGTACTGGGTGCTCTCTTTAAAGGAGGAGGCATGCAGTTAGAGAGTTCAGAAGAGCAGTGTCCGTTATAATTGCGATAGTAAAGAGAGAGTGAGGCAACATTGCGGCGAAATGAGAAACAATGAAGAAACTCAGTAAGATTGGGGGAATTGATGAGACGAAAAGCCTTTGATTCCACATGATCAAGTAGAGCTGTGTGGGTTGAGCCATCCCACATATGAAAAGCTTACTTCATACAGGGGCGGACAAGACACCTCCCTGTACAGAGATAGCAACTGAGTCGGAGTGAAGAAACTGCGGAGGCGGTACAGCATATCTAACCTCTTGGAAGCAGTTTTAGGAAGAGAGTATATGTGATCTTTCCAGGAAAGATCACGAGAAAATAAAACGCCAAGAATGTTAAGAGGAGAGGAAGGACTGAGATGGGTATTGTTCGAGGTAAGGGGATAGTCGTGTGGAAGATTGTGACGAGTAGACAAATGAAGGAACCGAGTTTTTGAGGCAATGAAAGACACAGGGTTTCTCTGCCTCAATCAGAGATAGTAAAAGGTCAGAGGTCAGTGCACCATAGCCGTCCCACGCGAAGCATCGAGTGTCTTTTGAGAGGGATGCTTTGTGAAACGGGTAGAGAAGTGAAGAGTGGAATCATCAGCATAGGAGTGGCTAGGACAGGAAGCGCGACTTAATAAATCATTGATAAATAAAAGGAAAAGAGTGGGTGATAGGTCAGAGCCCTGAGAAACACCACTATTAATGGCTTTAGGAGAAGAACAGTGACCATCTACAACAGCAGCTACAGATCGGCCAGAAAAGAAATTGGAGAGGAAGGCACAGAAGGATAGAAACCGAAGAAGGGCAGTTTGAAAATTAAAGATTTGTGCCAGACTCTATCAAAAGCTTTGGTATGTCTATCGCAATAGCAAACCGAAATCTCGAAAGGAGATATGAAAGATCAGAAAGATATGAAAGATCATCGTGAGTAGAGCGTCCCTTACGGAACCCATATTGACGATCTGAAAAAAGATTGTGAGAAAAGAGGTGTTTAAGGATCTTCCTATTAAGGATAGATTCAAAAACTTTGGAAAGGTAAGAAATCGAAGCAATTGGAGGATAGTTGGACGGTTGAGAGTAGAGGCGGAAAGAGTACCGAAATTATGGAGTTGGACGAGTACGAGTACAGTATTTTTTGAGTGGTCGAGTACGAGTACAAGTATACCTTTTCACTGCTTGAGTACGAGCACGAGTACGGTTTTTTTAGTGTTCGAGTACGAGTACGCGTGTAAGAGTGTGGTTTCAAACTTTAATTGGTGCTTGGCTGCTTGCATGAGCAAAGCTTATTAGACTATATGAACGCATTGCACTGAAAACGAGTACAACAAAAACCCGTACTCGAGTACAAGAATACTCGAGTACTGATGTGCTCTTTCCACCTCCAGTTGAGAGCGATTACCCTTCTTTGGGACATGCTGAATGAAAGCGAACTTCCAGCAGAAAGGAAAAGTACCAAATGAAAGACAAAGACGAAAGAGTTTGCCTAGGAAGGGTGTCAGCAGAGAAGCACAGTTCTTGAGAACAACAGGAGGAACACCATCAGAACCGTACGCCTTCCTAAAGTTGTGCCCAGAAAGCGTCCACTTTGAGTGGAGTTTTCCTAAGATCCTCGAGCTCAGTCAAGGTCATCTTGCAGGTGAAAATAGGCTCGTAAATATTCTCTGATTCCCAGTTGATGAGATCCTCAGGTCAAGTGGCTTGCAGATTGACTTTGGGATTTTTATGGGGCCTCACTGTCGTATCACCAAAGTCTCTTCCTTCTCTGATCTTCTCTATCTGGCTCACAGCAAAAGATCTCTGATGCTCATCCTCACCGCACAGGAATGAACCCAGGATGTTCTCAGGATGTGCGTGGTAAGCTCCTCTTATCAGTGCAGCAGAGATGATGTTCCTGACCTCGGTACTCTGGTTCCTCAGCAGCAGAGATGATGTTCCTGACCTCGGTACTCTGGTTCCTCAGCAGCCTCAGGCTTGAAAAAACGTTTGCAGGACCAAATTTGAGGTGGTGCTTCGCTTTGATGTCGTAGTACATTTTGAAGTAGAAGTTAAGGCAGCAAGATGGCCTGTGCAGTAGTGAGCCACCTGGATTGGTTCAGAGGTCCGCACTTGAGACCAGCCAACTGTGGACTGAGACTTCCAGACTTGATGGCTTTGATCAGAAGATAGCAGTTGTGCTGGTCTGTGGAGAGAGATTTGACTATCTCTACTGGCAGCTCTATGATATCTTCAGTTCCTTCCACTGGTTTGAAGTTGAACTTGACCTCAAGTTCATTCACTTTCTCAAGAAGTTTTCCAATAGGCCCACTGAAGCCTGACCGGGGAGTTACAGGGCCGTCCAGCTTGATGATTAAGTGCCTCAGGGGGAGCTCGTTCACATGGAGCTGACAGATCATCCAGTGGCACTTGCGACCCAGCATCTTCTCCAATAGGGCTATGGCGCCTCCAGACCACCCCGTGTTGGTAGAGTCTCCTCCAATCATTACAAGGCTCTCGTCAGCTCCGTGATCTAGAAGCCACTCATGCAGGCCCTGAGCGATCTTATGAGCAGGCTTTTCTCCTTCCTCAGGTTCCTCGGGACTGAAATGGAAGAGGTACTTTCCTTGAGGCTCCCACGTGATAGTGTAATGCTCCTCGATCACTTTGCCAGGGTGAAATCTCCCTGTCACTTCGTCATATTTCAACACCTTTTTGTTCCTATCCTACTTGCTATCAAAGAATATCCCAGAGATCTTCTCCTCTGACCTCTGCGTGAGAGCTTCAACTGATGAGGCCATTACTTCCTCCTTGGCCCTCCAGACTTTCATACCATCTATGGCCAAGTAAGCCTTGTCTTTGGAAAGATGACCGTCCTTGATGAGGTCGTTCAGGAAGCCAGTGGCAACTGCAGCTGCCGAACATTTGCCACCCTGTACCTCAAAGCTGCTGAAGCTGTCCCTTGGATCTTCATGTAGTTTCCTGTAGCAGAAGTTGGAGTTTCGGCAGGTACTTCAGCGGGAAGTCTACAGAAGACATCTGCATCTGGATTCCCTGAAGCTCCGGAAGTCTTCACTTTCTGGTAGTACAGCCACTGAAGGTCCAGTTTAGGAATCTTCACCTCCAAAGGACAGTTACAGTTCACATGGGCCTTGAGGGAGCATTCTGAGCATCCACTCCCCTCTGAGCCGCACAAGAAGATCTGATGCTTGCAAACGCAGACTTCACTGAGTTTATCCAGATCAAGCATCCTCTTCTTCTGGGTAGCAGACTTAATTCTCCCGTTCACAACGTCTGTCATCTCCTTCCATTTCAACAAGATCTTATATGAGAGCGATTTTTCCGTGATTGTCACAGGCGGGGAGAACTTTACATTCGACTTCCTCCACTGAGTCATCACGAGTGAAGCCAGCTCGTCAGTCATCTCTCGGATAGGGTATTTAGACCTTTGGATGTCATGAATGAGGAACTTTTCCTGCTGCAAACGAATCCCTCTCTGAAGAACGGCTCTCCAAGTCGGCACCTCGCTGGGAATGAACTCCTTCCCCGGGCCCACAATATCCGAGAGCTTTGAACCTGACATTTTCCTGGTTTTGGGGCCAGGGCCATCACGTCTAATCGGTGCTTATTCTCGCTCTTGTCCAATCTGTAACAAATTCATATCAGTATGTTTAGTGTTCTTTCGCCATAAATATAGACAAGGAATATAATTTTTGGTTATAATCAGGGTTGCCAACCGACATTTTTAATGACCAAATTAACCTAAATTTGGTAATGAATATTTATTTTGGTAATAGAAAACTGAATTTGGCATTGCCAATTTAATTTAAAATTCGTAATAATGGTGTAACATAAGCTTAACCCTTTGTCATTAAGTACCATTTAATTTTAGCGTAGGTTCATTTTTTTACTTGAAATATGTATAGGAGGTGTATATATACTGTAAGCATTTTTAGCAAACTTCTTTTTGTAAGAACATTTCTAAATGAAATAATTTGTGTCCATTAGTCAACAAAGGTCTAATAAGGTAATTAGTGGGTGGTGGAGTGTCGAAAAGTAGCATCCATCGCATTCTTCAGGCTCACAAATGGCATCCATATAAACTTCAGATCCTACAGAAATTAAGCGAAGATGATCCCGACCGGCGGATGGAATTTTGTGAATGGGCTACGGAACAATATGATGCTCGGGATGCCAATTTCCCGTCCACCATTCTGTTCAGTGACGAGGCTGTTTTTTATGGAAATGGTGAGGTAAATCGACAGAACACCCGCTACTGGTCTCAAAACAACCCTCACTGGTATACCTCTTCAAAGGAACAAGGTGCATCTCGGGTGATGGTATGGTGTGGCATTTGGAAGGATCGCATCATAAGCCCCCTCTTTTTCTTTGAACGAAGAAGGAAATTTCCCAACATGGTTCCAGCAAGACGGCGCTCCTGCACATTACAGCACCCAAGTAAGGGAATACCTGTACCAACAATTCCCTGGTCATTGGATAGGACGTCGAGGGCCTGTGGAATGGCCAGCTAGAAGCCCGGATCTCACGCCACTAGATTTTTATCTCTGGGGCCACTTGAAAGCGCTGGTGTACGCAGAGAAAATTAGGAGTGTTGAACATTTGCGGCAGCGCATTATTGGGGCATGTAACACCATTACTCCTGACATCATT
>JAJOZX010001486.1:327500-352500 GCA_023014485.1 Bathynomus jamesi
GGTGGATGCCACTCTCGCTTTTGGCTTTGAAGGTCATTTTCGAGGTCAAACTGTGCAAAAAATGATATTTTTAAATTTTAATTCTGAGCCAGTTTATGTGACCAAATGTTTCATTTTGCCACACTTAGTGATAAAGAAGTATGATGACACGCTTATTCCATCCGAATTACCAACTGAAGGTCAAATTCAAGTTAATCACGACCGAAATTGTGCTAAAAAAAAATTATTTTTTATTTTAATTGGCGAGAAAACATTGAGCAAGTCTCTTTGTCAAAACAATTTATTTTAACATGATTAGTGCCTAATAAGTTTGATGGCATGAATTAAGTACTCACAGTAACAGAATTATCACAACTAAATCACAAAGCAGTAAATATAGCCCCACAACTATATAGTTTACACACTAGTAACATCTACAAGTTCACGTTTCTTGATGAACAGCACCGAAATGCTGCACTGACAGTCACAATTGTGTGGATTGCAATCATTTAAGAACAAAGTTATTAGTTCCTTACAGCACATTCCAGCTTCTCTCAATTCCAGCCCGGAAGAGAGACATAGATCTACTGTCCAGCTGGGTTACAGCAACCACTGTCGTCACAACCACGAGCTGTCGTACACTTCATCCTTCTCCTGAAGCAGTTGCATCTAGCTGTCTTGCACTTTTTCTTGCAACCACAATCAACAAGCTCCAGGCAGGCTTCAGGGATTGGAGGAAGTCTTGTCCACACTAGTCGGAGGCTCCCATCTTCCAACTTCCAGGCTGAAGTGTCCACCGGATCTTCAACATCTACGTGCTCTTTGTCAGCCTTGAGCCATATTTTGGCCTGATAGTTTGCCCGCTTGGTGTGGAGCTCCAGGGCATCCTTTGTCGGTGGGAGCATTTCCAGAGTCTTCTTGGCCTTCCCAAAAAGGTGAACTCTGGCGTCATCAACTGTGTGTTGTTCCGGGGTGCCATACAAATGACACACAAACTTCTCAACATCTGCGATATCCTCATCTCGACCAATGGCGTGCAGCAGGAGTGGGTGGTCACTGAACACCTTCCAACACTTCTTTTTTCCGTGACCACTGAAGGACGATACTGTGTCACACCCGGTCAAAGCGTGGAAGCTGACCAGGTTGTCCCTGACTGTGGGCGACAAACTCTTGAATATATCGTGCACGGGGTAGCATTTTCGGTTCTTGGCCGTTCCGCACAGCATCCACACTTCAGCGACCTTAGTGCAAACGAAGTGAATTAGCAGCACCATTACATCAGTACCTCTGCACACTACCAGTATTCGTTCATAGCCCTGGGACGCTGCATCACATGAGTGAAAGATGAGCCTGGTGTCCGCCTCTTCATGGTTGCTATGCAGTGGAACGTCATGTCGCCTGGTTGACCGTACTTCAGTGGCTTTAGAGAAGCCACCCCCTGTCACCAGCTGACATCTTTCCTGAAGATCTCTGCCTTTCTCAGTGATGACGTTAGACAGAAACAAGGCTAGGTCAGCCTTGTTTGTATCCAGGGCCATGAAGTTTTTCCACACTTCAGGCAGTGGAACTTGTGGGCCATCAATGACTTGCCGAATCGGTTTCTTCTTGCTTGCACGCTTTGTCCTGGTAACTGCTTTGATCGATCCTTCACCTGCGTACCGATCAAAGATGACATCAACTCTTCTTATGTGTTCATTGAAATAACTCGTCACGGCCTTGAAGAACACTTCAGTATAGTCGCCGAATGTCCAACATCAGCCAGGCTTGCCAAGAGCTTGGATGAGTGTATGGCCATCTATCATCACACAGGTCTTCAGATCAGAGGTTGGAACCTCTGAGCTTATGGTCTGCTGAGCCATCAGGATGTTCATCAGCTCAGACTTCGATGTCGAATTCATCTCTCCTCCTGCCTTCGCCAGACTAAATGGGACTGGGGACAGTTCATGCTTCAAGACGTTGACCATCTCCACCATGCGACCTGCGGTCGTGGCATTCAGGAACCGCTGTAGTAGCTTTTTGTCAGCTTTGATGGTCTTCTGCATGTTCTGCTTGGTGGAAAATGTAGCTTTGTACACATCAACGAAGGTTTTTGACCGATGTTTCTTCATCGTTTCATGGAAGCCTACTAGCTGTTCAATCAGTCTCTTCTTCATGAAGCCGATTACATGCTGCTTTCCTCGATCCTGAGCTGTCAGCAGGTTCTCCACAACATCTGTGGGTGCAGTGTCTTTGGTTGCCAGTGAAACAAGTGGGATGTTAGTGGGGCATCTGTATCTCCTGCAGACCTGCAGACCGTCAACCCGAGTGAAGGTGGCTTCCCCATCATCATCTTGAAGATTGAAGAGGCATCTTGTGTCTTGAGAGATGCGTGACCGCTCTGACCATACCTATCCTTTAGCAGTATTATTATTATTATTTTACCAGCTGGCACTGTCTGCACTCTTTTAATTGCATATACCAAACCAATGTCTGGCCAGCCAGTGCATTGAAAATATTCAACATGTGAAAGTATGCTATTACTTGTACTATGGTAGTAGTAGGCACATGCGCACCTCACCCAGCACGCTAAATGTAGTTTTAATGGAAATAAAGACATCCAGAGTCATAGTTACATTCAATTATTATCCATAAAATCACAAAAATATACCTTATGTGCTAATGATACACCTTTAAACACGTTACATAGAACCACCACTGAAATGCAAAAATTCGGGATTTTTCAGAATTTGACTTTTGTAACTTCGTATGGGACCTTGAAACCCAAAATTGAGAGTGGCATCCACCCACATCTTGTTTGGCATCGTCAATACTACTTATCTAAGGTGGGTGCTTGCTATTAACAAAAAACGCCGTTAAGTTTTTTTCTAGAGGACTTTTCAATTTTTGGCAGGCCCACTATGATATCTAAATTTATTTCTACGTTCAGAATCGCTTAATAGTAAATACATGGTCTCTACAGACCGGACAGACAGAGAGGACTGCCTTTTTATCTATCTATAAATAAAAAACTTTGCTCGGTTTTGAGCGGAGTTATAAATATCTCTTTCACTCACTGGCCTGTTATGATTGGTTGACTCGCGTAAAGTGGGTGGAGCTAATGTCTCTTGTTCAGTCGCCCGTTAGGTCGGATCTATCAAGATGAGTATAGATATAGAAGATATAAAGAGAATAACGCATGATCACGCGTTTTTTTGTGTGTGAAACAAGAAAAAATGCCCACATTAGAATTCGAACCCAGGACATCTTAAACAGAAGTCGCAAGCGCTAATACCACACTACAACAGAACGAAAGTTAATACAGCCTCTCATATATTTAAACAACTGAGAAAACGCATAAGGTTTTCGCGTTCAAAGGTGTTTTATGTGTTAACCCTCCCGCACTCCAGCTAATGGCTGCATTTAATTCAAATCTCATACGTGTAATTCCATCAGTGAGATCCCACGGTTTGACCAGGAAGACTTGAATTAAATGCTGCCATTACCTCCAGTGCGGGAGGGTTAACGTAAATTGCCTCTGGACGAGAAAGCGTTATACGTTTACTCGGTTGTTTAAATGACGGCTGTATTAACTCTTACTCCGTTGTAGTGGTGGTAGCGCTCGCGACTTATACGCAAGAGGTCTCAGTTTCGATCCTGGGGGCAATTTTGTTTCATATATATATATATATAATATATATATATATATAACACATTTTTCACAACTCAGCTCATCCTGAAGCCTTTTGCCATTGATGGAATATAAGAGTATATTAAAAGAAATTATATATTATCATGAAAGATTTATTATTTTTTATCAACGTTTCGAAACAACAGAAATATCATAAAACACAACGATATAAAAATGCATAAATGAACCTTTCTTTCCAAAAAAGAATTATAGCCTTATGTTCCATTCCTTTTGAACAATCTGTTTTCTACCCTTTATCTGAGCAAAGACTGGAAGATTTACAGCCTAAAAGGAGCTCTTAAGTTTTGGCTGGTGTTTCACGATTACTTCAGATGTGTTCACGTGTCTTTCGAAGGACATCCAGCCAGATAAGCCAACTGGCTGATTAGGAACATATTAAGACAACGGTCCCTCGGCTGAAGTCTTAATATGCGCTTGGCTCCTGTCACGCAAACACCTCTCTTCCTCGCTCTCCTCCTCTCTTTCTCTTGGGGGATAACTCCGCCTTCAAGTTGCATAACCCCTTGTTGCTCTTGCAACATTCCCTCCTCTCTCTTTGTTGCATAACATCTTGCAACATTCCCCTCCCCTTTGTTGCATAAATTATGCAACATTTCCTTTGTAAAACTGATCAACATTTGCAACTGCATTGCACTCTCCTCTTTTGCGCCCACACTACTAATGGGCCTGAACCAATAAAAACATTACTTCTAAACCCCAGTTTTGGGAACATTTTGAATTTTGCACTTGAAATTACTTTTGCTATCTCAGAAAAATGCCTTAAAAATGGCGAAAAAGTAAGATTTCTAAATTTGACCATATCATAAAAAACTATAGTTTTCCGAGCAAAACCGATGCCAAATCTGTAATCAGCGTGGTCGAAATATATACAAAAGATCGAAAAACCACCATAAACAAAAAATTGTTGTACAGTATTATCGGCCAGTAGCTCTCACCTCCCATCTTATAAAGTGCTTTGAACGCATAATTAGAGGCAAAAGTACCTACTACCATGGCCGATTAACTGTACTTGGGGCCTGAGGCTAATTTTATTTTGGGGGGCCCTTTTCTATAGATTTTTATTAACAATACATGTATATGTACAGTACATAGTACATTTACACGAATTATATGTATGGTGCTTAGGCTGATTGAGAAACAAAACTTCAAAGAACCTTAACACAGTGTATTTTGCGGTTTGCTAAAATAAAACAGGACTAAACAAACTTCACTTTAGGGACTATAAAACAAAATAAAACAGGGAATTTGTCAGTTTGTGTACTCTGTCATATTTAGTCAAAGAAGTTTGCGAAATCTCGAATTATATCATCGAAACTCAGTTGATTGGAGGCCCCCCTCAAGCATGGGGTCCTGAGGCTTCAGATTCCATTGCCTCAATGATAACCCGCCACTGCCTACTCCCTACAAGAAAAGAACTTAAAACCCCAAATCAACATGGCTTCAGGGATGGAAGAGCATGCCCATCACAGCTGTTAGACCACCAGGAGAAAATACTGGAAACACTGTGTCGAGGACAAGACATAGATGTAATATATACTGACTACTAACGCCTTCAATAAATGTAACCATGGAATTATAGCACACAAACATAAGAATACAGGAATTACAGGATATTTAATTTCTTGACGCAAAAAACGCAAAGAGTGGTAGGAAATGGAGGTAACTCGGAAGTCATGAGCTCTGTCCCACAAGGGACAGCATTACCCCTTTGCTGTTCATAATAATAATTGCAGATATTAATGCAGATATCAATGACAGTATTGTGCAGTATCTTTTTTTCGCAGATGACACAAAGATATGCATGGAAATACTGAATGAAGGTGACAGAAAAATTACAAAACGACATTTAAATATTATTCCAGAGGACAGAAGACAATAACATGAAGTTCAACGAAGAAAAATTCCAATAATAAGAAGAAGCTACAGAATAAAAGGTACAAAACTCCAAGCTAAACAGATAGCACAAATTTACAAGTCAGGGATCTTGGAGCAATAATGTTGTCGGATGCAGAATTCAGAGAGCACTATAACATTAAAATTACAAGGGCTAGAAAAATAATGGGAATCATCTGGAGGAGCTTCCGCAGCAGAAAAGCAAACATCACGCTCAAATTGTGAACGAGTTTAGTCCTACCGAAAATTGTACTGCTCAGTACTCAAGCCCACTCAGAAAATGAGACATTGCGAACACTGAAGCTATACAAAGGACTTTTACGTCTAAGATAGAGGAAGCGAAAGATGAAGACTACTGGTCTCGACTACAATCCTGAAACTGTACTCTCTTGAAAGAAGACGTGAACGGTACACAATAATGTACATATCGGAATGAAATAGAAACAAACTGAAATGAGAGAAGAGGCAGATTTTGTACTGTCTCAGATGCGGCGGGACAAGGGGCCATGAAAACGAGGATGGAAAATACTCTCAGAATACGAGGCCCAAATGCCCCACCAAAAGAAGTGAGGAACCTCCAGCACACCAACCTCAAAAACTTTAAGAACCAGCTGGACAGATTCCTGTGCAAAGTCCCTGACCAGCCATGCATGATTGGCTACGAGGGCAGGAAGAGATCAAACAGCAATTCCCTCCTTCACCAAATCCCGAAAATGAGGCGAGATGCTGCAGAGGGGGTCGACATGCGGTCGACCCTGAACATCGTTCAAACTCTCATAAAGTAACAAAGTATACGAGGAAAAGTAAAAAAGTATTCAGAATTTGTCTTTTTTTCCAGAACTGTCTACACTGTTGAGTTGGCGCCGCTGCAGTCACTGAGCGTACAGATCGCTGCTTCGTGCGATTGAGACCTTGACACTCAGTTGTTCAGTTTTAAGTGAGCGGAACTATTGAAGAGTAGGGACTCAAACCTTCTTTAGTTAGCTTTATAAGGCTAACTAACGAAAATATCATGATCTAACCTAACCAATCGTCAAGGGCGTACAGTTAACCTAACGATTGGTTAGGTTAGGTCGTGATATTTTCGTTAGTTAGCCTTATAAGCCTAACTAAAGAAGGCTGGGGTCCCTGTTCTTCAATAGCTTCAAGTGAGCTGTAAACATGGCCGCACCACTTTCTACTTGCACCAAAAATGAGCAGTGTGCTGTCGTTAATTTTTGTGGGCTGAGAGTGTAAAAGGGGCTGAAATTCACCGGTCGACAAAATCGAACTTTTTTCTCTCATCAAAGGTGTATATACACTTTTATAGACCAGTTTTGTACGCTGATTCCAAATCCGTTTTCGTTTTTCCTCTAGCACATCTAGGTATCGAAATATGACTGGTGTTATTTTCAGCACAATTTATCGTAAAAGTACTTTATTCATAAAAAGAAATGTACACCAACTTAAAAACGTTGCGAGTACGATTTTATTTTGTAAACCTTGTCCGGATCGTCGCGGTACAACATCCAGCAGTAGTCTGCCAGCATACTTTCGTTCCAGAAACCTTGGTAGCGATTTTCCATTGACTGGATGTCTTGATAGAAGCGTTCCCCCTGTGTTCGTCACCCACCGCACCAAGGTTTCCGGGAAAGAAATCTAGATGCGAATGTAAAAAATGTATTTTCAAGGACATGCGACAGCCCATTTCTTGATATGCATCGAGCAGTTTCTGAACTCCATCTTTGTATACGGTAGATTTGTGGTTACCTAAGAAGTTTCCACATATCCATTTGAAAGCTGCCATGCTTTTAATTCTAAGGCATTGAGGCTTTCTTCAAAGCCTTCATCCTGCAGAACCTCCCTGATTTGGGGCCCCACAAAGATTCCCTCCTTCAATTTCCCGGCACTGATGTTTGCAAATTTCTCAACAAGGTATCGAAACCCTCTCGAATTCGCCTTACCCATCGCTTTCACAAAATTTCTCATTAAGCCGAGTTTAATGTGGAGAGGTGGCAGGAAAATCTTTGGATCAACTAAAGGAACACACTTGACACTGCCCGTTCCTGGCTCGTATGTGCTTCCTTGATGCCAGTCACGTCTGATGTAATGATCCGCGGTAGCATGGCTGTCCCATAGGCATAGGAAACAACAGTATTTCGTGAACCCTCCTTGCATGCCCATTAATATACTAATGATTTTGAGATCACCACAGATATTCCATTGATGAGTGCTGTATTGGATTGCTTCGAGTAGTATATTCATGTTATCGTACGTCTCCTTTAGATGAACGGAGTGGGCGATCGGGATGGACGGCTTTAAGTTCCCGTTATGCAGGAGAACCGCTTTCAAGGTTCGCTGTGAGGAATCAATGAAGAGGCATCACTCAGATGGTGTGTGTACCTATGACAAGTTCTCGAAAGTCCATTGATATCATGGCAATAGCAGAGCGGACCGTCTACTGTAAAGAGTGTCGCCAAATCATGGTTTCGTTTTCGATAGTGACACACTCGGACGTTCTTCTCAAGTAAGTGTTTCTGCTTGGGTCTCGAGGAGAGAAGTTCTGATTTCTCTTTGGAGAGGGCTAGGTCTCTAATGAGGTCATTCAACTCGTTTTGGGTAAACCTCTCCGGCTCCGATTGCTCTTCGTCAGGTGTGTAGTCAAGATCGGCCGAAGGTCCCGCATCTCCGCCAATCGCACCTTCGTCGGATTCCATTTCGTCTTCTGAAGAATCGAGTCCATGCTGTGGAGGTACTGGAATCGGCATCATGCCATTGTGAGGGATCCGTCTGATCGTGGAGTCTACGTTCTGATAAACGATGTTATGCTTATTCTTCACAGAGAATCCAGTTACGTTAACATTGCAAAAGTAACAATCGCCATGATGGTCTCTCGGCTCCCTCCATATCATGGGTGTAGCGAACGGCATCGATTTTTTCCTTTGGTTCAACCAGTCACGTAATCCATTCGAACAAGCGGTACAGGAGAATCAAACTTGTAAAAGAAGCGGCAAGAGCAGTTTATGGAAGTGAGAGGAGAGGTGGCTGCGTTAAAACCAAAAATTGCATCTCAAGAAATAATGAAATCATTTGAAACGAAGAGAAACTACAAAACTGAATAAGAAGCTTTCTAAATTATTGTGGTGGGTGGGTTAGGGTGAAACTCAAAGAGCAGCCGTCTCCACATGGTGAGTTCTGGGTAATTTAAGCCGAGATATGCATGGCTCGTATCTAGCTTAAGTTAGCGGAGAGCTGCTCCAATATTTAAAGCCATGCAGCTATTTTACGAGCTTCTAAAAGAAAACTGAATCACTGAATGACGCTTAACATCAACCAATCAACGAAAGCAATAAAAACTCCTATTTTTTGTTATTATTTTTCATGAAATACCAAATTTTCCAAATTTCTGTGAGGAATGGGAGAAAAGTGTAAAAGGGAAAAGTTAAAGAACATAAATAGACAAATCAAATGAAACAAAAATGATCTTCCGAGCATAAACACAAGGAAGATACGATTAAATCTTTCAATTTTTCTTTAATTTTTTTGGGCACCTGAAGACAAAATCTTTGACCTCCTTGGGGCCAGTGAAGTTGATGTCGCAGTTAGCTAATATTTTACAGATTTCTTATTGATACCACAGACTAACTTTTGGGTGCCCCTACAAAACTGAATTCTGTAAAACGTGTTTTCACTCCACCCTACTGTACCGCATCCGCAGCTTCTTCACCCCGATTCAGTTGCTGTCTCTGTATAGGGGTCTTGTCCGCCCCTCTACACAGTATGTTTCTTATGTATGGGGTGGCTGAACCCACATAGCCGTATTTAATCGGGTAGAATCAAAGGCTTTTCGTCTGGTCAATTCCCCCAATCTTACCACTGTCTTCAATCCCATCTCTTCGCCGCAATGTTCCTCACTCTCTCTCTTTACTATCGCTATTATAACGGACACTGCTCTTCTGAACTCTCTAACTGCATGCCTCCTCCTTTAAGGAGAGCACGCAACACCAGACTTTTTACACATTCTCACTCTTTTTCTGTCCAAATCTCTAACGTAAAGGTTAATCGGTATTTTCAGTCTTTCATCTATTCAACCAGTCAACTCTGGAACACTCTTCCTTAATCCATCTTTCCTCTGTCTATGACCTCCAATCTTTCAAACGCAGAGTTTCCAAGCATCTCGAAAACCCTGGACCTTGATTATGGCGCTTCTTCTTCTATGGGAGTGGCGCTGTTGTGGGCGTTCGCCTTTGGCCCCTCCTTCCTGCATTAGGTATTTTAATGCTATAGAAAGTTATTGTATTAAATTCTATATAACAGTATTTTGAAAACATTTCTGAAAGCTTCTTCACAGTATACACCCGATCATCTCCCGTTCCAGAAAGCTTTCACAACTGTGTTCAGTTCAATCAAAACTGATTTATGATCCATTAATTAAGAGTAACGTACCGTTTTAAGGCCTTTAAACAATTTATAAGATCTATTTGTCTGTCAAATTTATACTCTTGGTTTTAGTTGCATTTCCTGAAAAATATCGAAAAATACCTATAAATTTTTGAGTGAATTAATAGATAAATTAGAAACATATATAGGTGCCTATATATTTTTGTTTTTCTGCAAAAAAGATGGAAGTTATGTTTATGTAACTTCTTAATGGGAAAAAATGAGTTTCACTTTGATTGGAAGACTATTACATACGTTATTTCTTTTGTGAAGTTACGGCGCTTTTAAATCTTATAACAACAGTCGAAATGATGATTTTGATGCTTTAATTCTCTTTTAAAAATGTGTTGGGATTATAAGAACTCGGAGATTATTAATAATGTTATACTTCTTACACCATTTGCATTCCGTAATTAATTTGCAATAACAACTATTTCACACCTTGAATTACCAACCCTTCCACACACCATTATCTACAGTAACTCTTATCTGCATTCACATTTAAAATCCGCCTTTTAGAAACATCCACATATACTTCAGTCAACCTCTAAAACTCTTCCTCACTTCTACCAAACAAAACTGCATCATCCGCATATAGTTGATAGGACAATACCTATTCACTACCATTTACTTAACAAATTACCTTTTTCAAGCATCCTCATCCTTCATTACCTTACGCATCTCTGAACCCATAAAAATATTAAACATCCACGGAGACATCACACATCGTTGTTAAACACGATCCCTTATTTCAAGCCAGTCAATCGACCAGATACCATTTACTCCTAAACATGCCTGATTTTTCTTAGAAAAGCTTGTACAATACTTATACAATATAGGTATATCTCTAACACTTCAATATTTGGGTACAGAAATTTATAGCACGAATTATACTCTTAGAGGCAAAGAAGAAAGTAAAACCTGATACTGTACGTGACCATTCTTTTCCAGTTGCCCAATACAAAGGGAGAACTTTCGCTTCACTTCCACTTACTTGCATAACACTGCGGATATTTTAGGAGGTCTATTCGACTAGCTATATGGACTTTTAATTGAGGCCATTAAAGTTAAGGGGCCAGTAAAGTGCAATTAAGGCGTCACACAGCATTTTCATCCTATCTGCACTCTCATAATGAACGTCTTACTGTAGCCTTTTGCTTTATAATTATAATGTTATAATGTTTCAGACCAACAAAGACCTAGGATCCACTCATGGCTGGTCTACCTAACTGTGTTCGTAATTGTGTATTGTGTATGTCCTCCGTGGTGGCGGAGGGGACCTACAATTTTACGTGGGTTCCGAACCACAAGAACATAAGAAATTTATTATAAAAACTGCCTGTACATTGGCAACGACCAATTTTTACAAAACTAAATAATTATCAATTTAAAACTAATTAATTATCGATTTAAAACTAAAGATAGAATCTCTGGATCCAGAATCAAGTAATAATAGACTACTATCCATAAATATGTAACACTCTATATCTATTTACAACCGACATGCAAACATATCATATCCAAAGAATCCAGTCAATTTCATTACGGCATCCATCAATACCAGCACCCCACCAACCAAAAATAAGTCACGGTCCACATCGATTGCGGATCAAGTCAAATTTACAACCATATACATTACAATATATATACTTATGAGGAAAAGTGTAGGTGTGGCTGTAAAGACTGTACAGTAATGTAGAAATGTGTGTGCACCCATTTGGGGTCTCCCATTTCACGGTGTTTGTAGGCAAGTAAAGATCATGAGTTTTTCAATACCACACAGTACTATTGGGGGCACCGCTCGGCAGAGGATTTCTTTAAATGGGGTGTGTAAGGACAGAGAGTATCCCCTAACCCAAGATGCTGCCTCCCTATATCCCACAACACTTGTGTTGAGCTGTGGGATCTATCACCACAAAGCCTTAATTTTACTACCTTAAACTATACCCAACCTATCAACATATGCGTCTAATCGATTTTTAAACATGTTTATAGACGTGCTACTAATTACTTCTACCGGCAAACTATTCCAGCTATTTACTATTCTATGCGTAAAAACGTTTTTGGCAACTGCTGTCTCGAACCTTCTACTTGTCAACTTACACCCGTTATTTCTAGTCCTATTATATTGAGATATTTCGAAAAGCTATCTCTATCTACGTTATCGAACCCATTCATAATTTTGAAAACCTGGATTAGATCACCCCTTAGCCTCCTAGTCTCGAGTGTAGTCAATTTTAACTCCTTAAGCCTATCCTCGTACGACTTTGACCTAAGCGACGGAATCATCTTAGTTGCTCGTCTTTGAACTCTTTCGATTTTGTCTATATCTTTGCGCATATGCGGATTCCAAAATTGGACCGCGTACTCCAAATGGGGTCTAACTTATGATTTATAAAGAGGAACTATAATATCGCGCGATTTGTACTAAAATTTCGAGCTATAAAACCTAACACTTTGTTCGCCTTATTGACCGCTGCTGTACTTTGTTTCGCTACTTTTAAATCACCAGTGACTATAACTCCTAAATCTTTTTCCTGCTCTACGCTTGTTAAATCTTTCCCTGACATACTATACGCAAAATTACCGTTACGCGAACCTCTATGCAAAATTTTGCACTTATCAACGTTAAATCTCATTTGCCATGTGACTGAACAATCAACGATTTTATTCAGATCTTCCTGGATTTTACTCTATCTTCGTCATTAATCGCCCTACCACCCAGCTTCGTGTCATCCGCAAACTTTGAAACTGTACTGACTAGGCCTACATCTAAATCGTTAATATATATAAGAAAAAGCAAGGGGCCCAATACAGAACCCCTGAGGAACGCCACTCGCTACATTAGCCCAACACGACTCCGCTCCATCAACGACCACCCTCTGTTTCCTACCTCGCAACCACTCTTCTAGCCAATTTATTACTACACCCCTGATTCCATGAGCCTTAGTTTTTTCAATAAGTCTTTTGTGCGGCAAGGTGTCAAACGTTTTTTGAAAATCTAAATACACTTGAAAATCTAAATACACTAAATACACTATGTAAGCAGTGAGCGACTACTTTTTATTTCGAGATTATAGTCTTAAGGTTTTATCACCAAATTATAATCAAAATCAAAAATATGGTTTATAAAAATTATGAAAACTAAAAAATTCTTAACACAGGCGGAAGGAGAAAAGGAAATAAAGTGGAAAAATAGAAGCTGGTGCGACTCGAACCACCGTCGCGTGGTTTCAGAATCAGTACTTCAACCGATCACATTCTTCAGAACCACAAAAGGGTTCTTTCAAACAAGTCCAATATTTATGCGTTTTGACAGTGCTCCATTCAACTTCCATGCCTTTATAATGCATGTAAATGCGTTTTAAGTTGAAATACGATAAAAGGGAAAAAGACAATAAAATGGAAACTAGGAGCTACATTGCTAAAACAATTTACTGTGCATGCAAGTTGCACATCATTTACGCATTTTAACCCTTATTTCATAACCTGTGTAAAAATACACCCTTGGTATAATTTATCAAGGTTACAGAGTTAGAGAGTTAGAGGCTAAGAAAGACCCTAAGATCCATTCTAGGCTAGCCCAAGAACGAAGTAGAAAAGTTAGAAATAGCAATGAAAAAAAGAACACTGAAAACTTATACCATGCTTACACTTATAGACGTCTAAAGCTTTAACAAGGGAATAGTAGTAATAGTAGTGTATACTGTAGAACAGACAAGGCTCTTCGCCTCCTCCGCCAGGTACTGCTGACAGAAAATACTGGTGAAAGAAGGGGTCTGGGTCATAATCCTGACTGCCATAATCCTGAAGATCAAAACCCCGACAAGCGATAATCCCGACAAGTCGAAATCCCGACAAGATAATAGTTTATATTTAATATTTACTTATAGCTTAAAATAATAAAAACTAAAAGAAAAATGCAACCTAACCTAACCTAACCTAACTAGCTGCACTTGCATATGGAGCGTGATTGTGATCCACAAATTTTTTAAGGTGATGTTGTCCATTTAAAAGTTTGTTATTGCTCTACCTTTGCAATTAAGTGATTTTCGTTTTTCACAGCACCAGTAATAATCGTCTTCCCGACTATTAAATAACCGCGTGCGTTAACTTTGTTATTGCCTTTTTGAGAAGGAACAATTTCACAAATTTCTTCCATGTCGTTCTAGGGGTGAAGTTACATTTTTACCTTTGCTTCGAGGTAGTTTAACTTTGCTTCCAGGTGGGAGCAGATCAATTCGCTCGCACCCTTGCTGAGTTCTCGCACTCATCTTAGTTCGTGATTTTTAACTATCGGGATTTTGGCCTATAAGGATTACGACGTTCGGGATTTTGGCCTGTCGGGATTTTGGCCTGTCGGGGATTACGGCCTTCGGGCTTATGGTTTTCTAGATTATGACTTTCGGGATTCTGTCCTGGATCCGAAAGAAGATTTATAGGAAAGTAGGAAAAAATATAATGAAAAGAATGGTTTCAGAGTTCATTCGCACCATGCGTACTCAGTTACAAATTAGAAGACAGCGGAAAATAAAGGATAGCATAAATACTAAACTACTTAATCTAATCTACACCATGCATTTTTTTAAAGGGATTTTTTTTATTTATTTGTTATGTACGAGAAGTCATCATTTCGTCGTCGCATTATTTCTCCATAGCCTGCCAAAGCCACCACACCAAAGAATCATCATATATTGCGTCCGATTACCCAGATAATATTACGCATTTCAATAAAACACTTATTGAATTTTTGAATTGAATAACCTCTATTGACAAAATAAACACTACCTTCAAAATTTACAATGACGTAGCTAATTGTGAAACCGGACCACTCATTCCACCCAACCCAGCACCTAGGCTTTATGCTTTACTGGTAGGCCAGTGTCTGAGTGTGTTTTCTGTAATTGGATATCTGTCATGTATATGTATTTGCCAACTCTTTGAATGTCGCAAGTATTCAACTTCGGTCTCCCGTCGTGAAAGGTGTTTATGCGACAAGTGATATAGTGAGTTGTTTATACTTCGCGGTGCTGTGCCACCACGAGAGAAGAGAAAATCTCTTTCCGGCGAGAAATATAAGTCGAGAGACCCCGCATTTATCCCCGTGTATTTGTCCCTTATGGAGAATGAAAGTGTTTCGTGGGTGATCACCCGTTTTGCTATGGCGAATTCAAGAGTTGTTTATGAGGCAAGTAACAAAAAAAAATGAGTTGCTCGATGGTTGATCATGCTATGTGGGGCACAAAACAATCAGAGGAATTTCTCTAAAGTTGGGGAAAGACGAAATATAGAAGGAAATTTTTAAACAAACGTAAAGGAGCACTGGTCCACAGGGTATCTCCAACTGGCCAGACCTACACTTTAAGAATTCCCCCTTGCATAATGGGAGAATAATAATGCACAATATGCACATTTTTCATTTGCGAAATTTATTTATTTTTATTGCGAAATTTGATGTACAATAATTAAAACTAAAGTTCCACTGTAATTAAGTAACTTTCCTGGAGATGAGTATGACTATTCGGAGGTTTTGACTCCCAAAGGATCCCATCAAGCTTCCTGTCTCTACGAGTGGAGTATCATCTGAGGACTCCCAGTACTCTGAAACCAGAGCCAACCATCGCCTCCTACTACACTTATTACAAAGGAAACAATACTACTTCTACTCTATCTTAACTAACTCTCCCTCAAGCAGCACCTTTTTAATAATGAAAAAAAAAGAGAAAGGAAGGAACAAAAGAAAGAAAAAGGGGGAGAGAGGAGTGGCTTCCTAAAATAATTTACTTGCCAATTGGGAGGTTTTGACTCCCGAATATTCCCATTAGAATAGGGGGTTTACCCTGATTTCATAACCTTGGTATAATTTACAATGCTTATGAAATAAGGGTTAAAATAACTTTTATGTAACACTAAAATTAGTATTTAACACTAACGTAACTTTTTCAGCTTTACCACAGTATGACCTTACCAGCTATTTTCCGTAACTTTGTTTATTATTCTTCTTAACTACGTAACGTAGGCGTAACGTTTTAAGCACAATGTAGAGTATAGGTTTTCTCATATAAATATAACATATAACTACAGAGTCCATTAACTTGCATATTGGCATGATATTGCATAATATGCACATAAAATTATGCGCATAAAAATATTATAAAATTAAGAATGAATTAAAATAAAGTAACTGTAAAAGATGTTTGTTGATCAGGTTTTGTAA
The DNA here is from genome assembly GCA_023014485.1 of Bathynomus jamesi. Taxonomy (NCBI): domain Eukaryota; kingdom Metazoa; phylum Arthropoda; class Malacostraca; order Isopoda; family Cirolanidae; genus Bathynomus; species Bathynomus jamesi. The sequence continues at coordinate 343,697 of JAJOZX010001486.1, forward strand.
TTAAATGTAATTATAAAATGTGTTACGTTTGCCTTAACCTCTGATTTTTAACGATGAAGGGTTCTGATGTACAACAAAATAAAGAAAGGTCTTCAAAAAATGTATCAAGAGTATTTCTGACTATTCATTACATGTTTAGTTTACAAGGAGAAGTAACGCAGGATAACTACTCTTTAGGAATTAATTTTAAATCATTAATTTTAAATAATTTATAATCATCTCCCATTTCAGCATTCGTCCAAAGAGGAGAAATCCAAAAGGAGGCAATTCTCAAATTGATCCATTCCCATTCCTACCGTAGGTTTTCCCACGTCAAAATAGATCTTTTATAGAAAATAACGCTGGGAACTACAAATGTGTCACAGCCTTCTTTTTACACTTTCCCAAGTCTGGAATTCCCATTTCACGCACTTTCATTTTCGGACCGCGAATGAAAATGGGAATAGTGCCAAGTAGGAAGTAATCGGCAAACAATGCCAAGAGCGAAAAGGTTTCCTGACATGATAAATAGCTGCGCTGTTTTTTGGAAACTGAACTGAAATTTTTTGTTGGCAGTATAATCCATGAAGTATTTTTAGGCGTTAATTAAAGGGGAACATATATATCTCCCCCAAATTCAGACACGGTATTTACAACGAGTATCTTATTCATTCAGATGACACTTATTTCAAGCCTTATATATATATATATATATATATATATATATATATATATATATATATATATATATATATATATATATATATATATATATAATATATATATATATATAATATATATATATATATATATATATATATATATATATATATATATTTTTTTTTTTTTTTTATTTTTTTTTATTTTTTTTTTTTTAAGTTCGGGGAAGAACCGATTCGCCTCTATTTAAAAGGGCATATCTCAGCGGAAAAACAAAGAAAAAAGTGAGAGGAAAGACAGAGGAAAAAGAAAGGGTGGAGGGGACAGTCGAAGTGGAAAAGACCAAGGATGACAAGGACTGCAGGGTCGAGCCCCATCATCTTGGGTGCTAGGGCCGGGAGGGCGCACGTGAAACCTCCAGGAACAAGCACGTACAAACGAGCACAAAGAGCACTCAAGAGCACGAACTTAGAACCCCCTTGCGGGGATATATATATATATATATAATATATATATAGATATATATATATATATAATTATAATATATATACGAATGTCAAAAACAAACTAATTTATAGCACAGAATAAAACCACTTCAAGAATAAAAATTAAAAAGCATAAAAACAAGCATAAGCCAAAAACAAAAATTAAAATTATATACATGACAAATATACACATGATAAAAGTAAAACTTTTAAAACTAAAAACATTCAAACATAAATTAGTTAAAAACTTTACTAATAAAAAGTTAAATGAAAAAACGTAAAAGTGCACCAATTTGGTTGCTGAGTCTACGATTCATGAGAATTTTGGTGGCATCAAACTTGGCTTCATAAGTCTACTGGAAAGTACTGATACACCTCAACGTGGGCACCGTCTTTTTCGAAACAAGCGAGCCACCGTTTTACGCATTCTTGGCCGACATTGGACAACATTTCGGGAGTAACAGAAGCACACGCATTCCTGATCCGTTTCTTCTAGTGTGGGGAGGATGCGGCTTGGTGGCGTACACTTTGCTCTTAATGTAGCCCCACAAAAAGAAGTCGCATGGGGTAAGATCAGGCGAGCGAGCAGCCCATTCGATGGGACCACGGCGACCAATCCACCGATCCGGGAACTGCTTATTCAGAAATGAGCGAACCTCACGCGAGTAATGAGCAGGGGCACCGTCTTGCTGGAAAATGACTTCTTGCATGTCAGCTACAGCGACAGTTGGGGGATGCAGAGCTCCTGAAGCATACGAAGGTAATTCTCTCCGTTGACGTTCACGGAATTTCCATCTTGATCCCTGAAGAAGAACGGACCAATCAGCCCAGCTGAGGAGATGGCACATCAGACGACCAATTTCGGCGTGTCCTTTCATGTTCACGGATCTCCGCAGGATTGTGAGTTCACCAGATGCGGGTGTTGTGCCGATTGACGCGACCAGAAAGGTGGAAGAGAGCTTCGTCGCTGAACCACATGTGCTCCAGGATCGAGGTCTTTCGTAGTGATGCAGCAGTGTCTCACACATCTCCACCCGGCAATCGTAGTCTTGAGGTTCCAGCTTCTGAACCACCTGGATCTTGTACGGATACAGCTTGAGACCACGCCGCAAAATCCGTTGGATAGATGTCGCGCTGATGTTCAGTTCCGCAGCAGCTCGCCGAATGGACTTTCCTTGACTCTGAGTAAACGCCTCACGGACAGTTTCGACATTCTCCTCACTCCGCCCACTTCGAGGTCTTCCTGATCGTGTTTTCCTTTACGGATCCGGTCTCCATAAACTTCCGGTGGGTGGCGACGATGGTGTTCCTATCCGGTGCATAATGCTGTCCGTAGACTGCCCGGAATCGTCGCTGCACTTCGACCACAGATTGAAAAACCAACTGCCATGCAGCGATTTTACACCTCTGCTCTAGAGTCAGCATGGTAGCAGAAGAAAACGGAGCAAACTTCAAATGTAGACTCAAAAAATTCCCAACTACTGAGTAAGAGTTTACCACAAGATGAACGTCGTTGGTCGATTAGCTGCAAAGAAAATTGAAAATCAAATTAGTGAGGGACTTTTGAAACACCCGGTATATAGTTGTTTGCTTATTAATAAGGTCACGTTTGTATTTTGTGATTTTATATATATAATATATATATATTATATATATATATATAAAATCACAAATAACACGTGACCTTATTAATAAGCAAACAACTACAGGGAAAAGGAAACACAAAGTCCGAGCGCTTTCGTGATATATTCACATTATCAAGGAGGAACAGATAGACGGAGATTACAAAGTAATGAGTTAAATAGACAAGCAAAAAATTCACAATCGGCACCTCAAATTAAAGGCCTTAAAGCCCTCTAAAGATTTTTTCAATTGATAACATAATCTGTAGGCAGCTAAATTACTAAATATAAAAAAGAAGTATACTGTATAGATGAAATTAGACAAAAAACCAATACAGAGAACAAAAATTATTATAATGGTTATTAACACTAATATTTAATTAAAACAGGCAATTAATTGGCAAGAATTTAATGAAAAACAAATAGATAACGTAGATAACAAATAGATAACATAATCTGTAGGCTGCTAAATTACTATACAAATGAAATTAGACTAAACACCAGTACAGAAAACAAAAATTATTATAATGGTTATTAACACTAATATTTAATTGAAGTAGGAAATTAAGAGGCCCGAAATTAATGAAAACAAAGGGAAAGTTGCCATCGTCTTACAGATTATTACAAAATTTCTACAAACAGTCTGGAAAAAAATTGTTTTCCCAAAAGCAACCCAGTTCAAAAGTCCAATAAACCCCCAGCAACCAAAGATTATACACGAAAGAAATATTACAATTAAATAGACACATAAGAATGTTAACAGTTCTTACAATAATATTTTTTATTTAACCAGGGCAAACATTATGGGGCAAGAATGCAGTTATTTACTTTGTAATCTCCGTCTATTTCTGTTCCTCCTTGATAATGTGAATATATCACGAAAGCGCTCGGACTTTGTGTTTCCTTTTCCCTGTGGTTGTTTGCTTATATATATATATATATATATATATATATGAGAGAGAGAGTAAGCACATGAAATGAATAAATGATGCGCATCCACAGAGGAGTAATAAAAAGCGATTTCAAGGCCTTCCGTGTATTTGACAACAAATGTCAAGAAATGAAGGGAGAAGGTAAAAAAAAACATTATATATATATATATATATATATATATATCTGTTCAGTGCAGACAAAAGAGATTGGAGAAATTAGAGAAACAATAACTAGCAATAATAATTAAGTAAAAGAGGTATTTTAACAAGAAATGTTCCATTTTATAAGCTTCCCGAATTATTATTAAAGTTATTTACTAAGTGCATGAAGGCACATTCTAGAATGTTCCTTTCCGTTATGTTAGTGTACTACCATTGTTCATAATACTGCAGGACTCGGAATAAAAATAATTCAGGGTTAACAACTCTTAATTCTCTGAGGAACATAGAAGAAAACAAACTGAAGATTTTATCGATGGTTGATGGTCAGAATAAAAGTAAACATACGAGTTATTATTTAGAGGTTTGTGGAAAACTTTAAATTTCATTTCATTTGCGCATCTCCGAATTTTTAGATCCAGAAATGATATGCATTTGTTTTTTTCAAATTTTATAGACTAAACTAAATTATTGATCAGTTTATCAAGAAATTCATCAGCATCCAAGTTATGAGGTGAGACCAAAAGATAAGATACCATATTATATATATATATATATATATATATATATATATATATATATATATAATATATATATATATATACACACACAAACTCAGAATGGTCCCCTGAGAAATTTGTATGTTAACACAGACCGTGCATGGAACAAGGAACTCTTCTGGGAGTGAGGATGGTATTTTGGTAGGTGGAGAGCGTATCACCAATCTGAGATACGCCGACGACATTGTGTTGATGGCAGATTCCGTCAATCAACTGCAGGGAATGGTGAGAAGATTGGAGAGAGTATGTGCAAAGTATAAACTTGTCATCAATGCAAATAAAACAAAGGTAATGAAGATAGGCAGGAGAGATTGAGCGGGTGACTCGCTTTAAATATCTGGGTGTATATTATACCGAGGATGTCGGCTCGTATAGTATGATAAGAAATAAAATCGGACTGGCACATGTCGCATTCAGGAAACTGACAAAAGTATGGAGGGACCAATCCATCTCGCGCAAATTGAAGCTTCGTCTCATGAATAGCGTAGTAATACCTATTGTATTGTATGGAGCGGAGTGTTGGGTGATGAAACGGAAAGAAGAACGTAAATTGCTGGCATCTGAAATGTACTGCCTTAGGAGGATACTTAAATGTAAGGTGGGAACAGAGGATAAGTAATGAAAGAGTGCGGGAGATGGCCGAGCTGGATCAGAACATCGTGGAGAGAGTGAATGACATACAGAGGAGATGGTATGGTCATGTCGAAAGAATAGATGCTGGAAGATGGCCGAGGACCGTACTATGCAGACGAATGCACGGTAACAGACCAAGGGGAAGACCTAGAACAACATGGTGGCGAAGCTTGAGGAACTCGAATGCACGACTCCCAGTGAGGGAGATGACGAATTTGGCAAGAGATCGGGCTGCGTGGCGGAGATACCGGTGCACCGTTATGAAGGACCCCACCTGATAACGGTCAGAAGGGACTTAAGTCAAGTAAGTCATAGTTTGAATAAGTAATGATAAATGACAAATACTATAGTTTTTTCTTTTTCACGTTGGGCTTTCCATCATGAAAAAGAAAAAACTATAGTATTTGTAATTTATCATTACTTATTCGAACTATAGTGGATGTAATTTCCCAGAAGAGTTCCTTGTTCCATACACGGTCTGTGTTCTATATATATATATATATATATTATATATATATATAAATATAATATATTAAATATATATATATATATATATGCCTCTGTACCAAACGACGTTGAAATTTATAATCCATATATGAATTAGCTAACGCGAGTGAGAGGGGACTCCCCAATGACAATCCAAACGAGACAGCTAAAAACTAATCTTCAGACTGAAATTTACAACCTTACAACCTAACAGCTTTAATAATGGTTTGGGAACTTATAAAATGGACCATAATTTGTTAAAATACCTTCTCCCTAAATCAGTATTCGTTAATTTTTTGTTCACTCTGTTTATCTCTTTTTGTCTGCGATGTACAGATATATATTACTGTATATATCTGCCTCTTACCTTCTTCCTTCATTCCCTTAAAAGGTGTTAAATACACGAAAGGCTTGGAATCGCTTTTTTTTTTCCCTGTTGGTGTATATCACACGTATATATATATATATATATATATTATATATATATATATATATATATATATATATATATATATATACACAAGGGCCACTCAATATATTTTGCCCCCACCTTTTTTTTTTCTTTCCAAGTTTCCTTGTAAGTTCCAGAAATTTTGTACACAAGTAGTTACATACCTTTTTTACAAGTTTTATTTTTCCACATAGTCTCCATCCTTTTCTACGGGTTTCCTCCACTCGAAACAAGGGCCTTTATTCCTTGCTGGTAAAAGTCCGCTGGCTTCCTCTGGAGCCACCTCTTAACCTCCTCAACAACCTCATCGTCACTCTGAAACTTTCTTACACGAATAGCATCCTTCATTGGCCCAAACAAATGGAAGTCTGAAGGTGCCACATCCGGGATGTATGGAAGGTGGGATAACACAATCAAGCGCACTTTTGTGATGGCTTCTCTTGTTTGCAAACTGTTGTGTGGTCTTGCGTTATCGTGCAAAAGAAGGACGTCTTCCAGTTTTCTCTCCGGTCTCTGTAGGGTAGCAATATATGCCTCTGAGTTGATTGTTTGTCCTTCCTTCATAATGTCTATCAGAATCACCCCTTTCATGTCCCAGAAGATGGTGGCCATAACCTTTCCTGCAGAGGGAGCCATTTTAAACTTTTTCTTGCGTGGGGAGTCTGCGTGATGCCACTCCATGGATTGGCGTTTTGTTTCAGGTTCAAAGTGGTGTATCCAAGTCTCATCCCCAGTCATAATTCGTGAAAGGAAGTCATCCCCTTCTGTCTCGTATCGAACCAAAGACTCGGAAGCAATTTCTTTTCTTTGGGCTCTTTGTGATCTTTAGTCAGTTGACGAGGAACAAACCGTGAACACACTTTTGAGTATCGCAGTTGTTGAATTATCGTATTCACACTTCCTTCACTAATTCCTAGCTCCAGTGATAGCTCCTTGTATGTGACGCGCCGATTTGATCGAATGATGCTGTTAGCACGTTGCACAGTGTGAGATGTCACAGCCGATGCCGGGCGACCGCTGCGTGGCTCATCATCGAGGCTGGCTCTCCCTATCTCCGATGACCTCACACGTTTAGACCAGCGTCCAACTGTGCTTCGATCAACAACAGCATCTCCGTAAAAGTTTTGTAGACGTTTGTGAATATTTCCAACTGTTTCCTTCCCTGCGGTTAAGAACTTGATAACAGCTTTCTGTTTATGACGCACATCAGTGTTAGACGCCATTTTTGAAACTGCATTAACCATTTAATATATATACATACAATATATATACACAACATTTAATATATATACATACAATATATATACACAACATTTAATATACATACATACATATACTAGCCTCCAGTGGCGTAGCGAGGGGAGGGCAAGGGGGGCTTATGCCCTGGGCGCCGGTTTTTCGGAGAGGGCGCCAAATCGGCCGAGCGAGCAATTTTTTTAGCATGACATTTGCGTTTTTTGCATCCGCGGCTCGGAGGCAAGTTTTGGACATGTATCATAACCACAAACAGGGGTATGAATAATAGTAGTAATAATAATACTAAAAGTGTTTATGTCTGGTAAAAAAAATTAAATTTAAAATTTGATTTATTGATAAAAACTGGTACATATAAAAACAAATTGATACATACATGCTAATATTGCAAATGTATCAAAAGAAGTGTATTAAATAAAATCGTGACAAAATATAGAAATATGACGTGCATTGCCACAAGCTTTAACCAATTGAGCCAACGGCCTAGCAGTTAACCCCTGCCTTAAGTGTGCTATATAAACTATTGTGGTTGTGACAGATTGTAATATATGCACATAGTTAGTGAATGACAAATATTTAAATAACCACTATTATAATTTTGATGCCGAAAATTCATTCGTTTCTGCTATCAGGGTAGCCTTCAAACAGAACGAGTGAAATATGTATAATTTGAGCACACAAATAGCGATGAAAAACTAGACATCGACTGGTTGCGAACTCATTTCTCCTCATCAGGATATCACAAGCTTAACCAATTTTGTAGAGGATGTACAAGTACATTATGGAAAGACAAATTGTAGGTAAATAAGACAATATTATTACATTTCATTGACTAGTGTGTACTGTGTATACCTAATCCTATTATATAATTAGAAATATATTCGAGAAAAATTCAAATGTTGTGAACACCTCTAGATTTTTTTGATAAAATAAAACCTAAATACAGGGTGTACATAAAGTCAGGATCTATTTTTGTGAAGCACTTGGAAATTATATGGAATTTAATCATAAAATGATAAAGTGGTAACATTTATTAAATAATTAAGAGTAGGATTCGACGTGACGCCCATCAGTATCCCTGCACAGCTCAAATCGTTCCGCAGCATTTCTAAACACATTCTGGAGCATTTGCGGGGTTATGTTATCTGCAGCAGTTCGTATACGTGTACGTAAGTTTTCAAGACTCGTAATCTTCGTCTGATAGACGTGCGATTTGATAAAGCCCCATGCAAAGAAATCTAAAGGGGTTAAATCTGGTGATCTCGCTGGCCAAGGTCTGTTGCTTCCGCGTCCGATCCAGCGATTTGGAAAACGTCCATTTAGATAATCCTGAACAATTTTGGCATAGTGACAAGGAGCACCATCATGTTGATAGACGACGGTACTAACAATCCTATCCCCGTCGTCTATCAACATGATGGTGCTCCTTGTCACTATGCCAAAATTGTTCAGGATTATCTAAATGGACGTTTCCAAATCGTTGGATCGGACGCGGAAGCAACAGACCTTGGCCAGCGAGATCACCAGATTTAACCCCTTTAGATTTCTTTGCATGGGGCTTTATCAAATCGCACGTCTATCAA
>JAJOZX010001486.1:357500-700000 GCA_023014485.1 Bathynomus jamesi
GTCGGGCTAAAATCATGAAAAAGGAAAAAAACTATGGTATTTGTCATTTATCATTACTTATTCGGACTATAGTGGATTTAATTTTCCCAGAAGAGTTCCTTGTGCCATGCACGGTCTGTGTTTAACATATATGTTCTCAGGGAACCATTCTGAGTTTGTGTATACTAAACGGACGTGTTTCGTGCCTTGAAAAGTGGACGCTCAATGTCCCGGTTGAGGTTTAAGTTTTGGTTTTTTTGGCTAAAAATACAATAGTTACCCCCTTTTTCTTTGATTTATTCAACACGACGTGAATGCAACGAGTCTTTTACTTATATAGAGGTTCTGAGTGTAGGGATCTAGGTTTGCTTTAAACCCTAGATCCACGTCCCAAAGCTGGATCCTGTCTGCTTTGCAGATAGCTGGTGAGGGAAGCTATATTTATGGGATCTCTTTGCGAGAGACCCGTTGCCCACGTCGGGCTAAAATCATGAAAAAGGAAAAAAACTATGGTATTTGTCATTTATCATTACTTATTCGGACTATAGTGGATTTAATTTTCCCAGAAGAGTTCCTTGTGCCATGCACGGTCTGTGTTTAACATATATTGTTCTCAGGGAACCATTCTGAGTTTGTGTATACTAAACGGACGTGTTTCGTGCCTTGAAAAGTGGACGCTCAATGTCCCGGTTGAGGTTTAAGTTTTGGTTTTTTTTGGCTAAAAATACAATAGTTACCCCCTTTTTCTTTGATTTATTCAACACGACGTGAATGCAACGAGTCTTTTACTTATATAGAGGTTCTGAGTGTAGGGATCTAGGTTTGCTTTAAACCCTAGATCCACGTCCCAATACGTGGATTTTGACTACGAAGAGTTGATTTCATGCAATCTGAGCCCTATTTTCAACTATTTTAAACACCTATTTTCAAGGTAGATTAATAATATTATCGGTTATTTTAACCTATTTTATTTTACTACATAAAATAGGTAGGTAAATTATTAGAGGGGATAATAGCGGATAGGATCGTTGACCATTTGGATTCCTACAAGCTGCTTGGGGACTCCCAACATGGGTTTAGACGGCACAGGTCGTGTCTCACCAACTTGCTCGAGTCTTTCCACGTCATGTTGGGTGAGTATGATAAGAGTAGGGTGATTGATATACTTTATCTCGACTTTCAGAAAGCCTTTGATAAGGTACCTCACAGCCGGCTAATGGCGAAAGTGCGCACGCTGGGTATCGGTGGGGAAGTAGGTAGGTGGATTGAAAACTGGCTGAAGAATAGGCGGCAGAGGGTTGTAATTAAAGGGGCTAGTTCGGGTTGGGCCTCGGTCACTAGCGGGGTTCCTCAGGGTTCCGTTTTGGGGCCGCTGTTGTTTATCATTTACATAAATGATATCGACGGTGGCATCGTCAGTCGGATCGCCTAATTCGCTGATGACACCAAGCTTGGGGCCAATGTTGGGACGCCGAGGGCGATCGAGCAACTGCGTGCAGACCTAGGTAGGATAGGAGAGTGGTCCGAAAAATGGCAACTGCCGTTTAACTTGGGTAAATGCAAGGTGATGCACATTGGCTACGCCAATCCCAAGTCGGACTACTCGATGTTGGGGAGTAATATCGAGGCGACTGATTTGGAAAAGGACTTGGGTGTGCTAATTAGCAGCGACCTTAAGTTTACCAAACAGTGCGTAGAGGTTGAAAAGAAACCCCAGAAGTTGTTGGGTTATATCAGGAGACAATTTCAGTTTCGGAACAAGGAGATTGTGCTCTCTCTGTACAGTTCCCTGGTTCGGCCGCACCTGAAGTATGCTGTGCAGTTCTGGTCGCCCACCCTCAGGAAAGATATTGAAAGGCTGGAGTGAGTGCAGGCGAGGGCCACAAAGTTAATCCCTTCCGTTAGGCATATGTGCTACAATCGACGCTTACGCGCCCTGAACTTGTTTTCGCTGGAAACTCGGAGGCTGCGCGGTCAACTGATCGAGGCTTTCAAGCTCTTACGCGGGTTCAACGATGTCGATTTTAAAGCATGTTTAGTTTAAATGATAACCAAACTCGCAACAATGGTTCGAAGTTGGATTTGAAACGGCTTAGGACTAGTGTGTGTGGGAATTACTTTACGTATAAGATCTGTGACACGTGGAACAGGTTACCTTCAGAAGTTGCGAACAGTTCCTCTGTGGATCACTTCAAGAAAAGGTTAGACCAAATCTTGCACACTATTTGAGGGTGTAGAAAATTTTCCCTCGCACCCGTTGCCATTGGTACCTCCTCAGTATGGGCCGCAAGGCCTTCTGAGGTACTTCTTTTCCTTGTAACTCCTTGTAACTCTCTCTCTCCGCAGGGGGTATAAAGGTTATGCACATTCCTTCTGGGGTTCTAGAGAAATTGGCTGCCAGTTCCTTTAGGTTCTCTCTCTTTCGGGAGGGCGGGTGAAGTCTGTTGTACAATCCTGTCCCGTGGGTTACTAGGACCCCATCCCATCCCTACTCTGTCCTTTTAGCTTAAGTTAAGGATGTTCTCCTCTGACTGAAAAAAAAACCTTTTCTTTTAGTATTAAGTCTTTTTCTCTTCTTTTACTATTAGGACCCTACTGCGACCTCATGCGTGGGAAGAGAGGCTTTGGAACCTCTATAAATAACACCATTTAACGCTCGTAAGGTATGAGATACTGGGATGGAGGGGTCCCAGGCGTAGGGGCGCGATGAATGGAGTGTGGCTAGTGCCCCGTTAAGCCCATTCCTAACGCGTAATGGCCTGACCAGCCCCCTGCGACCGTTCTTTGGTGACCAATTGATGGTGCTTGGCTGCACTGATCTTAGGTGAGGGAACTTTACTGCCCAGCTGGCTGCCAGGCCAGCGTAAACTCTCGGGCGTAGCCTCTGGGTCTGGTGGGATATCCCTTGAACACTGGATTCTAAGAGTCTGGCCGCTTGTGAGTGACTAGTAAGACTTAGTAAGGGGCTGCATCTCGCTGTCGCTCCTGGCGGGAAATCCGTGACGCCTGCGTCGCGAGTATTTGTTAGTTGGTAGCTGCGACACGTTTGGGACTGTCCGGCCCTGGGGAGACCCTTGGTCGGTGCGGCAGCAGCGAGAGGTGTAGTCTTCTGGGTGGGATGAACGTCACTTGCAAATAGGTGGATGCGTCTACGCGAGAGAAGAATTCACACCCCACCCCCCTCCTTTTTTATATACTGATCACAACGTTTTTGATAGTTTTCATTGCTAGAACGCTTTATCTTATTCACTGTATTCAGAGTTCGGAAAAAAAAGTTACAATGACTGGACCACAGAAACTGAAGGCTGAATGTGCGAGGTGTGAAGTAAACCAGTGGGCGACGAACTTCAAAGAAGCCTGTTTCGAGAAGATCAACCACTCCAGCATGTGCCGCTTTTGCGAACTCATGCGGTTTTACGAGAAGCTAGAGGAGAGGGTCCGGCGGCTCGAGTCGTCCAGACCGTCACCAGTGGTGTCCCACAGGGTTCCGTTCTGGGTCCTTTACGTTTTATCATCTATATTAATGATATAGACGTCGGACTTCTAAATACAATCTCCAAATTTGCAGACGATACGAAATTAGGAAGTAATATAGGTAGTGAGGAGGGCGTAAGAACGCTTCATATTGATCTTGACAGGTTGGGCGAATGGTCTGCCACTTGGCAGATGCTATTCAACTTGGACAAATGTAAAGTAACGCACATAGGTTATAAAATCCTGAAGACCGATTACTCTCTCTTGGGAAGGAACTTGACTGAGACCGATCTAGAGAAAGATTTAGGAGTCTATATCAGCAATGATCTGAAACCGTCGAAGCACTGTGCAGAAGTCGAAAAGAGGGCCTTAAAATATTAGGTTATATTAAAAGACAGTTCCAGTTTCGGAACAAGGAGACTGTAATGTCTCTTTATAATTCACTAGTCAGACCCCAACTGGAATACTGTGCACAGTTTTGGTCTCCATCCCTCAGGAAGGGCATAGAAAGGTTAGAAAGGGTACAAGCAAGGGCTACAAAAATAATCCCTTCAATGAGAATGCAAAACTACCAACGGAGATTGGAACGCCTAAATCTGTTTACCTTAGAGACGAGGAGTTGCGCGGTCACCTAATTCAAGTCTTGAAGATGCTCAATGGAATGGACAGGGTAGATTACAGAAACTTATTCTCACTTAATGCCAATCCGACAAGAAATAATGGGTTTAAACTGGAACTAAAGACATTTAGGACCTCTGTCTGCGATAATTTCTTTTCCTATAAAATAGTTAATATCTGGAACCAACTTCCCTCAGAGGTTGTTTCCAGCCAAAGTGTAAATGTGTTTAAAAATAGGCTAGACAAAGTACTGAACTCTCATGGTTTAAGACTAAAACATAACGTAACTCTGCAGGAGTTCACTTGCACAGTGTCTCTGTGGGCATGCTAATTATAGAGCTTTTTATCTACAGTATTCTCCACTTTCCTGTAAAATTTCCTTGGCTACTTTTCCAGGGTCAAGGTATTTTCTTCAACATTATTCCGTACCTGCCTCTGGCAGGGAGGGAGTGGAAAGTTGGGAGAGAGCCTTATACTTTTCTATCCAGTTTTCTACTACTGCTGGAATAGTTGAGAAAAATAAACTTGTTTAATAACAGGAAGCTCCCAGAGTGGACCGAAAGGTCTTTGAGGCTTCCTCTTGTCCTTGTAACTCCTTGTAACTCTCTCTCTCTCTCTCTCTCTCTCTCTCTCTCTCTCTTTCATATATATATATATATATAAAGCACAATTCATATGCTTCCCTCTTTCCTTTGAAAATTTCATTTCCAGATTCTTGAAGACAAATTGTTAAGGCTGATTCCCATCCAGTCAAGTGGTGAATTCGTCTGGCATTTTATACTTGTCAAAAAATATTTTTGTCACATTCATTTAATTTTCACTCCTGAATAAATAATGATATATATATATATATATATATATAAAATAAATAACTTTTGAATGAAACATTCCTTGGAAAATGGATTGGGAGAGTGGGAACACTTGCATGGCCGCCGCGACCACCCGACTTAACTCCTTTAGACTCTTTTTATGGGGTCATGTCAAGAGCGTCGTTTACTCCACTCAGCCACAAGATTTGGCAGAACTGAAAGCAGGTATTGAAAATGTACTACATCAAATCACGCGGCAAGAAATTGAGAATGTTTTCCAATCCTTACAGAATAGAATCGAATGCTGTATTGCCCAAGATGGAAGATATGTTGAAGCGTAAAGTGTGGGTGTGAACTATGAAAATAAGAGTCATAGATTTTCATATGTGCTATTTGGAATAATTAAAAAGTTATTTACTTTTAAAACTCCTCCTGGACTGTGTATATATATATATATATATATATATATATATATATAAAATCGCTAAACCTAACGTTCGCTATTATTCGGTGCCATCTTTTATATCACTTTCCTCCTCCACGGGAAAGAGCTACTATCATACTTTGTTGTAGGCGATGTGTTTTTTTGATTCAATTTAGGTTAGGTTAAGTTAGATTAATCTATCCTGACCTAAAATAAAATAAAACCAAACTGGGTATGTAAAATCCTGAGGTAGCAATAAGTAGTATTAATTTGATTTCGATTATTTTAATTAAAATCCTAACGCGAGTGAAATTCGAAAAAAGTTATTATTTATTCTGTGTTTAACATATATTGTTCTCAGGGAACCATTCTGAGTTTGTGTATACTAAACGGACGTGTTTCGTGCCTTGAAAAGTGGACGCTCAATGTCCCGGTTGAGTTTAAGTTTTGGTTTTTTTTGGCTAAAAATACAATAGTTACCCCCTTTTTTCTTTGATTTATTCAACACGACGTGAATGCAACGAGTCTTTTACTTATATAGAGGTTCTGAGTGTAGGGATCTAGGTTTGCTTTAAACCCTAGATCCACTTCCCAAAGCTGGATCCTGTCTGCTTTGCAGATAGCTGGTGAGGGAAGCTATATTTATGGGATCTCTTTGCGAGAGACCCGTTGCCCACGTCGGGCTAAAATCATGAAAAAGGGAAAAAAACTATGGTATTTGTCATTTATCATTACTTATTCGGACTATAGTGGATTTAATTTTCCCAGAAGAGTTCCTTGTGCCATGCACGGTCTGTGTTTAACATATATTGTTCTCAGGGAACCATTCTGAGTTTGTATATAATATATATTATATATATATATATTCCTAAAACGCCAAATTCCTCCTAATTTTCGTCGTTGATCACTAGAGTTACATTAGCTCGTAAACTTACGCTTACTTTAAGGTAAGGGGAGTTCCATTATTAAAATAATAACTTTTTTCGAATTTCACTCGCGTTAGGATTTTAATTAAAATAATCGAAATCAAATTAATACTACTTATTGCTACCTCAGGATTTTACATACCCAGTTTGGTTTTTTATTTTATTTTAGGTCAGGATAGATTAATCTAACTTAACCTAACCTAAATTGAATCAAAAAAACACATCGCCTACAACAAAGTATGATAGTAGCTCTTTCCCGTGGAGGAGGAAAGTGATATAAAGATGGCACCGAATAATAGCGAACGTTAGGTTTAGCGATTTTATATTATATATATTATATATATATATATATATACACAGTCCAGGAGGAGTTTTAAAAGTAAATAACTTTTTAATTATTCCAAATAGCACATATGAAAATCTATGACTCTTATTTTCATAGTTCACACCCACACTTTACGCTTCAACATATCTTCCATCTTGGGCAATACAGCATTCGATTCTATTCTGTAAGGATTGGAAAACATTCTCAATTTCTTGCCGCGTGATTTGATGTAGTACATTTTCAATACCTGCTTTCAGTTCTGCCAAATCTTGTGGCTGAGTGGAGTAAACGACGCTCTTGACATGACCCCATAAAAAGAGTCTAAAGGAGTTAAGTCGGGTGGTCGCGGCGGCCATGCAAGTGTTCCCACTCTCCCAATCCATTTTCCAAGGAATGTTTCATTCAAAAGTTATTTATTTTATATATATATATATATATATATATTATTATTTATTCAGGAGTGAAAATTAAATGAATGTGACAAAAATATTTTTTGACAAGTATAAAATGCCAGACGAATTCACCACTTGACTGGATGGAATCAGCCTTAACAATTTGTCTTCAGAATCTGGAAATGAAATTTTCAAAGGAAAGAGGGAAGCATATGAATTGTGCTTTATATATATATATATATATATGAAAGAGAGAGAGAGAGAGAGAGAGAGAGAGAGAGAGAGAGAGAGAGAGAGAGTTACAAGGAGTTACAAGGACAAGAGGAAGCCTCAAAGACCTTTCGGTCCACTCTGGGAGCTTCCTGTTATTAAACAAGTTTATTTTTCTCAACTATTCCAGCAGTAGTAGAAAACTGGATAGAAAAGTATAAGGCTCTCTCCCAACTTTCCACTCCCTCCCTGCCAGAGGCAGGTACGGAATAATGTTGAAGAAAATACCTTGACCCTGGAAAAGTAGCCAAGGAAATTTTACAGGAAAGTGGAGAATACTGTAGATAAAAAGCTCTATAATTAGCATGCCCACAGAGACACTGTGCAAGTGAACTCCTGCAGAGTTACGTTATGTTTTAGTCTTAAACCATGAGAGTATTCAGTACTTTGTCTAGCCTATTTTTAAACACATTTACACTTTGGCTGGAAACAACCTCTGAGGGAAGTTGGTTCCAGATATTAACTATTTTATAGGAAAAGAAATTATCGCAGACAGAGGTCCTAAATGTCTTTAGTTCCAGTTTAAACCCATTATTTCTTGTCGGATTGGCATTAAGTGAGAATAAGTTTCTGTAATCTACCCTGTCCATTCCATTGAGCATCTTCAAGACTTGAATTAGGTGACCGCGCAACCTCCTCGTCTCTAAGGTAAACAGATTTAGGCGTTCCAATCTCCGTTGGTAGTTTTGCATTCTCATTGAAGGGATTATTTTTGTAGCCCTTGCTTGTACCCTTTCTAACCTTTCTATGCCCTTCCTGAGGGATGGAGACCAAAACTGTGCACAGTATTCCAGTTGGGGTCTGACTAGTGAATTATAAAGAGACATTACAGTCTCCTTGTTCCGAAACTGGAACTGTCTTTTAATATAACCTAATATTTTAAGGCCCTCTTTTCGACTTCTGCACAGTGCTTCGACGGTTTCAGATCATTGCTGATATAGACTCCTAAATCTTTCTCTAGATCGGTCTCAGTCAAGTTCCTTCCCAAGAGAGAGTAATCGGTCTTCAGGATTTTATAACCTATGTGCGTTACTTTACATTTGTCCAAGTTGAATAGCATCTGCCAAGTGGCAGACCATTCGCCCAACCTGTCAAGATCAATATGAAGCGTTCTTACGCCCTCCTCACTACCTATATTACTTCCTAATTTCGTATCGTCTGCAAATTTGGAGATTGTATTTAGAAGTCCGACGTCTATATCATTATATAGATGATAAAACGTAAAGGACCCAGAACGGAACCCTGTGGGACACCACTGGTGACGGTCTGGACGACTCGAGCCGCCGGACCCTCTCCTCTAGCTTCTCGTAAAACCGCATGAGTTCGCAAAAGCGGCACATGCTGGAGTGGTTGATCTTCTCGAAGCAGGCTTCTTTGAAGTTCGTCGCCCACTGGTTTACTTCACACCTCGCACATTCAGCCTTCAGTTTCTGTGGTCTAGTCATTGTAACTTTTTTTTCCGAACTCTGAATACAGTGAATAAGAAAAGCGTTCTAGCAATGAAAACTATCAAAAACGTTGTGATCAGTATATAAAAAAGGAGGGGGGGTGGGTGAATTCTTCTCTCGCGTAGACGCATCCACCTATTTGCAAGTGACGTTCATCCCACCCAGAAGACTACACCTCTCGCTGCTGCCGCACCGACCAAGGGTCTCCCCAGGGCCGGACAGTCCCAAACGTGTCGCAGCTACCAACTAACAAACTCGCGACGCAGGCGTCACGGATTTCCCGCCAGGAGCGACAGCGAGATGCAGCCCCTTACTAAGTCTTACTAGTCACTCACAAGCGGCCAGACTCTTAGAATCCAGTGTTCAAGGGATATCCCACCAGACCCAGAGGCTACGCCCGAGAGTTTACGCTGGCCTGGCAGCCAGCTGGGCAGTAAAGTTCCCTCACCTAAGATCAGTGCAGCCAAGCACCATCAATTGGTCACCAAAGAACGGTCGCAGGGGGCTGGTCAGGCCATTACGCGTTAGGAATGGGCTTAACGGGGCACTAGCCACACTCCATTCATCGCGCCCCTACGCCTGGGACCCCTCCATCCCAGTATCTCATACCTTACGAGCGTTAAATGGTGTTATTTATAGAGGTTCCAAAGCCTCTCTTCCCACGCATGAGGTAGCAGTAGGGTCCTAATAGTAAAAGAAGAGAAAAAGACTTAATACTAAAAGAAAAGGTTTTTTTTTCAGTCAGAGGAGAACATCCTTAACTTAAGCTAAAAGGACAGAGTAGGGATGGGATGGGGTCCTAGTAACCCACGGGACAGGATTGTACAACAGACTTCACCCGCCCTCCCGAAAGAGAGAGAACCTAAAGGAACTGGCAGCCAATTTCTCTAGAATCCCAGAAGGAATGTGCATAACCTTTATACCCCCTGCGGAGAGAGAGAGTTACAAGGAGTTACAAGGAAAAGAAGTACCTCAGAAGGCCTTGCGGCCCATACTGAGGAGGTACCAATGGCAACGGGTGCGAGGGAAAAT
This sequence comes from Bathynomus jamesi, assembly GCA_023014485.1. NCBI lineage: Eukaryota > Metazoa > Arthropoda > Malacostraca > Isopoda > Cirolanidae > Bathynomus > Bathynomus jamesi. The sequence goes on from JAJOZX010001486.1 coordinate 367,198, forward strand.
TTTCTACACCCTCAAATAGTGTGCAAGATTTGGTCTAACCTTTTCTTGAAGTGATCCACAGAGGAACTGTTCGCAACTTCTGAAGGTAACCTGTTCCACGTGTCACAGATCTTATACGTAAAGTAATTCCCACACACACTAGTCCTAAGCCGTTTCAAATCCAACTTCGAACCATTGTTGCGAGTTTGGTTATCATTTAAACTAAACATGCTTTAAAATCGACATCGTTGAACCCGCGTAAGAGCTTGAAAGCCTCGATCAGTTGACCGCGCAGCCTCCGAGTTTCCAGCGAAAACAAGTTCAGGGCGCGTAAGCGTCGATTGTAGCCCATATGCCTAACGGAAGGATTAACTTTGTGGCCCTCGCCTGCACTCGCTCCAGCCTTTCAATATCTTTCCTGAGGGTGGGCGACCAGAACTGCACAGCATACTCCAGGTGCGGCCGAACCAGGGAACTGTACAGAGAGAGCACAATCTCCTTGTTCCGAAACTGAAATTGCCTCCTGATATAACCCAACAACTTCTGGGTTTCTTTTCAACCTCTACGCACTGTTTGGTAAACTTAAGGTCGCTGCTAATTAGCACACCCAAGTCCTTTTCCAAATCAGTCGCCTCGATATTACTCCCCATCATCGAGTAGTCCGACTTGGGATTGGCGTAGCCAATGTGCATCACCTTGCATTTACCCAAGTTAAACGGCAGTTGCCATTTTTCGGACCACTCTCCTATCCTACCTAGGTCTGCACGCAGTTGCTCGATCGCCCTCGGCGTCCCAACATTGGCCCCAAGCTTGGTGTCATCAGCGAATTTGGCGATCCGACTGACGATGCCACCGTCGATATCATTTATGTAAATGATAAACAACAGCGGCCCCAAAACGGAACCCTGAGGAACCCCGCTAGTGACCGAGGCCCAACCCGAACTAGCCCCTTTAATTACAACCCTCTGCCGCCTATTCTTCAGCCAGTTTTCAATCCACCTACCTACTTCCCCACCGATACCCAGCGTGCGCACTTTCGCCATTAGCCGGCTGTGAGGTACCTTATCAAAGGCTTTCTGAAAGTCGAGATAAAGTATATCAATCACCCTACTCTTATCATACTCACCCAACATGACGTGGAAAGACTCGAGCAAGTTGGTGAGACACGACCTGTGCCGTCTAACCCATGTTGGGAGTCCCCAAGCAGCTTGTAGGAATCCAAATGGTCAACGATCCTATCCGCTATTATCCCCTCTAATAATTTACCTACAGCTGAAGTGAGACTAATGGGACGATAGTTCCCTGGACTTTCGTGATCCCCTTTCTTAAAGATAGGGCTCACGTTGGCTTCCCTCCAGTCACCAGGCACCTGGCCCGTCTCCAACGATTTGATGAAGACTGTAGCCAGGTGGGGAGCCACCTGGTCACGCACCTCCCGCAACACTCTGGGGAGAAACTGGTCTGGCCCAGGAGCCTTAAACGCACTCAGTTTGTCTATTCTATCGGCAACGACTGTCGCGGTACATCGAACACTATCCAGGCCAGCACCTTCGTGCCTCACGCCTGGCTCGGGGATGACGCGGGTGTCCTCCCTGGTGAACACTCCCGCAAAGTACTCATTAAGCACATTGGCGATGTCCGCGTCGGAGGTCCGCAGAACGCCGCAGAATGCTTCTAATGGGCTTTCTACTATTAACATAACTGAAGAACTCCTTAGGGTTCCCCTTGCAGAGGCTTGCCACCCGTAGTTCTTCGTTACGTTTCGCTAGCCTAACCTTCGCCTTCACTTCCCTACACAGGCGGACATACGCTTCAGTGTTCTTATGGGAACGATTGGCCTTCGCCCTCCTATACGCTACTTTCGTATTTCGGATAGCCGAAGCGATTTCACGATTGAACCACTTAGGCTGCGTTGAAGCAGGGTTGACCGGTTTTGAGGGTATGGCAGCAGACTACAGCACCATAAACTCGTCCCGCAATGCACTATACACTCCCTCAACATCGCCACCGACCTCTAACCACATCTCACCTACGCTATCCCGGAGGCTAACAAAGTCCGCCCGCCGTAGATCGAGCTTACTGCCTCTCGAGTTACTACGCTTCACCCGAGGGACGCACACACGGAACCTAATCAGACCGTGATCACTCCCGCCCAACGATTCATCAACGGTGAGTCCAGTGACGAGGTTGTCTTCGGTCGTGAATACTAAGTCTAGAGCGCTTTCGCCTCGTGTAGGCTCATTGACCCACTGAGTGAGGAAGTTCTCATCAGCAAAGTCAACTAGCCTACTCCCTTCAGCATCAGCAGTCCTGTCTTCCCACTTTATGCCGCGACAGTTGAAGTCTCCTAAAACTACACACACCCCCTATCCCCTAGCAGGCTACGGAGTTCGGTGTACAGGGCTGTATTCTCCTCGAGGAGGAGATGCGGAGGTCTGTACACCAAGATTAACCTATAGTTCGTCCCTCCCACGTTCAGATCGACGCCAAGCAGCTCCCGTTCCGACCGGAACTGGCAGTCAACCGGACTCAACGTGTCCCTCACGTATATTAGTACCCCTCCCCCCTCTCCACGGGTGCGGTCTTTGCGAAACATTCTATACCCGGGAATTTCGAACTCCCCAACGTAGTTCCTACGATCAGTATGAACCCAGGACTCGGTGATAGCACTGATATCCTGGTATTCTGATGCTAAGAGCTCCCGTAGCTCGCAAAACTTATTCCTAATCGACCTAGCATTAAAAAACATTGCATCGAGGAAGCCTTCCCTATTCTGACCGCCCCCTAGCACGATCCGTTTCCCGAACAGCCAGGGTTGTCGAGAGAGAGAGAGAGAGAGGAGAGAGAGAGAGAGAGAGAGAGAGAGAGAGAGAGAGAGAAAGAGAGAAAGAGAGAGAGACTTTGGAAGAAAAGACGCTGAGAAAAATGTGCTCTGAAATCACAGCCAAAAGAAAAGATGAACTGGCTAGAGAGGTAAAAGAGAAGAATATTCCCCAAAAGAAAGAGAGTAGAGGCGAAGTTAGCTATTTGCGGGGATAACAATGCCACGAAAGTAACACAAGAAAAACCTGAGAGTATCGATAGGGAAATACAAACCGTGATCAAGGGCCATACAGAGAGGGAAGAGGAAACGGCGGTAGAAGCAATAAAGGAAAATCCGAAATACTTCTATTCTATAGCTATGCGAAAAGGAAAACAAAATATCTGAAACATTGAGAGTCCAGTATGAATCAGTCTTCAATACCCTAAAAAGTGACAAAGCGATACCTGACATAGATGCATTCTTTGAAGAGAAATTGCAAGGAGAGTGTATAACAGACTTTGATTTTACCCGAGAAGATGTAGCGAGAGCTATCTCACAATGAAATCACATTAATTGCAGGTCCGGACAAATGGAACGCATTATTGATTAAAAACTGTAAAAATGAAATAGCTACACCCTTGCACTAGATATGAAGAAGATCCCTAGACACCGGAAATACCGAGCATCTTGAAAAGAGCAAACATTGTCCCTATATATAAAGGAGGGGATAAATCTCCAGCAAAGAGCTATAGACCAGTGTCATTGACGTCCCATCTCACCAAAGTATTTGAAAGAATAGTTAGTGAGAAAATCTGTGATTTCTTAGAGACACCCGAAAGATTGAACGAAAACCAGCACGGATTCCGAACAGGAAGACCATGCTTATCACAACTTACAGAGCACTCTAACAATATCCTTGATGCACTGGAAGGTAATGAAAACTACGATGTCATTTACACGGAATTTTGTTAAAGCTTTCGGCAAATGTGATTATGGTATAATAACAAATAAAATGAAATAGATGAGAATAACAGGGAAATTGGGAAGATGGATCTACAACTTCCTCAGAGAACGCCTACAGATCGTCAAAATTCCAAGGTATATCATCATCAGAATCGGAAATACGCAGCTCAGTACCACAAGGGACAGTACTGGCCCCACTCCTGTTCATTATCATGCTAACAGACATAGACAGTGGAGTAAACAGCAACAGTATAGTAACATCCTTTGCGGACGATACAAAGATCAGCAGAAAAATCAGCGATGCAAATGAATCCCTTGCAGAGGTACACGAACAAAATATACAAATGGTCAGAAGACAACAATATGACATTTAACACCGAGAAATTTCAGCTCTTGAGATATGGTAGAAATGAAGAACTTAAACAGACTGCATATTATGCTCCAGATAGACAGGAAATTCAGAGAAGCACGTAAACGGTCGACTTTGAGGTAATAATGACCGATGTTGCTAAATTCCAGACACAAAATCAGATAGCAATAAACAGTAAAAAGAGTCGCGGGACAGGTACTAAGAACGTTCAAAAGAAGGGACAAGACAGTAATGATTCCCCTGCTGAGAACACTGATCATACCAAAACTTGAATACTGCTCAGTTTTGACGTCCCCATATAAAAAGGAAGAAATTAATAAACTAGAAGAAACGCAGAGACATTTCACAGCCAAGATTGATGGCTGCAAAGAACTCAACTACTGGGAAAGATCCGTAAACTAAATCTGTACTCCCTGGAAAAAAGAAGAGAGGGGTACACCATAATTTACATTTGAAAAATGGTAAAAAAACTGGTACAAAACCTCAAACTAAACCCAATTACCATCCAAGCAATGCTGGAAAATAGGAAAGGCAGAATGTGTAGTGTTCCCAAATTAAAGGCCCGACAAGGGACCTCCAACACTGAAGCCAAAGAGCTTGGTTGTCAGGGGACCAAGACTTTTTAACCAGTTTTCAAAAAACCTCAGAAACGTTACAGGGGTCAAAGTTGAAGTCTTCAAAAGAAGACTAGATGCCTGGCTCCGGATGGTACCGAATGAGCCGGGTGTATATATGCTGGAGAGCGCAAGAAAACAACTCGCTCCTCCACCAAGGCAGCCCTAAAGGTGGGGCCACAAGCTTGCCCTTCAGGTGAAGTGAGACCAACACACGGAACATCAACGAGGTTAACGAGTTATACTTGGAATATAGTGCATGAATAAGCACGATTTTTAGCCCTCGCCTTCTATCGAGAGGCGTTGGGTTCGAATCCTGATGGAGTCACTTCTGCATATACGGAGTTCTTGAAAAGTCAGGCACCACAGCAATATGGCTATTTTTATTTATAGAATGCTGGTATGGTGCCTGAACTTAGAGTAACCCTAAATGTTTGCGCGCGCGCGCGTGCGTGTGTGCGTGTGTGTGTGTAAATTTTTAAGAAAGTACAGTTGTTTTTTGTCTTCTTTGAATCGACAGAGCAACCTACAAAGAATAGAAGTTAGTTTTATGTCATAAAATTTCTTTAAACTCCGTCATGAGTGGGGAGAACGTCTTTATGTTTACATTGAAATATATGTTCGAGCATAAATGGCTGTAGAGAATGTATAAAAATTCTATAGTCAAGACATGAAATCCGCATTTAAAGAGTTAAAAACTGGATCATATCCTCGTGAAGATGGTTTGTAAAATAAAAACACGATGTACCCGTTTTATGCATGCTGTTTTATTGCCTGTATTATACCTGCATACGTAATACGTATGTGATGATAAACTATTACTTAAAAATCTACATACCCATCAAACAAATGTACGCTTAATAAACGTCTATAAACGTTTTAACTTTAATAAACAAACATTGTATGGAAGGATACAGCAAGTTAAATACAAATTAATTACTGTCACATCAGTGTTACTGATGATGTATTCCGCATCCGGCTTTGTGCGCGTGTGCGCGTGTGTGTGAGAGAGAGAGAAAGAGAAAGAGAGAGAGGAATGAAGATGCATAAATAAAAATATTTTTCCAAAAACCTTTTTCAAAAGATGACTAAAAACTAAAGCGAGTGATGATTTATGAAGATTTTAAGGAAAGACAGCAAAATATGTATTTAAGAAACCAGAAAAAATTAAACTGAAAAAAATAGAAAGCTTTTAACCTTGAAAAATTGATAAATAGTTCCGAATAAGGGAAAGAAAGAAAAAAAAATAGCCAGGATTTAAAGCTTGCCAAAGAATTAAGAAGAAACTATTTAACATTTATTAATGTAGAAATTTTTCATTTGTTTGCCTTTAAATTGTTTCGTGATTTCCTTTTATCATTAGGGAGAATAAAACTATAAAACGCTGTGGCTGGCACTCACACATGCGAGATGCCGAACACCTCTGAGGTAAAGTCGACATATAATAAAAATATGTCAATGGTTTTCCAAGCTTTTGTTAAAACGAGCAGTATGAGCGCAAAAACGCTGGGGTAGGAGCAAGGGGGAAGGCTGAGGGGTGGTACTAAAAATTAACTTTTAATCCTCTTTAATCCCTTTAATCTCCAACGTATCCAATTAGTGTTCTTAACCCGTTAATAGATTTTTAATCACCAAAAGAAAGATAGGGAAAATTATTTTTACGTTAAAAATTATTTGAAGTTTGTTAACTATATATATATATATATATAATGCTATGAAATAATAATTTAGAGGCCACCCAACACTAATCACCGCCATCGACGTACAGTACCTCAGCCACCCAGACACTGCCCATGTTCCGCCTTACCTCGCCCACAATCACCCACAGCCCACACTCAACAACCCACTCGGCATTTTTGCCTTTATGATAACTTAGAATAAAAGAGCAAAAGGTAGAAAGTTACTAAAAGTATATTATTTACTGTTTAAAATAGAACAATAGTTTAAAATATTTTACGAAGTAGAAAATCTTCGAGCTTAAAAACAAAAATAATGTATTATTGAGAAAGAAATTAGAAATGACAGAAGAACACAACCTTCATCACATGAGTTTACAGCTAGAAGGACAGGCAGAGAGAATTAGAGCCAATAAAGCCACGTAAAACCTTTTTGATGGAATGAAATGGCTGAAAAAGCCAATTTGACTCTCATAAAATAGGCGAAGAAGCCAATTTCATTGCCCTACAATGGCTGAGAAAGTCAGGAAATTTAGCCTCAATTTGGCTGGGTAAACAGCCCATAGAGGTATACATCGTCATTATAAACGTAAACAGTTAAGTAGTATGGGCACAAAAGGAGAGAGTGCAGTGCAATTGCAAATGTTGATCAATGTTGCAAGAGTGCCAACCCCTGGCGTCAGTGCCAGTGCCAACCCCCTGTTTCAAGGCACCCCCAAAGGGGGATGGGGGGTGTTGTAAGAGCAACAAGGGTTATGCAAGTTGGAGGCGGAGTTATCCCCCAAGAGAAAGAGAGGACAAGCAGAGAGAGGAAGAGAGGTGTTCGCTTGACAGGAGCCAAGCACATATCAAAAATTCAGCTGAGCGGACGTTGTCTTATAGGTCCCTAATCAGCCAGTCGGCTTAATCAGCCAGTGCCTACAGGCACTATCAGCCAGTTGGCACAGTGTATACTTCGTTTTGGCACGTATACACCCATCTATACGCCCATAAAATATTACGTACACACAATTATATGCGTCGGGCTCGAGACCCGGTGGCGGCGCGTCCTTCCACGGTTGGTAGCCAGGGTAACCTAATGATCCGTATTAAACTGTAGGTCTAAGGTAGAGTATAGTCGGGCTCGAGCCGGTGGCGGCGCGTCCTTCCGCGGTTGGTAGCCAGGGTAACCTAATGATCCGTGTTAAACTGTAGGTCTAAGGTGGAGTGTAAACATCCTTTCACAAATTGTAGATAAATGGGTAACCAGTCTCCCTCTCGCTCTCTTTCTCTCTCTCTCTCTCCCCTCTCGCCCTCTCCCTCCCTCTCTCTCGCTCTCGCTCTCTTTCTCTCTTCTCTCTCTCTCTCTCCTTCCCTCTCGCTCTCTACCTCTCGCGCGCTCTTTATATATATATATATATATATATACATCCCCGTTAAAAAGTAAGTCTAGGTTGGAGTGAAAAGATTGACAGTCGTCAGAATGAACAATTCGGGCGGAAGCAATCGAAGGGTTAACCAAAGAAAGCCTATATATGTAGAGTTCCGGAAAAAAGCTCATCTAAAAAATTCTGAAAACTATAAAAATAGTAGAAGTGTGCGCAAAATTTATAATTAGCAATCACGTCAATTTGCTTTAATTCACAATAATTCCATTTATTACATAAACAAATCTCTAGGATTTGTCGTACATTTATGCCTGATTTCTGAATATACACGGAGCGGAATAAGACGGTTTACCAGGAATAACAGAATCACCTTGTGAAAAATAATATTTATCATTTACTACAGAAATTACTAATTAGTACAAGAAGAGTTAAAAACTTGGTGGCTAACTGGATTTCACATGGAGTATATATGAACAAAAAATTAAATGAAAAATAATAATAGCATAAGAAATACGAACGGGGAATACATATATATAATAAAATAATAATATACGAAATGTTTAATCAACATGTTAGTATAGAAAAAAAAATATATACATATACATACACACACACACACACACACACACACACACACATATATATATATACACAATTATATTAAACAACGTTCTGAAAATTGCGGAATGGTAAGCTGTATTAATTCTCGTCATGCGTGAATTAATAAGGTGATGTTAATATATATATATATATATATATACACGTCTATTAAAGATTATCCTTTAAAAATAAAATTTGAAACACCTGTTCTACAGCGAGTTTTAGGGGCACCAGGAACCGAAAGATAACATTGGATTTAAAATCTCGATAATAAACAACGCCTCGATCGAATCTAATTTCCATTCTCTCGACATCATAAACTTTGGTGTTTAATAAAGCGCTACATCACATATCTTTGTTATTTTTAAAAATTTATTTATTGTACCGAAAGCAAAGTGATCCTATATCTGTATAAATGTCTCTCTCTCGCTCTCTCTCTCTCTCTCTCTCTCTCTCTCCTCTCTCTCTCACTATATATATATATATATATACACACAAACACAATTATATTAATCAGCGATCTGCTCGAGATCGTAAACTTTGGGCTAATGATCCGCAAGCAGCACGCCTCTGTTATTTTAAAATTTATTTATTGTATCGTATAAGAATTCCGCGATACAATAACTTTTACTGTGGCGAGCTAAACGCACTGATGGTTTTTTCTTCATGGTTAATTGATTCTGAAATTACCTTCCAGTTTTATATTTCAAGATAGGGCACCATAAACCGATTCACAAACTATCCTCATCTACCTCTCGATCTCTCCCCTCTCTCCCTCTCGTTCTCTCTCTCTCCCTCTCTCTCGGTCGAATACAAGCTCAAAAAACAAAGCGTTTCTCGTCTCTCTACGAATGGGCATATCTGACACGCCCCAGATTTCACGGGGCAACCAATCACAGCCCTGTGGGCGGAGCCCAAGACCTCTGTTTGGCCGCTATGTAGGTCTACGCGTTAAGCCCCACCAAAAATTCACTGATAGCAATAGGAAGCTCGCGAATCGTGTGCTGTGGGTTGGTCACAAGCTCTCTTTATAAAAGGGATCAGTTCATCTCAGAGCCTCAGTTCGTATGTTTTTTTGTTAGTGCTTTTCAAATATACACAATGAGTCAGTCAGTTATCGCTCTATAATTCTCCGGATTTGTTTGAAGATCAAAATTTTTACCCATCAGCTGCGCTCCACCTTTTCAACGTGGTGGAACAGAATGAACTTCTCTCAACGCAAGTTGTTTCAGAAATTTTTGACGAAACGCAAGAACCGTTCAGTGTAGACGATATTAAAATGTAGGTAATTAATTTGTGATTATATTCCGCCGCTCATTCAGTGTTAACATATAAATGGCCACGATAAATGTGTTTTGAAAACTAGTTTGTGTTTATTCTCGGTCTATGTATAACGTTTCAACCGGTGTTAGTTAATTTATAAAAATTCGTAATAAAACGAAGTGAAAAATATTTTTAATTATTCTGTTTCCTTCGTGATTATTTCGGCATATATATATATATATATATATATATTATATATATATATAATATAGCCAAGTCATGAGGAGCTAATGTAAGTTAGTTTTTTGGGGGTTAAGAACAAAACCATTATATTTCATTTAAATTAAATGGTAGAAAACATGTACAAAGCGGAACCAGTGTCCATAAATAAGTATTAATGGCTACAATAGGCCTTTACACAATATAGATATACACCTTTACACAATACAGCGGCTGCTAACATATGGGAACCTTTTTTTTTATCAGTCTGCATACCTTTTAATCGTTCATTTCAATGTTGCACAAATCGAATAATTAAAAAAATTTAAAATCCCTTCCCACGTGACATGCCAGGAGAAATGAGACGGCATACATCACGTACGTGTTGCTATGATATCCTTGAAAGCGATACGGGTTCCATACAATCTCAAGTACATGTATCTGTTCGATGAACTGCACAACCACAGAATCATTCCACGGCTGATCGCCGAGTGAGTCAAAATAGTACATTCTTTCCCTATTTTAAAAAGATTGCAAACCAATGACCCCTCACCCCCCACAATGTCGGTGTTAACGATAATCCCGTACCAGTTTTTCGTAGTTGGCAACTTCAATATTTCATTCTTCGCAAACACGCCGATAAATTTTGGGCGTGTGAAACGGTCACTTTCATAACTCTCTGGGGTGTATTCGCGTCCATTTTAAAAGTCTGTGACCACGTTCCTGAAACGATCCAACTTCTATAGTGGCCTATGATTCAAGGTAAACTAGCACACTTATAGGCGCGTCTAAAGGGTTGGCACATTCCAACCTGACTGAGATATTTCCACGCTGTTGTGGAATTAAGTACTTATTTACAATAGCAGAAAGTCAGGCGTAATATCAAATGAATAAATGTTAAATTCTTCGACAAATTCTTTCCGCGTTACACCAAACCCAAGCTCGTCTCATGCACCTGTATTGTGAGCCAGATTACTATAAGCTCTCGCGCAGAGCGGGAACACAGCGTCTAATGAGTAATCAACAGTCATAGTCCCTCCCAAAGCGATGCCATTTACGTATAGTTATATTTTTAAGGCCGAAATTCTCGAATTTAAAGGCACTCTATTTATATTTTCCATTCGTCGAGGCGTGGTCCTGCATTCCAATTAATATCCTTTTAGGTAGAACTCCAAGGGCCACGTTTTCTAGTTGCTTCGAGGCCAACCCGGCGGGCACCGTGTATAGTTTGATTTGTACCCTGTTAATTGGGTATTTTACTGTGGCGTGTATTGTCCTTCTTAATCTCTATTTGTTTTGGCGAACTTAATTTCACTCGGCGTATGCGCAAGTACGTCTCCATTATGTGAATCACAACGGGTTTCGCGCCCTCTTCTTGATCAAACCCCAGATTTATGCAGATCTGAGGAATCGTGCGGGTAAGCTTCAACTTCATATCCACCCCGTTCATAAGCATTTCTCCTGGAATGTGAAATCTGTATGAAAACGTTCAAAACATTCGTATATCTTTTTTTTAGAATTTTTAAATTTACCTTTATACCATTTTCATCTTTAGTATGGTAATATCCCTTGGCGGCTAAAAAGGTGTCCTTCGCTTCTTTTGAAAGGTTGAGGCATTTTCCAGATAGGCTCGTAGGTGATAATACCCCGTTCCTGCCGAGATGTTAAACTGATTTAAATACCACCCCACACTGGCTGAATATGGAGTGTAAAAAGTTGGTTTCAGGGTAAACGGACTAACTATCATCGCAATCCGTTCCATCAGAATGGGCTATACGCAGTTTAGAGCGTACATGTGCAATTTGTGCATGCAGCTCGGGTCAAAAAAGTAAGGGTCCCTGAGCTGGGAATCACGAATTCTATAGGGGCACTTGGCGAATTAATTGTGTTTTAATGGTTAATTGTAATAAAGTCGCTATGCTCAATAGAGACCTGAGTGGAGGGCATATCAAAGAGGGACACTTCCGATTTACAGCATTGTAACTACACGGTGGATGAAACGCGTCATAAACGAGTTCAGAAATAGTGCCACCTCTCTCGACAACTAGTAATCAGCCTATGATACGTGAGAGTAGTGTCCTCAGCTATATCAGTTAAAAAAAAATTGATCAGCCATAGGTTTCATACACTTAGAGCACTTCTTTTTTTATTTCCTTTTACGTTTAGCGCCACCACGCATTTTTCTCTTTGCATCTTTGATGATTTCGTCCCGTGTACGTTTTAAATGTTTTTTTAGAGCTTCTTTAGGCTTAGTTCCACCCATTATGTCTTCTGCCGCGTTAAAACCTGTTTGTAACGCCTTCCTCCCTAGGTACTGGCACCCTCTTCAACAGTGGGACAGCGGTGCGTAGTATGGATGAAAAAATGGATCCAAGCCCACTCCCACGCTGGTATCTCACTCCTCGATAGACTGTGAATGGCCTTCGGGTCATTATAAACGGCGAAAGTGTAGTTTCACTGTTAAGCTCCCATCACCGAATGGGAAATTTTTTCCCTCAATCGTTCTTATATATATCGAGATGTTGGTTAATAGATTAGTCGCAACATTCACATAATGGGGCTTGTCATATGTAATGCTCAAACTTTTCCCTCTATGGTTGGGGATGTGTGCAATGCGCAGCAGGCGCGCCTGGGTGTCCCCAACAAATTGGTGCTCTACGATATTGCTGTAAATATAGCACATGTCTGGGTGGAGAGCTTTCACCCAATTTCTCCATCTTCAATTGATACATTAAGCTGGACAAGTCATGCTGTGCCTCGTGAAAGGTATCTCTTTGGAGAGCTGCGCTATATCGGCCCTCAGCCACAATTGTGAACAGCTCTTTATCTTTAATATTTCTACTAAGCGTTGATTTTAACTTCAATGTGCATGCAGGCGTGTCTATGTTTACGACTTCAAAAAGTAAATCGTTTGTCAGGTACGACTTTTCAAGACTCTTGTTTAACCCCGTCACAATGTCCATGGCTGTATCATAATGCCGATTCCTAGCGAACATTTGTGCTATAGTACTGTTCCTCACCGAACAGGACTGATCGCATAGTATTGTCTAAGGTTATGCCTAATTTTTCGCACTCATCGATTCTTCTAAGGATCAGAAATATGATTTGCTCATTTTCAAGAGTTAAAAATTTGGAGACTAACTGGAGTTCACATAAACCCACCTCATACGAATCACGCTCCAATTCAATGGGTCCGTGGAGTTCTGTCACAAAGTTGGCGAGGTGTTGTTAGGATGTACAGACAGAGAAGAAGAGGACGGGAGTGTGACATAGAAGCTATGTTGCATACTATTAAGCTTCATTATTGCAGCAGCTTTTATATAGGTGTTGAAGCTTTCTGGGTAACCCAGCCATTTCACCAGGTACATTTTTCTCTTTCCTGAACCTTTGCTGCCTAAAATTTTTTCAATTTTAAACACACTTTTTCCTAAATTAAATGTCACTTTCTGCAACTCCTCGCGGTAAAAGCCTCCAGTCTCTTCCCCATTCAAATCTTCAACGTAATACATCATTATCTCGCCTTTAGGTCTCATAGCACGAACTTTAAAAATCTCACGTGTCCATCCTTGCTCAAATCCCTTCGCGAATTTATTTCCCGAACGTGATAGCCTTACATAATCATTGATTTTGAAATGTGTAGATGTGGTGGCGGTGCTCCATCTCTTCTCACCTCTGGCAGCGCACCTCTTTCTAAAACTTCGTTAGGTGTTGTGCCAATCGTACGGTGGTGTGAACGGTTGTATGATGATGCCAATGACCCGAGAACGTTTATATATCTGTATGTGTTTTTATGTGTAAAATAGCGATGCATGCGTTCCTTTATGGTACGTTGAACTCTTTCAGCTAAAGAGGCCTTATGTATAGAACTGCTAGTGTAGTAACTGATATTAAACTCTGTCAGCATGTTCTGAAAAGCGCGACCTATAAATTCTTTCCCCATATCCGTACAAAAATAGCCAGGAACCCTTTCTTTTTAACATCAACGTTTTGGTCGCTTTAGCAACTGTTTCAGGCGATTTATTTTTCAGGAATTAGCCACAGATATCTAGAGAATACATCTATTATGAATAGGATGTAGCGGTATCCGTCATTATACACTGAATATCTTTGCATGTCTGTTAAATCCGCTTGCCAAATAGAGTCAATCGAATCCGCGGTTGTCTTGGCCGTTTTAAACCTTTTTCTCACCGGTTTATGAAGTGTATAAGCATCCTGTTCCCGCAAAAACCTCAACATCTTTTTTCCTACTCCGTAAACACCTCTGTACAGTCTATTAACGCCACCATAGGAGGCGGGGTTAGAAATGTCATAATAGCGTTTACTTAATATGTTAGCCATTTGCGTATTTTAGAGACACGTGGATAAGGTTGGCCGTTTGTTCTCTTCTTTCTCTTCTTCAGAGACGCTGCTGCTGGGGCGATGGCGTACTCAGTTGTGACACATGCGAGACTTGATCCAGGTCTTTTAACCTATTCAGATTACCTATCAATGTTTTGGGGACATTTATTTGTTGTAGTCTTGCTTTAATATGCTTCCATCCTGTTGGTGAGGGCTGTCCCACTTTCTCACCAGATCATGAACAATATCAACGATGTTGGATCCTTGTACCCTTGTTCCTTCAACAATGACCTCGCCTGTATCGGCCCACTGTATGATGGGGTCCTCACTCAATAGATTATAAAGACTTAAGCCTTTATTCCTCAATGTATGTGGGAGACTGTTTTTAACACATGTTCGATGTGTTGTGTTCCGTTGTTCTTTGGTTGGTCATCTCTAACGTCGGGCCCAGGTCCTGTGTCGCCATGCTCAGCGCTACTCGCGCTGTGCCTAATAACCACGGGGAGCTCTGTCGGATTCTTATAATCTTCGTACTCATGAAGAAATTTCTGCAAAGCCTCTTGGTACAAGATCCTTTTCTCATCAGGTGACTTTTCACTGTTTAATAGGGCTAGCAACTCGCTTTCCATTCTTTTAAGCCTACTTTTACGGGGTTCTAGAGCCGTGTCTGGAATCTTTGAACTTTGCAATGAAGCATACACCTCGTGCGGAATCACAACCACCTTCTTCATTATATTAATCTAGTCAGTAAAGGACCCAAAACTGAAAATAAGATGGGTAGGAATGATCCTCCTCTTTGTACAATAATTCGCTTTTTCTTACCCACAGTTTGACTTTTATGAGCGAGCGCTCGTATTATGTTCTTGTAACGACGTAAGCGAGCCTTCTGAGGGGTTTCATTGGCACATTACATTTTATAACATTAAGACAGATTTCACAGATGCATTTTAAAAAGTCGGAGTCGATATTTTTAACAAACATCTGTTGCAGTGCCCGGGGCAATCGTTGATAGATTTTTATTAATTCACGATATTTCTTCAGCCTATTTGTCATTCTGGAATATACACCGTTTCAGGTTCGCTTGGGAATATATTCGTTCTTAGAAGCACCCTAAACGTGTTTCGCGGGTAAGGTCACAAAGCAAATATCCATAACGCTGGTTGTGGCTTCTTTATAAACCTCCAAAAACTCCTTACGTTGATTCGGGAACATTTGATTGGCTAATACCCCAATTTGTGACACATCTCTACGTTGTGCGAATAAGACTAGATATTGTGTATTTAGCGACACATCGCGCATGTATCTATTTTTGAAAAATAGATTCTGGTTGATGAAGAATACGCTTATGTTAAGATGGTGGGAGAACACTGTAAATGTCTCGGCAAACGTTTTATCCATTTCCAACATGAGATCGTCAATTACAATAACTGTATGCTCATTACCTTTTAACGAATTAACGTCATACACCCTTTGGAACAAAATTTCATCTTGGTACTCGTTGAACACTGACTGATACGTCGAATAGCACCATATTACTTTATGCACAAATTTTGAGAACATCTCCCCCTTATCTTTAATGATTTTAAGCATAAATACAGTTTTTCCACATCCTGTAGGGCCAGATATAATACATGTGGAGGGGCTTGTGAACCTGAATTTTTCTACAGATTCCATCTCTAACACGTCACACCCCTAAGTGGGTCATTTACAAAATATTACAAATTTTGAGTGCTGTTCCTTATATTTTGTTTTCTTCTTCCACAGAACCGTGAATGACGACGATGTACAGCACCCCATCATCGATATCACAGACGAACCCGATGACCGTGCAGCTACAGAACCCTTCCCCGCTGACGAACCCTCACCAGCGACACCTGTAGCATGCGACAGTTCAAAGCGGAAGCATGATGAAGAGCCCTCCACGTCAGGTATAAAGCGTGCCAGGATTGCTCCGGTTGTTAGACCCCCAGTAATAGAGCCCCAACCCTCTACGTCTTACGACACAACCCGACAATAGCACCTTCCTCAAATATGCCCCATTGTTCAGTTCCGGGTACTTCCTCCACAGCAGCTTCTCATACTGTGGAGGATGGTATAACATTCGAGTTGGTGCGCACCGCTACCCCACCCCTGCCCTGACTAGAAATCGGTACGTGGTCAGGGTTGACCCTGGATCCCTGTATACCAACGGACTGCGGCGCGTAGTTGAACGTATTGTGGAGTTTGCCCTTCAGAACCGCGACGAACGTGAAGTCCGGACGAGGTTATCCTTCAGGTTCGGGTCAGATGAGGGGACGATTTTTGGGTAATACCGTTCAGACGTTTGGCGGCTGTAGACATAGAATATATCTTGGGCCGTATAATGCAAGCCTCTCAAAGTGGTACATCCTTCAATATGGACAACTTCATGGTAGATATTGACAGAGTATTCCGGGTTGCGGGTCATAGTGCCACACCTTATACTCTTAATTTCAATTCTCCGGTTATTTACAGAAAGCATTTAAACGTCGATCGTGGTTGTGGTTTTATAGCAATAATCTTAGCTCATATGTTCACTGTGCTAAATACTTGGACGCAAAAATTTGGCTGCCCACGGTTGTGCAGCGTGCCCGTAAACTGGCTTCAGATTGTAAGCTTGAGTTTGAGTGTAATATGGGTCCTGAAGAACTGAGAAGGGCCGAGCAGGAAATGAATGCACGTATAGTCGTATTTGGAATGGATGATCGTCGTAGGACTGTGTATGTTTTTAAAAGCAGCGTGAGAGATCGTACAAGACCTCTACTTATTTTAGGATTGTCAGGAACATCGTATCTCCCCATCCGTAACATAAGGGCTCTCTACGCCAGTTATGATAAAAGTCGAAAATATGGAAGGCATCATGATTTGTGTAAGGGTGTCTCGAGTTTGCTGATGATATGGTGAAACATTGTAAGGATTGCTACATGGTATGTGAGCAGTGTAAAAGCCCCAAATGTGAAAGTCGTGTAGTTGAAACGAGAAGAGGGAATGTAATGTGTGTAGACGTACATTTTTCAATAATAAATGCTTTGAACTCCATAAATCAAATGGCACTTGCAGGAAAATGAGGATTTGTAAGTGCGGTATGTTTCACATGATGGATAATTGGGGGAATTTCAAACATAAATGCGATGAAATTCACTGTTCTACATGTCATGAAAAATATAAGGCGGATGGAGTGAAGCATGTATGTTATATGAAAGATGCTAAGCCTAAAAATAGCCCTTGTATAACCGTGTACTACGATATAGAAACTTACACGAACGCTGAAAAAAAGAGGTTTCCACATTTACTCGTAAGTCAGACTATCTGTGATGAGTGCATGGAGAGTGTGGAGTGTGATGAGTGCCACAAATGTGGAAAACGGACAAACGTTTTTAAAACGAATGCACACGACAGCCCTGTGAAACTCTTTGTATCCTATATTGTCAAATTAGCGGACAAGTTAAAAAAATGACTGTGTATATTCTTGCCCATAACGGGGCGAAATTTGACACACAGTTCTTGAACACGAGTCGTCTGCGATATTTACAGGTGATCCCTTGAAAAGAGGCAACAAACTAATACAGATGCAGATAAGAGGTAATGTACAGTTTAAAGACACCCTGCTGTTCACACCTTGTAAATTAGCAAAGCTGCCCAAGGTCATGGGCGTAGCCGCTGAAGTTTCAAAAGGGTATTTCCCTTACACATTCCTCACTAACGAAACTTTGAATTACGTAGGACTACCTCCACCCAAACATTACTTTAACTACACCAACATGAGTGATAGTGAGCGTGAAGATTTTGACCGCTACACAACAGTTTTAAATGAAGTACCATACAATATAGCCGATGAATGTGAACGTTATTGCGTGAATGACGTACGTGTACTTAGAGTATGCTTTCAAGCCTTTAGAAGGATGTACATAACCCGTTTCAAATGCGATCCGCTGCAAGTCGCGACCACGATCGCCTCATTATGTTTTACAGTGTTCAAGAATAACTTCATGCCTAAAGACACCTTAGCAATCATTCACAGAAACAACCCCGCAGTTATGGGCACAAGGCTATTTACTGGCTCATACACCTACAGCAACAGACCGGGGTATACATAAAACATGCCCGCAACACGGGTGAAGTACCCGTTAAGGTCAATGGTCGTGTTTTTTGGGTTGACGGCCTAAGTGAGGATCCAGCCACTGGTGAGAAGACTGTGTATTCCTTTAACGGCTGCTGGTGGCATGGATGCCCGCGCGCTGAATGTGCCGTCACAGGGACCTTTATGGAAGATCCCCGCCGACAGCCTCGCATGGACCCGTAACCGTGATCAACTTATAGGCTCCCAGTTCACTCACAAAATCGTGTGGGAGCATGAGTATGATGCACGGATGGAAACAGATGCCAGTACCGTGAAGAAATAAGGGCCATCAAACGTTCAATGGTGTTGGACCCCCTCAAATGCGGTGACAGCTTGTTTGGAGGGCGCACAAACCCATTCAAGCTATACTTTCCGCCTACGGAGGGCGTGAAACTCCACTACTACGACTTCTGCTCTTTATACCCTACGTGATGAAGAACAATCCGTACCCCGTAGGTGCCCTGAAAAAATGGTGGGTCCCACCATACCAACCATCGAGGAGTTTTCAGCTAACTTGAATGAGCGCTACTTTGGACTCTCTTTCGTAGACGTGCTCCCCCTCGCGATTTATGGATGCCGATCTTACCCGTCGTTATAGATCACAAGCTGTGAAGTGTGCAGAGGAGAACAACGGTGATTGTAACCATACAACCACCAGCGTAAGATCAGAGGTGTATATACAAGCCCTGAGCTGGCCCTAGCCGTTCGCCATGGGTAGAATATTGAAGATACATGAGGTGTGGAGGTTTCAGAAGCTACCCAACCTTTTCACACCATATATAAACGCTTTTTGAAGGATAAGTAGAAGCATCAGGATATCCGCGAGGGGTTGATACCGAAGATGAAAAAACGGCTTATATTCAGCGTTACCGTGCCCATGAAGGTATACAGCTTGACCGTCCCAAATTGTTAAGAATCCTGGCAAGCGCTTTAGTGCAAAGTTGTGTCTAAACAGTCTTTGGGGAAATTTGCACAGAATACCGGCAAAGGGAACGTCCATTTGGCATTTGGCACAAAGTTATAGTGAAGTCTGGGATTATGCCAACGCTCCCGATAAAGAGGTTATGGAGATCGTGAATGTAGGTAATACTTACATAATAAAGTCAACATCACCGAACTGGCCACAGATACCTCACGGGTTACAAACATACCTGTAGCCAGCTTACAACGGCCTGCTCCCGCATCAAACTTTGGGGTTTACTGCACTCTCTTGGACGGAGGGTGTTGTACGCTGACAAAGAGAGCGTAATATTCACAGCGAGGGAGAGTGAATACACGCCTGATTTTGGGAATTCCTCGGGGAGTTAACTGATGAGATGAAGGACGAGTATGGTGATGGTGCATACGCAGATTCGTTTGTATCAACAGGGCCAAAAACCTATGGGGTACGCGTGCGTGCGTGTGTGTGTGTACAGTAAAAAGCTAAGCTTCGCTCACTGTAAGATTGGTCACGTAACTGCTGCCGCTACCTGAGCATATCTCTATCCCTGCGTGCTCAGTTGACCTCTGCATACCCTTGAGCTCAGGCGTGTATTCTCCCGCCTAGACGAAAAATAGTAATGGTTACCTTTAATATTACGTGTTCAACGTTTATGAAGTGGTATTCGGCAAAGTGCCAAGATGTGGTGGATACTGAAACACTCCTTATTCCCTCCTCCTTTAATACTTTTAAGGCTACATTGAGCGGTGTGAAGGACCAAGATGTTCAAATACTCTACGGGAATTCTGGCGAGGGCATTGTAGAATTTCTTAATACAAACGATGTATTGAAGTATGTTGTAGACCTAACCTTTATAAAAGCTCACATATACTGCGAAGTAGAAGAGGCAACACGTTCAGAAGATAAGCAACGGTTATGGATAGTGAGTCTTGTTGATGAGTAGTGTGACAAAAGATATTATGTCATGTAATTTCATACCGACTACTCGTACCGTACCCCACGGTTGAGAATGTAAATCTTGTCATCATGGAGAATCTTAAGTATTTTTACCACTATATTATATAATTCAGGGGTGCTCAGACTTCGGAGACCTTAGGGCAAAATTTGCTAACTATTATCTTTGGCGGGCACAAACACCAAAATTTTCCCCTAATTTATGAACTAAAAATAAATACAAGTGATAGAAGATAATACTCACATTTAATTGCTAGTTGATGGCTTACACTGCTTTAATTCAGCAAGGGCTTTGAAATTTGGCGTGTAATTGGTAACTGTTAGTCTTAAACAGTCATCAAGGTGCTCATCTGTCAAAACAGTCCGGTACTTTGATTTAAGCATCTTCATCTTGGAAAATGCTGATTCACAAAGGTATGTGGAGGCAAAATTGAGGTCAAGTACATAGCACATTTTCTCAGCAGAGGATATTTTTCTTCAGCAAATAAGCTCCAAAAATTGGTACTGAAGGCCCTTGTTTTAATTTCCAGATCATTTTGAAGGAATAAAACTTCTCGTTCTAGGTTAGCTATATCCAATTTAAATAATGCTGATATTTTTGTTGCGATTTCCTCAATATCAACTTTTTCTTCAAATGGAAACCACATAAATTCCACAATAGGTTTTAATTTTCAAAGTCTATGAACGTTGCTCAAATTGTTGAATGAGATTCCCTATCTCTTTTGCATAACGGTCTTTGTTAAAATTCTCAAAATTATTTTCTTGGTTAAGTAGCTCTGTCAACATATTAGGGAAGTGTTTCAGTTCCGAACGTTGCAGTTGTGACAAATAGAGTTTTAGAGAATGCTGGAAAGCATTTATAGCACTAATCATTTGAGCAATGTTTTTATCTTTGCCTTGGAGTTCAACACTGAGGTCTCTCAATTTAGCAGTAATATCAGTTAAGAAAGCTAAATCAAGTAACCAAACTTTATTTTCCAACTGATTATAATTATCACCTCTTACAGCCAGAAACTCTTTGATTTCAGTCAGTAAATCCCTAAATCGTTGTAAAAATAAGCCCCTGCTGAGCCATCTTACATTAGTGTGCAATAAAAGATCTGTATGTTCAGAATTGCTTTCTTCTAATTGATTCTTAAAGAGACGTCTTTGTAAACTTTTAGCACGGATAGAATTTACAATTTTATATGCAATATCCATAACGTCTTCCATGTTCAAGCTTTTACTACAGAGTGCCTCTTGGTGAATTATGCAATGAAAATTAAGGAAGTTTGGAAAATCTCTGTCATTCTTACAAAGACTAACGAACCCTAAATTGCAACCAATCATTGACGGAGCTCCATCCGTGGTAATGGCTACAAGTTTTTCAATGGGGATTTTATTCTCAATAGTAAACTCTTTAAATACTTTGAAGATGTCTTGTCCCCGAGTCTTCCCCTTCAATGGTATGATATTGAGCAACTCCTCCTTAGCAGTCATGTTTTTAAATACCATTCTTATGAAAATACATAATTGCGCAGTATCAGTAGCATCTGTTGATTCATCGAATTGAAGCGAAAAGGAAATACACTCATCTATGTCTCTCTTTAACTGCATTTTTAAATCTTTACCCATCTCTTCTGTTCGTCGTGTAACAGTGGGTCTGGAAAGTTGCATGTCTTTAATAGCGGAGATTATTTCAGATTTGTTTTTAAACTGATCAAACAACGAGTCTGCTGCATCCAAAAATGCTTCTTTTACAAATGCACCATCATCAAAAGGTTTCATGTGCTTCGTTAAACTGTGACACACTCGGAAAGATGCAATGGTAGCTGCCTTTGATTTCTCAATTTTCTTTGTAAAAACCAATTGTTGGCTGGTAAGTTGGGATTTCAATTCTCTTATTTTTGCCCTGCGTAGTTCACTATTAACTGGGTATCTTGTTTTATAATGATTATGATTAGCTTTAAAATGCCTTTCAACATTATATTTTTGGCAACAGCTAGAGTAGATTGGCATATTAAGCATATACATTTAGAATTTATGTTTGAGAAAAAGTAAATATCTTCCATTCACTTTGAAATTATACGTCCTTATAGTCTTATCACTGGTTCGTGTCGCCATTATGAAGCCCTGTCAATAAAATAAAATTAAATAATGTAATTTTTAAAAAAAATATTTTGCGATCTAGCCACTAATATCAGAGGCTGAACTTTTACCACTTGAAACTTCAAATCGACACGCTGCCGGTCGAAATAATGCTAAACTTTTAATACTAAATGTGAAAACGTCAAATTACGTAAAAAACGACTTAAAAAATAGACAAATTTCAAATTCGCATCCACACACAAGATGACACGACAAACGGGTTGAACGGTCGACATGATGCTAAACTTTTAATACTAAATGTGAAAACGTCAAATTACGTAATAAACGACTAAAAAATAGACACATTCATGTTCGCATCCACACACAAGGTCACGCGGACAGGTCAAACGCGGAACTAAATATCGATCCGCCCACTCATCTTTATAAAAATCAATAAAAATTCGAAAAGACACAGAAAGCCTAGCGAGTCGTTTCTAAAATGCCTTCTGATTGGTTGTATTTTCACGAAACACCCAATCAGCCAACTCGATTCATTATATCCGTTGAAATAGAATCGTCGCTTTAAGCGACACAGAAATTGGCGGAGCAAAGCAATGGTTTCAGACATGTTTTAAACATGTATGTGAGCGCTCTGCTCGCATGTAAAAATTCATTTCTAGTAATTTTTATATTGCCAGTTAAGATTTCATTTAGGCCGGCTATTCCAAAATAAACCAGCGGGCACATTCAAATCCATGGCGGGCACACGTGTGCCCGCGGGCACGGGTGTGAGCACCCCTGATCTACCATGAAGTTGTTCATATTGAAGGCTGTACTACTTTGAGAGGCCTGCATTATACAGCCCAAGATATATTCTATGTCTACAGCCACCAAACGTCTGAACGGTTTAGTACCCAAAAATCGTCTACGTCCCCGTCATCTGATCCAAACCTGAAGGACAACCTCGTCCGGACTTCACGTTCGTCACGGTTCTGAAGGACAAGCTCCACAATACGTTCAACTACTCGCCGCAGCCCAACACCATTGCTATACATGGATTCAGGGTCAACCCTGACCACGTACCGATTTCTAGTCAGGGCAGGGGTGGGGGTAGCGGTGCGCACCAACTCGAATGTTTTACCATCCTCCACAGTATGAGAAGCTGCTGTGGAACCCGGAACTGAACAGGAATAATAGGGCATATTTGAGGAAGGTACTAATGTGGGGGTTTTATCGTAGGACGTAAAGAGTTGTGGGTCTATTACTGGGGGTCTAACAACCGGCGCAATCCTGGCATTCTTTATACCTGACGAGGAGAGTTCTTCATCATACTTCCGCTATGAATTATTGCATGCTACAGGTGTCGCTGGTGAGGGTTCGTCAGCGGGGAAGGATTCTGTAGCTACACGGCGATCGGGTTCATCTGTGATATTGATGATGGGGGGGGGGGCTGTACATCGTCGTCATTCACAGTTCTATGGAAGAAGAAAGACAAGAATATAAGGAGCAGCACTCAAAATTTGTAATATTTTGTAAATGACCCACTAAGGGGTGTGACGTGTTAGAGAAGGAATCTAGAAAAATTCAGGTTCACAAGCCCCTCCACATATATTATATCTGGCCCTACAGGATGTGGAAAAACTGTATTTATGCTTAAAATCATTAAAGATAAGGGGAAGATGGGATCAAATGTAGAATTCGGACCCCAGCCTTGTTTAGTTAGCTTTATAAGGCTAACTAACGAAAATATCATGACCTAACCTAACCAATCGTCAAGGGCGTACAGTTAACCTAACGATTGGTTAGGTTAGGTCGTGATATTTTCGTTAGTTAGCCTTATAAAGCTAACTAAAGAAGGATGGGGTCCGAATTCTACATTTGATCCGGAAGATGTTCTCAAAATTTGTACATAAAGTAATATGCTGTTATTCGACGTATCAGTCAGTGTTCAACGAGTATCAAGATGAAATTTTGTTCCACAAAGGTGTACACTGTACAGTATATGACGTTATTTCGTTAAACGGTAATGAGCATACAGTCATTGTAATTGACGATCTCATGTTGGAAATGGATAAAACGTTTGCCGAGACTACAGTGTTCACCCACCATCTTAACATAAGCGTATTCTTCATCAACCAGAATCTATTTTTCAAAAATAGATACATGCGCGATGTGTCGTTAAATACATAATATCTAGTCTTATTCGCACAACGTAGAGATGTATCACAAATTGGGGTATTAGCCAATCAAATGTTCCCGAATCAACGTAAAGAGTTTTTGGAGGTTTATAAAGAAGCCACAAGTCACCCACGAAACACGTTTAGGGTGCTCTAAAAACGAATATATCCCCAAACGAACCTGAAACGGTGTATATTCCAGAATGACAAATACGCTGAAGAAATATCGTCAATTAATAAAAATCTATTAACGATTGCCCCGGCCACTGCAACAGATGTTTGTTAAAAATATCGACTACGACTTTTTAAAATGCATCTGTGAAATCTCTCTTAATGTTATAAAATGTAATGTGCCAATGAAACACCCTCAGAAGGCTCGCTTACGTCGTTACAAGAATATAATACGAGCGCTCGCTTATAAAAGTCAAACTGTGGATAAGAAAAAGCGAATTATTGTACAAAGAGGGGGATCATTCCTTCCCATCTTATTTTCAGTTTTGGGTCCTTTCCTGACTAGATTAATATAATGAAGAAGGTGATAGTGATTCCGCACGAGGTGTATGCTTCATTGAAAAGTTCAAAGTTTTCAGACACGGCTCTAGAACCCCGTAAAAGCAGTCTTAAAAGAATGGAAAGCGAGTTGCTAGCCCTATTAAACAGTGTAAAGTCATTTGATGAGAAAAGGATCTCATACCAAGGGGCTTTGAGCATGGCGACACAAGACCTGGGCCCGACGTTAGAGATGACCAACCAAAGAATAACGGAACACAGCACATCGCCCATGTATTAAAAAGCAGTCTCCCACATACATTCAGGAATAAAGGCTTAAGTCTTTATAATCTATTGAGTGAGGACCCCATCACACTGTGGGCCGATACAGGCGAGGTCATTGTTGAAGGAACAAGGGTACAAGGATCCAACATCGTTGACATTGTTCGTGATCTGGTGAGAAAGTGGGACAGGCCCTCACCAACACGATGGATGCATATTAAAGCAAGACTACAACAAATAAATGTCCACAAAACATTGATAGGTAATCTGAATAACCTTTGGTTAGCTTCCGCACGAATTGTTCATTCTGACGAAGGTCAAGCTTTCCACTCCACCTTAGACCTACAGTTTAACGTGGAATCCGAACCACGTCCTACCAGCAGTCCAGCGTCTTAACCACTAGGCCACCTAGGGTACCCATTTATCTACCAACCATTTTCTTTTTTTATTGTGTGGAAGGATGAACAGCTGTGTTTTGCTGCGCTCCGGCTGCCGTCGGGTCTCGAACCCGAGGCCGATGGATTCGTAGTCAGCGACGCTAACCCCTACACCACCGAGGTTAAAATACTTGGATCAAGTCTCGCACGTGTCACAACTGAGTACGCCATCGACCCCAGCAGCAGCGTCTCTGAAGAAGAGAAAGAAGAGAACAAACGGCCAACCTTATCCACGTGTCTCTAAAATACGCAAATGGCTAACATATTAAGTAAACGCTATTATGACATTTCTAACCCCGCCTCCTATGGTGGCGTTAATAGATGTACAGAGGTGTTTACGGAGTAGGGAGAAAAGATGTTGAGAGGTTTCTGCGGGAACAGGAAGCTTATACACTTCATAAGCCGGTGAGAAAAAGGTTTAAAACGGCCAAGACAACCGCGGATTCGATTGCCTCTATTTGGCAAGCGGATTTAACAGACATGCAAAGATATTCAGTATATAATGACGGATACCGCTACATCCTATTCAAAATAGATGTATTCTCTAGATATCTGTGGCTAATTCCACTGAAAAATAAATCGTCTGAAACAGTTGCTAAAGCTACCAACACGTTGATGTTAAAAGAAGATAGGGTTCCTGGCTATTTTTGTACGGATATGGGGAAAGAATTTATAGGTCGCGCTTTTCGGAACATGTTGACAGAGTTTAATATCAGTTACTACACTAGCAGTTCTATACATAAGGCCTCTTTAGCTGAAAGAGTTCAACGTACCATAAAGGAAGGCATGCATCGCTATTTTACACATAAAAACACATACAGATATATAAACGTTCTCGATTCATTTGCGTTGTCATACAACCGTTCACACCACCGTACGATTGGCACAACACCTAACGAAGTTTTAGAAAGAGGTACGCGTCCTCTGGTGAAAAGAGATGGAGCACCGCCTTCAGACTCTACACATTTCAAAATCAATGATTATGTAAGACTATCACGTTCGAGAAATAAATTCGCGGAGGGATTTGAGCAATGATGGACACGTGAGATTTTTAAAGTTAGTGCTATGAGTCCTAAAGCTGAGATAATGATGTACTACGTTGAAGATTTGAATGGGGAAGAGATCGCAGGAGGCTTTTACCGTGAGGAGTTGCAAAAAGTGACATTTAATTTAGGAAAAAGTGTGTTTAAAATTGAAAAAAATTTAGGTAGCAAAGGTTCAGGAAAGAGAAAAATGTACCTGGTGAAATGGCTGGGTTACCCAGAAAGCTTCAATACCTATATAAAAGCTGCTGCAATAATGAAACTTAAATATTAAGCAACATGGCGCCTAGCCACTTCTATGTCACACTCCCGACCTCTTCTTCTCTATCTGTACATCCTAACAACACCCTGGCCAACTTTGTGACAACACTCCACAGACCAATTGAATTGGAGCGTGATTCGTATGAGGTGGGTTTATGTGAACTCCAGGTAGTAACCAAGTTTTTAACTCTTGAAAATGAACAAATCATATTTCTGATACTTAGAAGAATCGATGAGTGCGAAAAATTAGATATAACCTTAGACAATACTATGCGATCAATCCTGTTCAGTGAGGTACAGTACTATAGCACAAATGTAACGCTAGGAACCGGCCATTATGATACAACCATGGACCTTGTAACGGGGTTAAACAAGAGTCTTGAAAAGTCGTACCTGACATTAGATTTACGTTTTGACGTCGTAAACATAGACACGCCTGCATGCACATTGAAGTTAAAATCAACGCTTAGTAGAAATATTAAAGATAAAGAGCTGTTCACAATTGTGGCTGAGGGCAGACATAGCGCAGCTCTCCAAAGAGATACCTTCCACGAGGCACAGCATGACTTGTCCAGCTTAATGTACCAGTTGAGGATGGAGAAATTATGTGAAAGCTATCCTTCCCCAGACATGTGCTATATTTACAGCAATATCGTAGAGCATCAATTTATTGGGGACACCCAGGCGCGCCTGCTGCGCATTGCACACATCCCCAACCATGGAGGGAAAAGGTTGAGCATTACATTTGACAAGCCCCATTATGTGAATGTTGCGACTAATCTAGTAACCAACATCTCGATATATATAAGAACGATTGAGGGAAAAAAATTCCCATTTGGTGATTGGAGCTTAACAGTGAAGCTACACTTTCGTTGTTTATAATGACTCGAAGGCCATTCACAGTCATACTACGCACTGCTGTCCCACTGTTGAAGAGGAGTCCTAGATAACTAGGGAGGAAGACGTTACAATCAGGTTTTAACGCGGAGAAGACATAATGGGTGTAACTAAGCCTAAAGAATCTCTAAAAACAACATTTAAAACGTACAAGGGACGAAATCATCAAAGAAGCAAAGAGAAAAATGCGTGGTGGCGGAAAGAAGAGATCTGCCAGGAAGAAGGGGTTACCTTCACGGGCCGATAAACGTAAAAGGAAATAAAAAAAAGTGCTCTAAGCGTATGAAACCTATAGCTGATCATTTTTTAACTGATATAAGCTGAGGACACTACTCTCACGTATCATAGGCTGATTACTAGTTGTCGAGAGAGGTGGCACTATTTCTGACTCGTCATGGCGCGTTTCATCCATCCGTGTAGTTCAGAATGCTGTAAATCGGAAGTGTCCCTCTTTGATATGCCCCCCACTCAGGTCACTATTGAGCATAGTGACTTTATTACAATTAACCCATTAAACACAATTAGTTCGCCGAGCGCCCCTGTAGAATTCGTGATACCCAGCTCAGGCCCTTACTTTTTTGACCTGAGCTGCATGCACATGTACGCTAAACTGCGTATAGCCCATTCAAATGGAACGGACTGCGATGATAGTTACTCTGCATACCCTGAAACCAACTTTCTACACTCCATATTCAGCCAGCATGAGGTGTATTTAAATAAGTTTAACATCTCGGCAGGAACGGGGTATTATCATCTACGAGCCTATCTGGAAAATGTCCTCAACTTTTCAAAAGAAGCGAAGGACACCTTTTTAACCGCCGAGGGCTATTATCAGTCTAAAGATGAAAATGGTATAAAGGATAAATTTAAAAATTCTAAAAAAAAAGGATATTTGGTCGTTTTCATACAGACACCACGTTCCAGGAGAAGCTGCTTATGAACGGCATCGATCTGAAAATAAAGCTCAACCGCACGAGTCCTGAGATCTGCATAAATCTGGGGTCTGATCAAGAAGAGGGTGCAAAACCCGTTGTGATTCACATAATGGAGACGTATTTGCGTGTACACCGAGTGAAATTAAGTTCACCAAAACAAATAGAAATTGAGAAAAACTTAATACACACCACAGTAAAATACCCAATTAACAGGGTACAGATCAAACTATACACGGTGCCCGCCGGGTTGGCCTCGAAGCAACTAGAAAACGTGGCCCTTGGAGTTCTACCTAAAAGGATATTAATTGGAATGCAAGACCACGCCTCGACGAATGGAAAATATAAAAAGAGTGCCTTTAAATTCGAGATTTTCGGCCTTAAAAATATAACTCTATACGTAAATGGCATCGCTTTCGGAGGGACTATGATCGTTGATTACTCATCAGACGCTGTGTTCCCGCTCTGCGCGAGAGCTTATAGCAGTCTGGCTCATAATGCAGGTGCATGTGATGAACTTGGGTTTGGCGTAACTCGAAGAATTTAACATTTATTCATTTGATATTACGCCTGTCTTGTCTGCTAGTATAAATACGCACTTAAGTCCACAACCTAGTGGGAATATCTCAGTCAGGTTAGAATTTGCCAACCCTATAGACGCTCCTATTAGTGTACTTGTGTACCTCGAATCACAAGCTCTGATAGAAGTTGACCGTTTCAGGAACGTGGTCACAGATTTTTAAAATGGACGCGAATACACTCCGGAGAATAAATGAAAAGTGACCGAATCACACGCTCCAAATTTATGGGCGTGTTTGCGAAGAATGAAATATTGAAATTGCCAACTACGAGAAACTGGTACGGGATTATCGTGAACACCGACATTGTCGGGGGTGAGGGGATTCATTGGTTTGCAATCTATTTTAAAAATAGGGAAAGAATGTACTATTTTGATTCACTCAGCACTCAGCCCTGAAGTGGTTGTACAATTTATCGAGCAGATACATTTACCTTAGATTGTATGGAATCCGTACTGTTTTCAAGGATATTTTAGTAACACGTGCGGCATGTATTGCATTTCATTTCTCCTGCACATGTCACGTGGGAAGGGATTTATAAATTTTTTAAATTATTCGATTTGTGAGACACTGAAATGAATGATAAAACGGTATGCAGACAAATAAAAAAGTTCCCATATGTTAACACCCGTTGTATTGTGTAAAGGTGTGTATCTATATTGTATAAAGGCATATTTGTAGCCATTAAGACTTATTTAATGGACGCTGGTTCCGTTTTGTACATGTTTTCTACCATTTAATAAATTAACTGAAAATACAATGTGTCTTGTTCTTAACCCCAAAAAACACTTACATTACTTCCTCGATGACCTGGCATTCGTTGGACAGGATATGAGCCAATACCTCGATCTCTGTGTTCAGGTCGCTGGGTTGGTTGTGCGGTAAAGCATCCATATCATTTATTTCCCTTTCATCAAAACGAAAAGTAGCTATAACACGTTCAAGTTCCGTTTCGTTCCTTTAATGAGAAGTTAACATGATTAAGTCATGCTGAATCAAATAAAATTAAGTAAAATTAAATTAGTTTAATTTAAGAGATATAATAAGGGAAAATCCTGATTAGGACGCCTGGTAAAGGGAATAATTAAAAACCTATTGTTTTTCGCCATATATACAGGGTGTCCCAGAATTAACTATCTATTTCAATGAAATCGGAAAAAAAATTAAAAACACTTTTATTTATGTTTATCATGTTTAATATGTGTTAAAATGTATAAATTCTAAATTTTTTCATAATTTTATTTTCATAATTTTTTCATTATCTGGTCCAATGAAAGATCGTCTGAAGTCATAGAATGGCAAAGAGACTCTCCAAAAGTTAACGTGTGCTTGGAATGACCAAATCCAAAATTTATGGCCCATTCTCTTTGCGGAAGCAACTGTAACAGTACCGTCTACCTTGATATGCTTCAGCAGTTTCTCGAACCACAGCTTCTTGATGATGGCATTCTTGATAATGTTGTTTTTCAACAAGATGGAGCACCATGTCATTATGCTCTAATTGTTCGAGAATACCTCAACAGACGCCTTCCGAATCGGTGGATTGGACGTGGAGGACCTCGACCTTGGCCTCCGCGTTCTCCGGATTTGACACCCCTGGATTTCTTTGCATGGGGTTTTCATAAAAACAAAGGTTTATCGCCAAAAGATCAATGCTTCTTGTTGAAACACAACATTATCAAGAATGCCATCATCAAGAAGCTGTGGTTCGAGAAACTGCTGAAGCATATCAAGGTAGACGGTACCTGTTACAGTTGCCTCCGCAAAGAAGACTGGGACATAAATTTTGGATTTGGTCATTCCAAGCCACACGTTAACTTTTGGAGAGTCTCTTTGCCATTCTATGACTTCAGACGGTCTTTCATTGGACCAGATAATGAAAAAATTATGAAAATAAAATGTTTTTAAAAAATTTGTCCGATTTCATTGAAATAGATAGTTAATTCGGGGACACCCTGTATATATATATATCTATATATATAAATAGAGACCGAGCCTCGACCTCTGGGCAGATATCCTTTCACGATATCTTGACAGGTTTCAAAAGTAAGCATCGAGTAATCTTAAAAGTTTTGGTAATTTTAAAACCCTATCTGTAGAACTTTCTAGAAATTTTTAAATTCTCAAGAAATGTACAATTAAAACCACACCATATATATATATTAGGGTGGCCCTTAGTTGTATGTGATTTTCTGAAATGAAATATTTTTCATCTCCCAACCTCCAAAGTTGTTCTAATCCAAGTAATAATGCTCTGTGTAAATTTTCAGTTGAATCAGACAATAATAAGATGGCCCCCAAAGGCCCTAAAGTTTCAGATTTTAACATATTGATATTTTTTCATATAAAACCGTTTTTATCTTCTTTACAGTGTTTTATTCGAAAGAAATATAGAATATGATCGAAAGAGAATTCATTTACAATAAATTTGTTATAACCTTATTTACTTGAACCAAAATTGGACGAGATATTCACGGAAATTGAAAAGTATCATAAGTGCGTAAAAAAACCACTTCTGGAAGGTTCTAGAAAGTTCTGCGGCTGCGGCCTATATAAGCGGCGTAATTATTTGTTGTAAATAAAATTCACTTTCGATTATGCTTTGTGATTATTTTCTCAAACAAGTTTGCAAATGAATTAAAAGGTTTTATATTAGAAATACCAATTATCGGTGAATTTTGAAACTTTAGGGCCTTTGGGGGCCATCTTAATATAGCCCAATTGAGCTGAGATTTTGCACAGAGCACTTTTTTATAGATTGGAAGATGGTTAGGGTTGGGAGCAAGTAATTTCAAAAGTTGAAAAATAAGGGCCACCCTAATATATATATTATACTATATTATATATATATATATATATATATATATATATGTGTGTGTATATATATATGCGGAAATAAACCGCGAAGGAAACGAGAATGGCCAATAATTAAAAGCCTATTGTTTTTCACCAAAATACACAGAAGAACATATATATATACATATATATATATATATATATATATATATATATATATATACATATATATATATACACCAGTATATATGAATAGAGACCTGGCCTCTGGGCAGACAGCATTTCACTTCGTTTTATTACGGCTTTTTATAAATTATTTAACACTGAATGAAACTTATATATACATGGTCCGGCCTTCCGCTTAAATCACAAAGTATTTTACAAAACGCATTTTATATTGCCTTTTATAAGTTAATACTGAATGAACCGCAGTAATAATCACAAATTAATTACTTACATCTCTGCGAAGTCGTAAACGGGAAAATCGTTCTCGCCGCCACAAATTTCTGTAACAGTCTGCGTTGAGAGAAGTTCTTTCTGATCTACAGCTTTGAAAAGATAAATTGCAGAGAGCGATAGGACATCCTCGTTTTCAAACAATTCGGGAGAGTTGTAGAGGTGGCTCATGGCGAGTATTTCAAAAACACTGATCAAAAAATGTATGAAATGAGGCCCTGAGATGAAAGGGACCCCTTTTGTAAACGGGGTCGTGATTGTGATCAACCCACAATACCCAACTCGCGAACTTCCTATTAGCTATCAGTGAATTTTGGGCGGGGCTTAACGCATAGGCCCGCCTAGCTTCCAACCAGAGGTCCTGGGCTCTGCCAACATGGTTGTGATTGGCTGCCCCGTGAAGTCTGGGACGTGTCAGATATTCCCATTCGTAGAGAGAGAGAAACGCACTGTTTTTTGATCTTGTATTCTGCCCCGATGATATGGTGGTAGATTTGAAGCATCCAATTATATGAGGAACTTAACGAGGTTGGAAGATAACTTTGTGAATCGATTTATGATGCCCTATCTAAAATGGAATCCTAAAATTGATAATTTCCTCTGAAAAATAAAACTCCAGAAACTGGAAGGTAATTTCAGAGTCAATTACCCATGAATGGAAAAGGAAAAGACACCAGCGAGCAAAGTTCTACAGTCCTTCGAGACAATTCTCGTACTGTAAAACTTTATTGGGGGTCCCAGATTTCGCGTATGATACAATAAATAAATTTAAAAAATTGACAGAGTATTCCGAGTTGCGGGTCATTAAGCCGAAGTTTATCTAGCGTCTTCATCAAACTCACAATTTCAGAATGCTGTTTAATGTAATTATTATATATATATATATATATATATATATATATATATATATATTCCATAAATATTTATGTCCTTCTATTGTTCAGTTTATTTACTTCGTTTAATAAGGAAATGTTTAGGAGGGATTTGTTTATACCGCCTTACCTTCTCTTCAGTTCCCTCAAGCTTTACACTCCCCCTTAGACCTACTTTTTAACGGGATATATATATATATATATATATATATATATATATATATAGTATATATATTTAGGATAAAAACGAAGACGTAGAGCAAGAAAGTCATTATATTTGGCTGCAGCCGACGTTTCGGGCAACTCTACCCATTTTCAAGGCCTAATAAAAATAAAAGCTAAAATTAATGCATGACAAAAAAAAAAAATATACGAATGTCAAAAACAAACTATTCATAGCACAGATAAAACACTTAAAGAATAAAAATTAAAAGCGTAAAACAAGCATAAGCCAAAACAAAAATTAAAAATTATATACATGACAAATAACACATGATAAAAGTAAAACTTTAAAACTAAAAACATTCAAACAAATTAGTTAAAAACTTCACTAATAAAAAGTTAAATGAAAAAACGCAAAAGTGCACGAAACATACCATGCTCACTTGACATCCTCAAACACTGAGGCGAAAAGGAGACAGGGTCAAGGGGAAAAACATAAAAATTTAGTTGGTAGGCATTCTAATTAATATAAAGGGGGTAACAGCTAGAATCAATATTTAAGCTGGAGTTCAGAAATTTAATGCACAAAGATTCATAAATACGGAGAGAGGACGGACATTTTAATGATTTAAGAATTTTAAAGTTATTAACGGAAATATCAACTTTACACTTAACAGAATGATTTCTAATGGCAGACTGTTCCTTTTTAGATAAAACTTTCCCTGTCCTATGGCTAATACCCATATGGGAGCAAAATCTGCCTGCAAAGAACGAACTGTGCTGCCAACGTAGTTCCCCTGGGAACACCCAGGGCAGGTAAACAAATAAACGACAGAACAGTTCATCGCAGGGGGGATTTTGTCCTTACAACGGAAAAACATTCAAGGGTATTATTATTCACAAAGCAACCTTAAAATCAGTGTGAAAATAAAATTTCCTCACCACACTCAACAATTGCTTTTTCACAAAAGTGTTAAATTGTAGAGGTCAGGTAAAACAAGATATTTACAATTCTTAGGAACATCATACGTTGGGATAAGTTTGGGGGAATAAACATTATTAAGTAATTTACCAATAATACCTTGTACAAGAACCCGTGGAAAACCATTTTTAAAGAAAAAATCAGTAAGGAATTCAAACTCATTATGAAGCAGAGCAAAGTTTGAGCAAATATTATAAGCTCTATGCACTAAAGTGCGAATCGAACTTAGTTTGTAATTAAAATCGCAAAACTATAAAAATTAAAACCTAAACCCGTAAAAGTAGGCTTCCGGTATGTAGAAGTTAAAACAGTTGAGCCTGATTTGGAAACCAAAACATCAAGGAAAGGAATAGAACCTTGAACTTCCTTTTCCTGCGTAAATATAATGTTCTTATGAAGTGTGTTCAAAAAATTTAAAAACTGAACTGATTGATTATCCGTTTGGAATAAAGCAAACGTGTCATCAACATAACGTCTGTACAAATTCGGCTTAAGGTGAGGGGGGCACTCACAGAAGGCCCTATCCTCAAGATGAGACATGAAAATATTCGCAAAAACGGGACCCAAGGGGCTCCCCAT
The DNA here is from genome assembly GCA_023014485.1 of Bathynomus jamesi. Lineage (NCBI taxonomy): Eukaryota > Metazoa > Arthropoda > Malacostraca > Isopoda > Cirolanidae > Bathynomus > Bathynomus jamesi. The sequence continues at coordinate 402,432 of JAJOZX010001486.1, forward strand.
CCCCACTCCATCCAACTGACGGTAAACTACCCCTTGAAAACTAAAAAAGTTATCCTTGACAGCCAAATTCAGAAGCTGCTCAAACTGTGCTCTGCCAAAGCCGTGAAAAAGTGAGTCCGGCTGTGGAAAAGCTTTATTTAAAATAATTGTAATGGTCTCATCCAAGGGGACATTTGTAAAGAGGGAAGATACATCAAAACTTGTCATAAACAAAGAATTCATATTAAACTTCTTAATTTCCGACACAAAAAAAAACTATCCTTAACACTGTACAAGTTCACAGTAAATGATGATAACAGTGGGACAAGAAATTTGGCAAGTTTGTAATTAGCCAAAGGATAAGACGCTAAAATTGGGCGCAATGGAACACCGACTTTATGAACCTTAGGCAGACCATACATAAGGCCCAAATAAGAGCCTGAAACGTACAATTCATCATAAGTGGAGGAGTTAATAACACAATCATGTTTAAGCTTAAGCAAAACACGGTTAACCTTGTCTTCCAATCGCTGAATAATTTTAGAAACCTGTTCATCTACCTTAACAAATTTTAATGAATCAGAAAGAATATCAAGCATTTTTTTAATATAATCAGTTTTATTCATAACCACAACACCGCTACCCTTATCTGGTTTAGTAATAACAATAGATTCATTTACACCCAAGCTTTTTAAAATTTCACGGTCCTCCCTATGCAGAAAAATTGTAGAAAACTTAAAAGCTTTAATTTTAAAAAACAATTCATGGGACAATTGGGAAATATGTTGTCTAACCTTACCAAAATCATTAGCATCAACGGTTGGAAGAACCTTCAGATCATGGGCTATCCTTTCAAAATAAAAATAAAAGTCAGCAGGTTTAAAACGCAAGTTAGGAAACTTGAACTTAAGGCCAAGAGACAAGAGAAAACTTTCACGCTTTGACAGGGTATAGTCAGATAAATTCCTAATGACCTGACCAGGATCTAGAAAATAAGGGCGAGATAGGTTTAACCTAAAAAGCTTGCGGTCATGAATCCGGGAAATAGAACGTACATATGAAAGGGAGGAAACATGAATATTAGACACTATGCACGCATAATCACAAAAAGAGACCAAGGCCTTCAACTGGCTTTTAAGAGCACAAATCTTGTTCGAAATATCATGCTTAAGCTTAAATTTGTAATTAATTTCATTGTTAAGATAATATACCAATGATGACCTATAAAACTCTGAAGAATAGAGTGAATTACGATACAGTTTATAATAAATAAAATTAGGAAAGACGCCACTATTCCGGCAGATTTCTAAAAATTCAAGGTCCAATTCAATCTTCTTGAATTTTCTGACAGACTTTTCAAGTTTACGGTGGAGTCTCAAACCCTCTAGTCCATAACGCGTAGATACATATGAAATAGGATCCCTCCTAAGGAGACGTAATTTTACATTTAGGATAAAAACGAAGACGTAGAGCAAGAAAGTCATTATATTTGGCTGCAGCCGACGTTTCGGGCAACTCTACCCATTTTCAAGGCCCAACGTATGATGTTCCTAAGAATTGTAAATATCTTGTTTTACCTGACCTCTACCAATTTAACACTTTTGTGAAAAAGCAATTGTTGAGTGTGGTGAGGAAATTTTATATTCACACTGATTTTAAGGTTGCTTTTGTGAATAATAATACCCTTGAATGTTTTTTCCGTTGTAAGGACAAAATCCCCCCTGCGATGAACTGTTCTGTCGTTTATTTGTTTACCTGCCCTGGGTGTTCCCAGGGGAACTACGTTGGCAGCACAGTTCGTTCTTTGCAGGCAAGATTTTGCTCCCATATGGGTATTAGCCATAGGACAGGGAAAGTTTTATCTAAAAAGGAACAGTCTGCCATTAGAAATCATTCTGTTAAGTGTAAAGTTGATATTTCCGTTAATAACTTTAAAATTCTTAAATCATTAAAATGTCCGTCCTCTCTCCGTATTTATGAATCTTTGTGCATTAAATTTCTGAACTCCAGCTTAAATATTGATTCTAGCTGTTACCCCCTTTATATTAATTAGAATGCCTACCAACTAAATTTTTCTGTTTTTCCCCTTGACCCTGTCTCCTTTTCGCCTCAGTTGTTTGAGGATGTCAAGTGAGCATGGTATGTTTCGTGCACTTTTGCGTTTTTTCATTTAACTTTTTATTAGTGAAGTTTTTAACTAATTTGTTTGAATGTTTTTAGTTTTAAAGTTTTACTTTTATCATGTGTTATTTGTCATGTATATAATTTTTAATTTTTGTTTTTGGCTTATGCTTGTTTTACGCTTTTTAATTTTTATTCTTTAAGTGGTTTTATTCTGTGCTATGAATTAGTTTGTTTTTGACATTCGTATATTTTTTTTTTTTTGTCATGCATTAATTTTAGCTTTTTATTTTATTAGGCCTTGAAAATGGGTAGAGTTGCCCGAAACGTCGGCTGCAGCCAAATATAATGACTTTCTTGCTCTACGTCTTCGTTTTTATCCTAAATGTAAAATTACGTCTCCTTAGGAGGGATCCTATTTCATATATATATATATATACACAGGGTGATTCAAAAGTCAGGTTACATAGGGCTTTTCTGTTTCTTTGCAGGTAAATGAGTTATGAGATGTTATCGAAGGAAGAGCGCATTGATGTGATATTCCTAGCTGGCTGCACAAGTGCATTGCCGTTAACAGTGGTCATATCGAACATGTGATGTGACTATTCCCCTGTATCATTACATAATACAGTATATCCCTATGTAACCTGACTTTTGAATCACCCTGTATATATATATATATATATATATATATATGAGAGAGAGAGAGACCGCGAGAGAGAGAGAGAGAGAGAGAGAGAGATTTTTACATACATAGGATCACCTTTGCTTTCGATGGCTTCGACCCGAATTGTTCATTCCAGCGAGGGTCAAACTTTACACCTCACCTTAGACCTACTTTTTAACGGTTTATATATATATATATATATATGCTGCAAACCCACAAGGAAAAAGAAAAACGATTCCAAGGCCTTTCGTGTATTCAAAGCTACACCTCGTCAGGGAATGAAGATAAACGGCGAGATACCCATAAATATATACAATGTACAGGAAAAACAAAACAATTAGCACATACTTAACAAGGGTTAATGAGAGGCAAAAGAAATTTTAACTTGATATCGTCAATTTTATACGTCCCCGCACTGTTATTGAAATCATGAATATTGGTACTAAATTATGTTATCCTATTTCATTTTTAGATAACTCTCTTAAGAAAGCCAAGAATAGGTATTATAATAATGTAATTGTAAAGGAATTTCAGCGTAAAAATATCCTTAGCCTACCTTACCATGTTAATTTTCAATACCTTCCAACTGTACTTAAAGCAATTGGCATTAATGTAATCTTTAAGTATAATAATACTGTTAAATCACGCCTAATAAAGAATAGCCCTGATAATGTTGTTGGTTGTGTGTATTCGATCGGATGTACACAATGTAACTCAGTATATATAGGCCAAACCGGTAAAACGTTAGATATTAGGGTAAAACAGCATAAATATGCTTGTAGAACAGCTAATACTTCCAATGCTTTATTTAACCATATGTATAGATGTAACCATAGCATCAAGTGGGGTAGTTCTAAAGCGCTTGTTAAAAACAGAGATATAATAGAACGAAATATTCTAGAATGTGCATTTATTCATTTTAAAAGCAATTTCAATAACAGTGATATCATGTTAAAATTTATTTTGCCTCTCATTAACCCTTGTTAAGTATGTGCTAATTGTTTTGTTTTTCCTGTACATTGTATATATTTATGGGTATCTCGCCGTTTATCTTCATTCCCTGACGAGGTGTAGCTTTGAATACACGAAAGGCCTTGGAATCGTTTTTCTTTTTCCTTGTGGGTTTGCAGCATTTATTCATTTCACGTGTTTTATTGTGAAATTCATCCCATATATATATATATATATATATATATATATATATATATATATATATTTGAAAGAGAGAGCGCGCGAGGGAGAGAGTGCGCGCGAGAGAGAGTATATATATATATTTGTACATATATAGGCTCACCTTTGCTTTCGATGACCGGCCCGAATTGTTCATTCTGGTGAAGGTCAAGCTTTACACTCCACCTTAGATCTACTTTTTAATGGGGATATATATATATATATATATATATATATATATATATATATATATAAAGAGAGAAGTAGAGAGCGCGCGCGAGAGAGAGAGAGAGAGAGATTTGTACATATATAGGGTCACCTTTGCTTTCGAGGGTTTCGGCCCGAATTGTTCATTCTAGCGAAGGCCAAACTTTTCACTCCACCTTAGACCTACTTTTAAACGGGGATATATATATATATAGATATGTGTGTGTGTGTGTGTGTGTGTGTGTGTGTGTGTGTGTGTGTGTGTATATGAGGGAGAGAGAGAGAGAGAGAGAGAGAAAGCGCGAGAGAGAGAGAGATAATTTTCACATATATAGGATCACCTTTGTTTTTGATGTCTTCGGCCAGAATTGTTCATTCTGGCGAAGGCCAAACTTTTCACCCAACCCTAGGCCTACGGTTTAACGGGATATATATATATATATATATATATATATATATATATATATATATATATAAGAGAGAGAGAGAGCGCGCGAGAGAGAGGGATCCCTGCTAGGGCACCTTGGTTACCCATTTACCTACCAATCGTGGAAGGATGTTTACAATCCACCTTAGACCTACAGTTTAACACGGATCATTAGGATATCCTGGTTTCCCATTTATCTACCAACCGTGGGAGGACGCGCCGCCACTGGTTCTCGAACCTGGCGCATATAATTGCGCATATAGTTGTGTGTGCGTAATATATTATGGGCGTATAGGCGGGTGTGTACGTGCCCAAACGAAGTATACACTGGGCCAACTGGCTGATAATGCTGGAGGCACTGGCTGATTAACCCAACTGGCTGATTAGGGGCCTATAAGACAGAGGGCGCTCGGCTGAAGTCTTAATATGCGCTTGGCTCCTGCCAAGTGAACACACCTCTTCTTCTCTCCTTCTCCTCTCTCTCTTCGGGGATAACTCCGCCTCGAAGTTGCATAACTCCGTGTTGCTCTTGCAGCACCCCCTCCCCATTGAGGGTGCCTTGCAACAATTGGGATGGGTTGAACTGGCACTCTTGCAACATTGATCAGCATTTGCAATTGCGTTGCACTCTCTCCTTTTGCGCCCATACTACTGATATCTTCAAAAGAAGATTAGACGCCTGGTTCAGAACAATCCCAGATGACCTGGCCGTACCTGGTATGTGAGGTGGAGAGCAAAAAAACCAACTCTGTTCTTCACCAGGCCAACTCGAGAGGAGGAGCGACAAGCTTGACCTTCGTGAAGTGAGGAATCATCGCACGGAACATTTGAAAGGTTGAAAGGTGTGTGTGTGTGTGTGTATATATATATGTGTGTGTGTATATATATATATATATAATATATATATATATATATATGTATGTGTGTGTGTGTGTGTGTGTGTAATCAGGTTGACAAAAAAGAAAATACTAAAATAATGAATAAGAACATATTTTTGTAACATTATTATTATTATTATTATTAAATGGAGACTATTAAGGAATTACCTTGGCACTCTCTATTACAGTGGTTCTTAACCCCAAGGTCGCGACCTAAAACTGGGTCGCCAAGCCACTTTGATTGGGAAATTAAATTGTCATTTATCATTTATGTTATCCCTAATCATTTTACCATTAATTACACAGGGCAACAAAAAAATTTTTTTTTCGTGTCCCAAGAATGAAAATACGTTATTCTTATAGTATTTTCTGTGCTGAATCCAAATAAGTTTGTAAAATTTCTCTATCAGGTCTGGTTTTTGTGTGACATGCAATTTAATTTTTAAAAACCCATATAGTTACATACTTATTAAAATATGATCGAAAAGACATACCTGTAGTTTAAAAAGTAGCTTGTTTTGATTTTCTGCTGTGCTTTGCCTCAGGCATGTCTCTCTTAAGAGTCCAGCAATAGTCAGCCAGCATACTGGGGCTCCATTTGCCTTGGTAACGGTTTTCCATGGCAGAAATATCCTGATGAAAACGCTCACCATGTTCGTCGCTTACCGCACCCAGGTTTTCCGGAAAAAAGTCCAAGTGAGAGGCCAAGAAATTAACCTTTAATGACATATTGCACCCCATTGCTTGGTAAGACTTAAGAAGATCTCCTACTATTTCAGGATAGTTTTCGGCCTTGTGATTTCCCAAAAAATTTGTGCAGACACTTTTGAAACTCTGCCACGCAGCTTTCTCAACTTCATTCAACTCTCCTTCAAATCTCTCATCTCTTAACAATTCTCTGATCTGAGGGCCTACAAAAATGCCTTCTTTAATCTTGGCATCACTGATCCGGGGAAACTTATTTCTCAAGTATGTGAATCCTGTTTGCGCTTTATCCATCGCTTTAACAAAGTTTTTCATAAGTCCAAGCTTGATATGCAAAGGAGGAAGGTACACTTTCTCAGGGTCAACAAGTGAACTATTCACAACATTTTTTTGCCTGGAACAAGTGAGGTGCGTTTTGGCCAATCCTTCTTAACGTAGTGGTTTTGCTTGTCCCTACTGTCCCACTCACATAAAAAACAACAGTACTTGGTGTAACCTAGCTCCAACCCTAGCAAAAGTGCAATGACCTTCAGATCTCCACAGATATTCCACTCATATTTCTGATAGTGAAACTTTTCTAAAAGCAACTTCATGTTGTCGTATGACTCTTTCATGTTTGCAGCATGTGCAATAGGTACAGAAGGAAATTTATTTCCGTTGTGAAGAAGGACTGCTTTCAAGCTGACTTTTGAGGAGTCAATGAACAATCGCCACTCATCCACGTTATGTTCATGACCAAGAGCCCCCATGACTGAATTAACATCTTTACAAAACACAAGTCGATCTTCATGGGAGAACCATTCTTTGAATTCATCATGGCGGCTGCCGAAAAAACAAACTTTAGTTTCACGTTGCAGTAGATTCCAACCCTTTAATCTTGAACCTAAAAGTTCAGCCTGCTTCTTAGATAATTTCAAATCACGAACTAGGTCATTTAGATCTCCTTGTGACAGTAAATGTGGTTCATTGGAGGAACAGGTAGCCTGGAATGTTGGATCAGAAATGTCTTCATCTTTTTCCTCGTGATATGCTACAGCTACGTTTGATTCCTCATCACTTAAACTTACATGTTCAGGAGGATTTGGTACTGGAAGTTCAGCACTGTGGGGAACTGGTCTCATTGCAGACGGTAGATTAGGGTATTTCATAAGGCTCTTTGTTTTTGAAGTGATCCCCTTTGTATTTACCAGGCAGAAATAGCAGTCTGTTGTGATCTTTGGGTTCCCTCCAAATCATTGGAATAGCAAATGGCATGTGACGTGAACCGTTTAGCCATCCTGTAAGTAGTCTTACAAATGTCACACAACAAATGTGAGGGGCCAAACTCTTGTCCTGATCGCCTACTTTACATCCGAAATAAAGTTCATAGCATTGTTTTACTAATGGTGTAAAGTTACGTTTCTGGGATTTTAAAGTTAGATCACCACATACATAACAAAAGGAATTAGGATGATTCAGACAGTTCCGCGGCATTACAAAACATCTATATGAATACAACACTGGTGTAAAATTAACAAGAAGCAACAGACACTAGCTGTTAACACTGTGACATTTACAAGCAGACTGACTTGGAGCTGCTCTACACACAGAAACTAGGCTCATGTCTGAACAGGTACAAACATGTTTCAACCTGCACAGTCTGCTGCTCCGACCAAATTTATCCTGCCAGCATTATCAGAACTTTCTCCCCAAAGGAATAAATTGTACTAATTTTACAGAAAAATTAATACAACATATATATTAATATTAATATATTTTATTATAGTTATATTAATTAATATAATATATTATTATATTTGTTATAGTTATATTAATTAATATAATATATTATTATATTTATTATTTTTATAATGTTTTATATTATAATATTGTTATATACTTAATTATATATAATATGTTATTATTTTTTTATCCGGTGATCATGCTAAATGAGGAAAAAATGAACATAGCGTCACAAGTAAACTAAGCCTGATAGAAAAAATCTGATTTCATATTTAGATTCAGCATGAAAAAGTACACTTAGAACACCCATCAAAACCCTTGTGACAAAATTGTTGTTGACCAGTGTTATTATTTATTTTATTACCTATTACGAGTAAACTGTTTGAAGATATGGGTCGCCGAGCTATCCTCACAACCAGAATTTGAGTCGTAACCTAAAAAGGTTAAGAATGAATGAATGAATAGCAGTGCTTCACCGGCGCTTCAACTGCTAATGTCATATCGCGCCGAAAGTAAAGTAAAGAGAGAGCACAAGAAGATGGGGTAAAGGGGACTTTGAAGGAGTAACAGTTAAAGAAAAGTCGTGAGAGAAAAGTAAAGACACTATGATCAGCAAAGGGAGGAAGAAATTACACCCGTCATATTAAATAAAGAGTAGAAGGCCAGTTTGACGGAAAAAAGAGAAAAGCGTGTCCTTTGGTACTGGCGTAAAGTCACCCAACAATAGAGTAAGAGTGGAGCCTGAAGGGCTTTTAAAAATGGAGGAACTTGGACCGAGCAACGGCAAAGGCATGACAAACCAATAGCAAGTGTGAAACAGAGAAAGGAATACCGCATGGGCAGTAGGGGCAACATCTCCCGTCATAAGGTGCCCGTGCGTGAGGTGAGTATGACCGATGCGTAGGCGCATCAGAGCGGTTTCTAACCGTCGGTCACGCTGACAGGAGAAGGACACAATCGAATCGTGGGCTTCAACACCCTCAAAGAATTCCCGGACACATCCTCCCCTGGTGCTGCCACCGCCGAAGGAATGCTTCCCTGAAAACCCTCGTAAAGTCCGACGCCGGGAGAGGCGTGTTAGGGTCAAAAGGCAGGGAGGACACCTCCCTTGCCACGGCGTCCCCGCTTTCGTTGCCCGGAACACCAACGTGGGAAGGTATCCAATAAAAGGTGACTACCTTACGGCGTGATGAAAGAAGGACCAGACAGTCCTGGATCTGTCGCACCAGTGGGTGCGGAGAGACAAGAGAGGACAGGGCTTCAAGAGCGCTACGGGAGTCAGAATAAATAAAAACGATGTAGAGGGGAGCTGAGAAAGGAACCGAAGGGCAAAAAGAGTAGGCGATAGTTCCGCTGTAAAAATGGAAGCCGCCGGGGGAGGGATAATCATTTAATTTCCGATGGGAAGACGATGGGAAGCCCACTCTAACTGGAGAGCGAGAGCCGTCAGTGAACACTGGGACAGAGTCAGCATGGGAAGAGGAATGGGATAGGAATAGTTGTCGAAGGGCGGATGGGTGGAACTGGGACTTTGGTACAGTATAAAGGAGGGAGCAGATACGGAGAGAAGAAATGGTCCACTGGAGGTAGTTGAATGGGGGAGAGGAGAGCACTCGCCCCTCCACACCCAGAGAAGACAGGACGGGGGCCATTCGGAGACCACACGGTCAGATCAAGTGGAGGTGGTGGTCAAAGCATGCCACAGTGGAAGGGCCGGAGAGGGATTGGAAGACCGGGGTGGGGGAGAACTGCCGAACACGAAAGAGGTATTTGAGACCGTCCAAGGTACGATGGGCATCCAACAGGAGAAGGCCACTCTCTGCATACAGGCTAACGATTCGAGAAGATCAGAATGCGCCAGTGTTGATGCGCACACCTAAGGAGCGAATCGTGTCCAGCATGCGCAGAGCGGAGGAATAGGCCTGACAGCCATAATCCAACTTACTTTGGACCAGGTAGTGGTAAAGCCACCAAAGAGTATGGCGGTCAGCACCCCAGTCAGTATGAGAGAGGAACTTGAGAAGGGTACAAGTCTGAAGGTACGAAGCCTTCAGAGACTTCAAGTGGGGGATCAGGAGAGGCAGGAATCAAGGCGAAGACCCAGAAATCTAGTTTCGGGCACAACAGGGACTGGTGATCCATAAAGAGAGAGAGAGAAGGAACGGCAGTGCAACGGTGGCGTCGGCAAGAGTGCAGTGCCACCGTTTTCGAAGGGGAAAATCGGAACCCGTGGTCTGTGACCCATTTGGAAACGGAATCCAGGGCCCGCTGGAGAATACGTTCAAGGAAGGCAGATCGAGAGCCGGAGCAATATATGGCAAGGTTGTCTACATAAAGGGTAGCCGTAATCCCCGGGGGCAGAGCCGTCACCACGTCGCCGATCGCCAAAGCGAAGCAGAAGACGCTCAGGACGCTGCCCTGGGTGACTCCCTCCTCCTGCGAATGCACAGAAGAGAGGGAGGTACTCACCGGAACTCCAAAGGAACGGGAAGTCAGAAAGTTGGAAATAAAGGAAGGGAGAAAACCTAGTGAGTGAGGGCTATTGGACGGTAATTGAGGGGAGATGTTAGATCCTTACCGGGTTTATGGAAGGGGAGAACCACTGCTTCCCTCCAACAGGAGGGGAAGGTGCCCCCTACCCAGATCCAATTATAGAACGTGAGGAGAAAGAAGTAAACCGAAGGGTAAACCGAACTGTAGGTAGGGGGTAGATTTGGGAATGGAGGACAAAGCGGCACAGGTGATATGATCTGTGAGGTAGGTGGAGGCAGCATCAAGGGAAGTTACTCAAAGCTGCAGAGGTTTGACTTTCGGAGTAGAAAAGAGGCCAGTCACCTTTAGCGAGGGACCATCGGGTAGGAATAGCAGAGGAGCTGGGAGTCCGGGACGTACGGAGGAGGGGGAAATGATCACTACCGTAAAGGTCTGGAGTGACAGACCAAGAAAAAAGAGAAATCAAGGAAGGCGGAAGGAGAAGTAAGCGAAAGATCTATGGAGGAAAATCAACGGGTCTGGAGGTGAAAAGCTGTGGGCTGGCCAGTGTTGAGAAGACAGACAGAAGTAGTTGAAAGAAGGGAAACCACAGCACCATCCAGCTGTTTGGTGACAGTATCACCCCACAGAGGCTGGCGCGCGTTGAAATCTCCCAGGAGGAGGAAAGGGGGAGGAAGCTGCAGGAGGAGAGCGGAAAGATCGTCAACGAAAGTTCCTGTGACGGGGGAAGATATAAAGAGCAAATTGAATATACACGGTCCAGGAAAACTTGGGCCGCTACTGTCTGGAGAGGAGTGTTGAGGGGAAGGGAGTAAATGGCACATCAGAAAGGATGAAAACGGCTGTGCCCCCACGGGGACCTGCATCAGACGGAGAGGGGGAAAGAGATATGACGAAAACCTTCGGAGGGGGCGCAAGGGGCGAACCCCAAGTTGGGTCTCCTGAAGGCAGACGTACACTGGGTTAAAATCGTGGATAAGGAGGAGGAAGTCCTCCCAATTAGGGAGAAGGCCTCGGCAATTTCATTGAAGGATAGCTGCCATCAAGAGCGAATACAGGGGGAGCGAGAGACGTAATCGGGCGAGATTTAAGGACATGACCAGAATGACGAGCTGACGAAGCTGGGGGCGGGTTGAAGAAGGGGTGATTAAGGAACGGATGAAAAGAGACGGAGGGGGGTTAGTTTTGGAGGGGGGAATGCGAGAATGAAGGGAGGAGGCAGGGTGAGGTGAATCTAACTTCTGAGATGGGGGTGGAGAAGAATATGCTGGGGGCATTGAGAGGTCAAGGAGGGAGCGGGGCGGAAGAGAAGGGGTGTGACCTCAAAAACGTCCCGTTGTGAGAGAGGGGGGGAGGCGGAAGAACCGAGGACCAGAAACCGAGAGTAATCAGGGTCAGTCGTCAGCTCCCACGAAGGGGTCAAAAGACTTGCGGAAATAAGACATACGAGAAGTCGTTGAACGAGGAGGACGCGAGTGTTCCGCAGTCCGAGGGGGATCAATCCCATCAGGATGCGGTCTTCCAGTGGTAGAGGACTTGAGGGTCTGGTTGCCCACCACCCGAGTGCTAAGAGAAGGAGTAGTCTGAGAATTAGAAGCAGAGGTCGTAAGCCGAGGTGTAGAAGAAGCCATAGCAAACAAAAAACAAGTTTCATCTCCCACGCGCATTCAGCCACCACCGACTCCAACAAAGGAAAGGCGAATCGTGGGCACACTCGGTCCCACCGCCAATAAATGTCACGCAGGAGAGATACACCCATACCCACAGTCCCCGTGCCTAAAATGCAGCCACTCTCATCCAACGCGCCGTGAAAGATGGCAGGGACAGGGGTTAGGTATGGTTTAAGAGCGACAAGGGTGAAGGACAACCACCTCCCTCACCCTAGGTCCAAGGAAAGAGTCAAGTCAAGATCCAAAACAAAGCCAAATGCAGATGAAAAAAAATAAGCAAGCCAGAAGGATTGGGGGAAAGGATGGGAAAGAAAGAAAGAAAGAAATATAAGCAGGAGATCAGCCGGGTCCCCATAGGGGTCCAATGGTCCACGAAGGCAGAGAGAGCCCTTACATCGAAGGAAGATGCATTGGCCACAGAGGGACGCGCCCTATAGCTCCGGACAAAGCAAAGGGTAAAAAGAAAAAGATTAAGAACCACTGTTCTATTATATCCTTAAAAAAACAAGAATACAAGAGAAAGCGCCAACCGCTTCGTAAGTATGCCTACACTCTGAAGCTATAACTGAATAGCTACAATCCGCTTTAAGCCATGGCCCCGAATACAGGATTATGCCTACAAATACTGGGTCCCTTTTCTTCGTATTCACCCTTAGTTATGACACACTAGGTAAAAGTCGGGGGTGGAAGCCAGCATTGATCCTCCGAACCAGACGGCGTATCTCTGAATTTTGTGGGCGATAACATTAACGTCACTTGGCTTCGGCTTAATCCTGCTTCCGCTCAGCTGTTCAGTGATTTTGAGTCGGGACTCTACGATTCTTTTGAAGTCTCTCTGCAGCCACCTATCGAAGTCGTTAAACATCGTGGAACCTCCTAAAAGGACGATGTTCTTGTACAATGGCCTCCGAACATCGATAGGGCAGTTCTGGATAACATTATCGACAGCATCGCTAATTGGTGTTGTAAAATCAGGGTTGGCAAACTCGGGATGAAAGAATATTTCCGGACCTAAAAACCTCTCGTATCCATCGTCGATTGCAAACGGCTGATTCGTAACGGAATTAACGCTATCATACCGCTTAATCCACTTGGCAGGGTCAGTGTGGTATTTCTTGAACTCTTTGGCGATGTCCGGACATATGTAGCTGTACCGCTCTGACTGCTTTAACCGTTTCCATGCTATTTGAGGAGAAATGTTCCGTTCTTTCTCCCTCAAAAGACTTTGGACGAAAGAGGTGGTTTCTCTTCCTGCGAGTGGAATGTGTTCAATATAACTTCCACTCACGTAACCATCGGCGACTATATATTATGTGAAAATTATTTCACGAAAGTAACATGTTTATGATGAAAAAAACCACGAAGGAAAGGAAACAGAATGGTGTTCAAGCGCTTTCGTCTAATGACATCCTCAGGAACACTGAAGTAAATAAGGAGTTCGAGACTATATATAGGTCACACAAAAAAAATATATATATATATAAATATAGAAATAAAAATTGTGGGAGGAGCATACAAATTTGTAAGGAAAACTACCAATTTTAGCACTTTGCCCGAATTCAACACAAGATCAAATGGATTGTTTACAACCAATTTTATAGATAATGCCTGAATGATATATAGGTCACAAAAAAAATGAATAAATAAATAAATAAAATAAAAATAAAAATTGTAAGAGGAGCATAAAAATTTATAAGGGAAAATTACCAAAGTTTTAGCACTCTACCCTTCTTGTCTAAATCCGTTCTGAACGAATTCAAAACAACGAGATCGAGTTGAAAAAGACCTTTGCTCATGTTAAAGTTATTTGTAAGTTGGATAATAGCAGACTCAAGAATATTTCTATTAACAATGTTGCTAGAGTGAAACAAAACTGAAGCATTATTCCAATCAATACAATGGGATAACTCTGACAAATGGACAAAAAGGGCACTGGACGACTGTTCCGTTCTAACTGAATATTGATGCTGTTTTACATGCGTGTGCAAATCCTTTCCCGTCTGACCAGTGTAAAAGGAATCACATTGTTTACACCCAATTTTATAGATAATGCCTGAGTTATACCACAACGCGTTTCCGCGCGTCGTTCTCTCTTCACACGAAGGTCGAGCTGGTGGCCCCGCCCCTAGGCATGGTTTGGTGTATGAGCGAGTTGCTCTCCACCGCACATAGCCTTGTATACCCGGCTCATCTGGCGTAATATGCAGTCTGTTTAATTTCCTCATTCCTGCCATATCTCAAGAGCCGAAATTAGTGTACTTGTAACTCCTTATAACTCTCTCTCTCTCTTCCTAGTGTAAACGGTTGATGACGGAGTGAATTGTTTCCGGGTTTCTATGAACGTATATGTGTAAACGACGGAGGGAGTTTTTTTATGGACGTATATGTGTAAACGACGGAGGGAGTTTTTTCTATGGACATATATGTGTAAACGACGGTACATACATTGTGTCAGCTGGCTACTTAAGCCAACTGACTGATTGACACCTTCTACGCCATCGGTCACTGTATACACGAAGGTTAAGCTGGTTGTTCCATCACAGAGGAGCTGATCTATGCATGCTCGATTCTTGAAAAACAACCCACCTTAATGAAATGCTGTTCAATCTCTACGCTTAAATTGTTTTGTAAATGAGTATTGGAGGTTTTTGGCAACTTTTTTGGTAGCTGCCGTGTTTACTGGTTGTGCCTTGCAAAGCTATAATGAATATTCTAAGTATTATGTTTGTTTGAGAAAGTGGGATCTTCTCCATATCCAGTATATAGGTGTAGCTAATTCATTTTTACAGTTTTTAATCAATATCGCGTTCAAATTGCACGGACCTGCAGCTGAATGTAGTTTCATTCGTCCTCAATCTTCAGGATAAAATCAAAGTCTGTTATACACTCTCATTGCCTGAATCACTCCTAGCCTAGTTAAAATTAACACGATACATCACATCGACATTTCATTCTGAATCTTCCT
The DNA here is from genome assembly GCA_023014485.1 of Bathynomus jamesi. NCBI lineage: Eukaryota > Metazoa > Arthropoda > Malacostraca > Isopoda > Cirolanidae > Bathynomus > Bathynomus jamesi. Next base: position 417,436 of record JAJOZX010001486.1, read on the forward strand.
CAGTCCATCTTTCCCCCTTGTCTATGACTCTATATGTGTTAGAAATGTTGAAACCATTTAACGTAAAAATGTGTTGTATACAGTAATTCGATGAACAATTAAGAAACCCCTTAAACAAAATTCCATTTTCTTTATAAATATGCATAGAAAACTACATTACTTGTAGAGACTAAATGCATCTATAAATACTATTTTAACTGAAAGCGTCAGCTAATTACTGTTTTTAGATAAATTTGTGTATTAAGACGGATGCTGGATAAATTCGTCTGACATGAACGAGGAAAACATCTACAAACTATACTTTTCCCTTAATAATGCGTACATAATAAAGAAATGAATTATACGGAGAACATCGCTTTTCCATTAAACATATAAATTAAATTAAATAGCGCAGTCTGGCACCTAATCTTATGGATTATCTCGGTGTATATATATATATATATATATATACTGCCTTCTAACCATTATTGTGGAAAATATTTTAGCGGTTTGCAATAATTCGAATTAATCTTCGCAAAATGATCAAATCAAAGAACTATTTCATTGCATCGCGCATTCTGGCAACTAATCTTGTACGCCGATATATATATATATATATTATATATATATATATATGTTAACCCCCCTTTTATGGCCCTGAGTCGGTTCGGATTCGACGGGGGGTTCTGGTTAGGAGGCTGCAACGGATATTTCTTCTATAACATTCTAATTCTTTTCGGTCGCCACTCTGTTAAACTCTTGGCTACAGACTCGCCAGACTGTTATGCCGATATCTTCTATGGTGCTTGGGTTGTCTCTTAATTTGGGCAAAGGGTCGCCAATTTTTAATTCTTCTCTTTTTATAATACTCTGATACTTTCTCTGATACTAAAATTATCGACTTTTCTTTTATGACTTGTCGACTTAACTGACTGAGTTCCTGAAGAGAACAAGGCTCGAAGGAAAAAGATAAAAAAAACTTCTTTTACTGTGGTTTACTTCTCAAAAATATACAGGTACTGCTCTGAATTTACAGGGGTAGAGGTTCGACCTCTTTCGACCATGGCTCAGGCCGGAATCTAAAAATATTAAGAAGGCAAGGGGCCTCTGCCCCCTCCTAATGAGGTGCTAATATGAAGAAGTGCAATGAAGAAGAGCTTAAATGAAGTAGTCTAATTTTACAAGTACATGCATAATATAGCCTAAATGTTTGGGGGAGACAGTCGAAGGTTAAGTTTCCCCCCTTTTTTTTTAAACACAGATGTTTTTTTGAATAATTGCAAATAAGAATTTAAAAAATAAAAATAAAAACTAATTTGTATTTTTCGCCGAGTCTATATTTATGAAGGCGATATCATTTCGTAATAGTACACAAGTACAAATTAAGTACATGACTGAGTACGTATTAATTTTGGTTCATTACAATTACGATTACAATTACCAATTAATTCATATTCACTTGTCGTTTAATTACACTTCCATTTTGAAGTACATTCTTACATGATAAATTAAATCATTACATTTAATTACAGTTTCAATGAAGTACATTACAAGTTATTGTTAATTACAGTTTCATTAAACTACATTACGTTATATTAAATTAAAGTATTACAGTTAATTACAATTAAACAGTTACTATAACTTTGTTTTGTTTTTACAGTGTTTCTTATTAATAGACAATTAAGATGTTAAATATAATACAACGTACATGGCACTTACGAGATAATTTATTTACGAAATAATATGCTATAATATGTTATGAATTTGAAGTCAGAGCGAACGGAGGTATTTTATCTTTGAGGCGCTCGATTCTGTCGTAGTGAGTGGAATTCGATCCTACTAAGCATTTTCGAATATCTCGAGGGGTGAACGCACTTGAAAAAAAATAATAAAACAAATAATACGAGAACGTATTTTTGCGTTCTCAAACGAAGGCATAAAGTTTCGCGCCTCACAAATTGACACGAGTAAACATAGACTGATAAGTTGATAGGGCATAAGTAGACAATAGGTAGATGAATGAATAAGTAATAAAATTAATAAAGGATAGCGGTCAAGAAAGAACATGAATGTAAGAATGAGTATGGTTGAATAATAATGTTTATACTACATAACATATAAATAATGACTTCTATAGAGTGTTTCGTCCTTAGCATGATGTTAAAGAATTTTATACATTGGATACTAGATATATGATGAAGGGAAAATGTGACATCATAGTTATTGAATTTTTACGTATAGTACAAATCATCATTAGGAAGATTTACAAGAACGAATTAGAGACAAAGAGTGGGAAACGTAAAGAGAATAAAGTTATTTTATGACGTCATAGTGTATAAGTCATTATTAGAAAGATGAATTAGAAAAATACAGGAATGAATAAAGACGTACAAATCGAAATTCTATCCAAAACTCGCTTATGCGATTTTGGCTTCTTATGTAAAAATGGACATTCGAACATAAAACTATACGAACATAAGTATTGCATGAAGACAATGAATCCATATAATGATGGTGTAGGAATTGTTCATTGTTCACTTTTTACATATATATATATATATATATATATATATATATATATATATATACAGTATATATATATATATATATATATATACTGAATTCTAAACACTATATCGTAAAATCGCAATGTAATATGCCCAGCGCTGCGATAATTCGTTCGACAAATTGTGCAAATAACAGAATTACTCAATGCAATCTGGCATCTAATCCTATCGGAATATAGTTTTTAATCCCAATCAAACTACAGGTACTGATTTATCCCTGCCCTCTTTTCTTTTTAAGTGTGTTAGCTCATCCTGGTTAATTGTAGGCCTATCAGACTCAGGCATAATTATAAAAACGAAAATTATGTGTGGAAATGATGAAAGCGAAAGTGTGAGAATGAATTTAAATATTCATAGTCAGAATGAAAAATTCGGGTAGGGCCGGATTCTCCGCTAAACTGTATGTCTAGGGTGGAATGAAAAGCTTGACCTTCGACAGAATGAGCAATTCGGGTATTTTTTTGTCTTGGAATTAAAAGAAATGTTGTTTTGAAAGCATTTTGTATAAGAGATGAATGAGAAAATGCTGGGAGCTGGATTCCCCGTTAAACCGTAGGTCTAGGGTGGGGTGAGAAGTTTGATCTTCGTCAGAATGAACAATACGGGTAAGGCCGGATTCTCCGTTAAACTGTAGGTCTAGGTGGAATGAAAAGCTTGACCCTCGACGGAATGAGCAATTCGGGTATTTTTTGTCTTGGAATAAAAAGAAATGTTGTTTTGAAGGCATTTTGTATAAGAGATGAATGAGTACCAATATATATATATATATGTGTGTGTAGATAGAGAGATAGATAGATAGGCAGATAGATGGATAGGTTAAAAATGCCACGGTTGACACTCAATTTTGAACCTTATATCCTTAAACAAACAGAATGGACAGGTGAAAATGAATGTATTCAGTTTAACTATACGATGAAAAAGAACTTAGTAGATCATGTATGTATATATACAGTGGCAGCTCCTCTATAAGGGTCATAGGGGCGGCCCCACCAGTAATCTCTGCACAAAAGCAAAAAAATGAAATAAATTATTAAGTTTTCGAATTAGATATGTAACATATTTTTTTTCTAAGTTATAGACGCTTTCTTCAACATGAGCATGAAATCTTATATCTAAAGGGCTCATTTAAATTGGCCCTATATACACTATTTTATAACAGTATTACGAGAATTGACGCACCGCGCGGATCCTGATTTCTCCTGATTGGTTTAATATGCTGATCTTGGGGCCACGGTGAAGTGGCCCGGAAGGCTGAAAATTTTCGTTTAAATTATCGCAGTCATATTTGATTTAGAGATTGTTTACGGTGGGTTTTTTGTCAATGAATAAATATTAATCTATTTAATGAACAGATGGGGGTCATTAATTCCCACAATGTAAAGATCTGTTTTTATTCATTTACAGTTCATTTTATATTTACCTTTTTCAATGTGTAATTTTAACTAGTTACACTCCAATTACATTTTCTTTGAATAGTCAAAGATTATGTCATTGAAAACGGAACAGCTGATTAGCTTTTCTTTTTATTTGAATTCAGTCTGTTTAGGAAACCGGAAGTGAATGGTATGGTAGTGCTTAATTATAGTGTTCTAATCGATTTGGTGGCGAATAATATCATTAATATTTAACCAAAGTTTGTCTACCCTTACCGGCATATGATGAACAGAGTAGACGAGATATTAAAAAAGCCATTTTCCTCCTTAAAACTGGAGGAAAAATTAGAAATAAAAAGACTGGGCGTATATCAGCCTACAGACATAATAATTACACAGCGAGATGGAAAAAAACTGAGAACATTTTCAAGCAATTGGTTTGGTAAGAAAGAATGGCTGATGGTTAGTAGTGCAAAGAGTTCCTTATTTTGTTTTTATTGTCTATTATATGGAGGAGAAAGTTTGTGGACTAAAACTGGTTTTAAAGATTTAAAACATCTTTCTGAACGAATCCAGAAACACGAATCTAGTAAATCTCATATAAACAATGCTGTCCAGTTCAGAATGTTTGGAACCACAAATATTTTATCTGTTATTAATGAGGGATATCGCCATGGCATTCAGAGACAATGAAATTGTGGACAAAAATAGGCATGTTTTATCAAGAATTATAATTAACTGCTGCTTAAAATTCTGTGGTACGCATGAGCTCTCATTACGAGGACATAATGAAGGTGAACAATCCTGCAATCGTGGAGTATTTTTAGACATGATTAGCTATACAGCTACCTTAGATAGTACGCTGAATGACCATCTTGAAAACAACAAAGTTGCAAAAAACACTTCTAAAACAATTCAAAATGATCTTTTGGAATGCATGTATGAAGTTTACATTGATGAAATAAAAAGGAAATAGATGAAATAAGTTTTGTTTCTGTCCAAGCCGATGAAACAACAGACGTGGCTTGTAATTCACAATTTGTAATTATACTACGATATCTAAAAAACTTCGAACCTGTTGAAAGATTCATAATATTTGCTAAAGTTGGAGATAGGACTGCAAATGGACTTACAAATGTGCTTACTGAAGAACTACAAAAATTTAATCTCAAACATAAACTCGTTTACACAGGCATATGATGGGGCGGCCGTAATGCGTGGCCTACATTGTGGTGTACATGTTCAAATGAAGAAAATTTATCCACATGCACATTACATTCACTGTTACGCACACCAGCTAAATATTACCGTTAAAAATGTCTGCTAATCAAATAAAAATATGAAACTGTTTTTCTCGATCCTAAATGGAATTAGCACATTTTTTAATGTCTCCAAAGCGAAGTAGTCTGCTTCTTGAAATTTGTCAAACACGTATTCCTCATGTGTCCCAAACAAGATGGAATTTTCATTCCAGAGTGGTTAATAGTGTTAAAGAGAACAAAGAGGAGCTCACTGAATGTTTTGGAAGAATTCAGAATGATGAGGATTGGGATGATAAAAGTATATGCGAGTCTATTGGATTCAAAAGGTCGCTTGAAGATGAGGAGTTTAATTTTTGGCTCGTATTCTTTTATTCTGGAATGAAACACGTAGAAATTTTATACAATGTCCTGCAAGCAAAAAAAACGACCAGTGTTACCACTGCACAGGCATTAAAAGACTTTGAATTATCTATGAGTCAATTAAGAGAAGAGGTTCCAGTCTTTATTTCGAAAGCTTTTGAAAATCATAATGAAATCCCATCACGTCCAATAAAAAAGGCAAAAAGGGATATAATTGGGACAAAAACTGATAAACTTTGTAGTTTTGCAAAAGATGCATGCACTCGCATTACTGACGAGATGAATGAGCGATTTGGGAAATCAGAAATATTTCGCTCCTTTGCTGTAATAGATCCCAAAGAATTTAATCATCATCTTAGACAATTCCCAGTTGAATACTGCAAAGTTATTGAAACTAATTATCCTATGCTAAGGGGAGAAAAACTGTCTTCTGAATTAGAAATCGTGTACTCAAACAAAAGCTTTGCTAATATTTCGAGCGTTTGCGCTTTAATGCGCTTCTTATACGAAAACAAACTGCTAGATACCTTTTCTGAAGTGTCAAAATTATTGGAAATTGTCTTAGTGACGCCTGTTTCTACTGCCGATTCTGAACGCTGTTTCAGTACATTGAAACGAATAAAGACATTTTTAAGAAACACGATGACACAAGATCGCCTAAATGCTTTGGCTGTCTGTTCAATACACAAAGAGTTTATATCGCAAATTCCGGACTACAATAAAAAGGTAATTGAAAAATTTGCCAACAGAAAAAACAGAAGAGGAGAATATTTATATAAATAAACGTGAGTATACACCTTATGATAAAATATTAACTAATTTCTGTTTGTTTTTAATTTTATTTCATTCTCAACTAAGTTTATTTTACTGTTTTATAATGTGTATGTGTGTACACGCGCAGAAAAGTGCAAAAATTACATGATTTACACTGATTGAACAGAATGCAGTTGCGAACTATTACCGTACTTTAAAAAGCGGAAAAACCAATAATAATTGCAGTAAATTCATTGTTTGCCCCCATACATAGTGATGGGATACATAAATATTTTGATATTAAGTATATGCATTAGTCGGGCCCCACCTACTATTATGAGCACGAGCCGCCACTGTGTATATATATATATATATATATATATATATATATATATACACACACATAGTGTTACTATTCTCATTCTTGCAAGCGTTCTATAATTCCTTTGGGTTTGGCCTTGTAATTGTATACCTCTTATTTTCTTCATTACTCTAATTTATCTTAACTTACTTAAAACAAAATAGAAATTAAATTAGGGGTAACTTATTAATTTTTCTCTTTTATCCAATTATTGTGTTTCAATACAAATTTATCTTTACCACACAATTTTATTCTTAAACTATAACATAAAAAGCATTAATATGATTTTTAAAACAAAATAAAAATTAAATTAGGGGTAACTTATTAATTTTTCCTCTTTTATCCAATTATTGTGTTTCAATATAAATGTATCTTTAAGACACCAATATATCTTTAAGCCTTTTTACAAAAAATATTAATATGATTTTAAAAACAAAATAGATTCTGTCTCGGGTAACTTATTCATTTTTCCTCATTTACTTGCAGCCCTGCCGCGACACTGCTGCATTATTTTTAATATATTAAAACCAGCATTCACGATCATATTAAATCTTACTGTTGAAGATATCCTGAAGTAATGATGCAAAATTATTTTAAAAGGTATAGACTGTTCGAAGTATCTTAAACTTTGATGCAAAAAAAACATTAATATAACTAGATTTTAAGTTTTAGCTGGCTTACCCCAATAAGTATCGTTTTCTAAACGTATTTATAAAAAAAAATGAATTTATGGCATAATTCATATAATTGCACCTTCTACAATTCAATAATTGGATTTAACGTGATTTACTGCATTATATTTATTATAATTTTAAACCAGCTTTTAGGACATATTAAATTAAATTTTCTTCAGTGCAATTGACGAATTAAACACGGCCTTGCGGATTCGAATTTTAATACAGCGTATTGTTACAAAAGCATTTGAAAACGTAGAAGATTGGATTTTATCCAGCAATAAAGAATTATGAAATGCTTCGATATATACATATATATATATATACCGAAGCATTTCATAATTCTTTATTGCTGGATAAAATCCAATCTTCTACGTTTTTAAATGCTTTTGTAACAATACGCTGTATTAAAATTCGAATCCGCAAGGCCGTGTTTAATTCGTCAATTGCACTGAAGAAAATTTAATTTAATATGTCCTAAAAGCTGGTTTAAAATTATAATAAATATAATGCAGTAAATCACGTTAAATCCAATTATTGAATTGTAGAAGGTGCAATTATATGAGTTATGCCATAAATTCATTTTTTTTTATAAATACGTTTAGAAAACGATATTTAGTGGGGTAAGCCAGCTAAAACTTAAAATCTAGTTATATTAATGTTTTTTTTGCATCAAAGTTTAAGATACTTCGAACAGTCTATACCTTTTAAAATAATTTTGCATCATTACTTCAGGATATCTTCAACAGTAAGATTTAATATGATCGTGAATGCTGGTTTTAATTATATTAAAAATAATGCAGCAGTGTCGCGGCAGGGCTGCAAGTAAATGAGGAAAAATGAATAAGTTACCCGAGACAGAATCTATTTTGTTTTTAAAATCATATTAATATTTTTTGTAAAAAGGCTTAAAGATATATTGGTGTCTTAAAGATACATTTATATTGAAACACAATAATTGGATAAAAGAGGAAAAATTAATAAGTTACCCCTAATTTAATTTTTATTTTGTTTTAAAAATCATATTAATGCTTTTTATGTTATAGTTTAAGAATAAAATTGTGTGGTAAAGATAAATTTGTATTGAAACACAATAATTGGATAAAAGGGTAAAATTAATAAGTTACCCCTAATTTAATTTCTATTTTGTTTTAAGTAAGTTAAGATAAATTAGAGTAATGAAGAAAATAAGAGGTATACAATAACAAGGCCAAACCCAAAGGAATTATAGAACGCTTGCAAGAATGAGAATAGTAACACAATTCATCGAATAAGCGAAATATCCTAAACAAGATAAAGATATCACCGACGCCAGTAAACTTGAAAGTAAACTGAATCATTATGATGAAAGGTAGTTTCAGTCAATCTAATGCCAACTGCCTAAAAGAGCATTAGAGTACATAACATGGCGAAAGTTGCCGGATAATATTTATATTAATATTTATTTGCTAAACAAAAAAAAAGTTGACACTTTGCAGTGTTATAAAATATTTGTATTTTAAACATGATTAGGAGATATTGACATATAATTGGTACCCTCAAAATTTATCACTTTAGTTGGTTTGGCTACTTAATTTACAGGAACTATTAACAGAGTTCTTTAAACGTGGGAACAATTTCCGATAGTTGTAGGTGGAATAATGAAGGAAGTGGTGGGATAATTTTAAGTATTTGGAAAGTCTAGTAAGCAAGAATGGCACACGTAAAAATGAAATGAAAGATAATTCAACCAGAAAGAATATATATGGGACTACGAGAGCAATGGTAAGAAAATGTTTGTCTGTAAATGCTGCATGAGGAATACATGAAGAAATTTTTGTGCTAACCTTTTCGTATGAGAGTAAGCTTATGGGATGTGGTATTCGCGAGAGGACCTAGATGAGAGCAATTAAAATCGATAGTCTGAAATGTATTGTGGGAGTAACAAGGATTGATTATAATGAAAAGTGAAGGAGGTGAAGGTGAGATGTGATCAAGTTCTTGGAAGAGAGAGTGGATGAGAAAAGGGTGTACATGACATGGCGAGGTAGTTGTATAAGAGGAAGATGGCTTAAAAGGTGGATTGATGGTGTGAAAAAAATTGTTTCTAAACAGGTTGTAGAATGGGAGGAAGCGATGAGAATGGTGAGAACGGATGAGTGAGTGGAAGTGGCGGGTGACGCATAAATATTTAACGACCCGCGAGGTAGTAGCTGCCTCCTTATGTTTGGGTGAAAGCTGGAGATAAGAGGCGGCTGCTGCAGCCTGGTTCTTGCGGCGATCCAAAACAGGGTGCAAAGAGGGAGCCAGTATTTTTAATATCAACATTTGTACATTCATATTAACAATATACAGGGTGGTCCAAACGTCCCTATTTTGCTGAAATAATTATATTTCTATTTTATTTTCTACATGATGATGAATGTACAAGAACGTGTGATGATAGTAACACTACGTATCCAAGGGAAGAAGTGCAAAGAAATTTGAGAAAAATTCGAAAGATTTCACTAACCAGGACCTACAGACAAAACAATTCACGAGCTGTTCAATAAATTTAAAAGAACAGGATCTATTCATGATGAGGCAAGATCTGGACATCCAGGTACCTCTCAAGAAAATGTTGAATTGGTAAGAGATGCCTTTGAAACAAATCCTAGAATGTCAACTCGCACAGCATCACGTAGACTGAGCATACCAAAAACGACTGTTCTAAGGACTTTAAAATCAACATTAAAAAAAAAAGTTACCATATTCAAGTGCTACACGAGTTATACGAAGAGGATTATCCAAGACGAGCCGCCATGTGCACAGAATTGATTGAAAAAATTCATACCAAAAACTTATTAAATCACATTCTCTTCAGCGATGAGGCGACATTCTGCACATACGGAAAGGTTAATCGACATAATTGCCGTATTTGTGCTAGTGAAAAACCAACCGAGTTCTACGAATGTGTGAGAGATTCTCCCAAAGTTAATGTCTGGTTGGGTACGACAAGATCGAAGAGTTATGGGCTTTTTTCTTTTTTCTATGGTAACAAGGCCAATTTATCTTGACATGCTTCAACACTTTCTTGAACCCCAGCTTCGTTCAGATGGCATTCTCGACATTGTTGTTTTTCAACAAGATGGAGCTCCATATCATTATGCAAACATCGTTCGGGCGCACCTTCATGAGCTCTAACCAAATCACTGGATTGGTCGTGGTGGAAACAGGCCTTGGGCAGCACGATCTCTGGATTTAAAACCATTAGACTTCTTTGCGTGGGGCTTTATAAAGTCTGACGTTTACAAAACAAGAGTTACAGACCTGCAGGCAGTCGCTAAAATAACCCCAGAGGTGCTTGAGAATGTGTTCCGCAATGCAGTAGACAGATGTGAGATTTGCAGAGACACGGATGGTGCTCACGTCGAATCTTAGACCTAAGCTTGATAAATAAATATCATTTGATTATGTTGTTACATTTTTATCCTGAAATACAATTATTTCAGCAAAATAAATAGGGACTTTTGGACCACCCTATATATATATATATATATATATATATATTTTTTTTTTTTCATAAAATACAAACACTTCCAACAAAATGTTTAATTTAGCTTTGGAAATACTTTTCCTTATTATTACAAAACAAAACAAATGTTTCGTGTTTTATTTTTACATATTATAAGTGCATTACTGTAACTATTTTTTTTATTAATTTTAACAATTTTTTTGCCATTATAAATAAACTTTAAAAACAAGCACACCTTGTATTGTAAAATTACAAGGTTTTGAAGTTACCAAACATTTTTGTAAGATTCACGATACACCATTTTATTTTCATTTATCATTTTGTTATTGCATTACATAGAGGGTGTTTCAGGAGGAAAGGTCAATACTTCGGGAGGTGATAGCATCGGTCATTGTGAGAAAAAAAGTTCATATGAACATGTGTCTAATTCTGAATGGTTACGGAGATAGAGCTGTTTGAATCTGATGCACGCGCAGCTCTTCCTCCCCCTTCCTTCCCCTATAACCTTGAACCATATAAGCTGTAATGTAAGCATGTAACAAATTTGTCATTTCTGTGTCTGATATCATTCAAAATGTCATTGTTTAAACATTAAATGTTAGAAACAGTAATTGGTTTCTCTTTCTTGATTACCATTAACAATGCTTTTGTATTTGTAGATTCAAACAGCTCCATCTCCGTAACCATTCAGAATTAGACACATGTTCATATGAACTTTTTTTCTCACAATGACCGATACTATCACCTCCAGAAGTATTGACCTTTCCTCCTGAAACACCCTGTATACTGTATGTTGTGGTATTAACCATACAATATATATTAATATTATTATATTACATATTAATGATGCAACTGGACCTGTTCGGACCACTATTTTTCAGTGTTTGCAAGTATATACACTGTAGTGTGCATTTTATCCAAACTATTTGCTTGCTTTAACATGTAACACGAATAAAACGCGTTTGTTAACTAAATTGTGTGAAATACAGTAAGTGTATCTGGATTCTGGACCGCTTTCATTATTTCAGGTTGCATCACTAATTATTACAGTATTAATTCTACTGAACAAAAACTAAAGTAGGAATGTTTTTATTTAAACTTATAATAACAAAGAGTTTTGCTGTAGTAAATTAAAAATACTGTAAAACAAATTATTTTTCTGATTGCCCCACGAGTAAGGTGCTAGAATATTGGGAAATAAGGGCATGTAATGTAATGGAACTCGATGTACAGTATACGGATTTATTTTCATACTATGCCTACTGACCATTTTAGTTATGCAACATTTACTACTTTCGAACAATTTATTTGACCACCTTCAATTTCAGATATTAATAGGACAATATAATTTCACTGACGTGTGCGAGGTCTGAAGGCAGGGTCGATGTAGGAGTCAGGAATTACTCTACAGAAAAAAAGCACTCTAGAGTGCATGATGCCTAAGGTGAGACGTACTCTAGGGATTAAAGTAGAGTGCATCTCACCCAGGCAAAACGCACTCTAGTAAGTTGAAAATCACTCCAGAGTGCTCCACACGGTCTAGGCTGACCATACGTACCGTTTTGAACGGGACAGTACGGTTTGTTTTATATTTCCTGGCCGTCCCGTCGTTTTAATAAAAATGTCAATTTTGTCCCGGTTTAGGTACTTACTTTTTCATGAATACAGAATATTACATAACCCCGTCCCTTTTTTGCCATCCCAATGTCCCGTTTTTGTCTCAAGGAAATATGGTCAGCCTATCCACACCTGATTTTTTTTATTCAGGTGTGGAACACTCTACTTACTGTACTACTGTGCTTTCAGTTGTGCATAGTTTTAGTGACAACTGAACTGTGCTTTTAGTTTCTGGTATATCTAGCAAGAAGCAAGTGTGTAATAACTGTTATTTGGCTAAATAAAGCATAGAAATAAGTAATTTATTTTTTCTGAATGTACAATTAAGAAACATTTGAAAAAAATGGACAGTAATGGACAAAAAAGCTCAGCAGTGGAATTCCTTGGAATAGTTCTAGAATCAACGCGACAATTTATCCCAACTACGGCTACATGGAGGTCAGCAAAATCAGTAGAATTAGATCTGCCAAGCCCGAAGCCCAATAGAGAACTGATATATAAATGTAAGGTATTAGGAAAGCCACTTAAGGTGGATAAGATTGCACGTGATGACAATTGTTTTTTTCGAGCTGTAAGTAAGGAAGTTACATTGTTGGAGGAGCATCATACCACATTTAGAGAAATTGCTGTACAAACTTTAGAAAACCCATTGTATAGGGACTATAGGCCAAGGTTTGAAGCAATGATTGGGCAAAAAGTAAATGAATACTTGAAAAGCAGCAACATAAAAGAAGACACCATCTGCGGAACAGACATAGAACTTATGGCTTTGGCTTCAGCTCTGAATACTAAAATAGCTGTATATTATCAGCCACCAGGAGCAACAAGTGCACGTTGGTTTATTTATAAACCAATTCATCACCAAGAAGTCAATGAAGCATCAGTGATGACAATTTACTTGATAAATTCTGGTAACCATTTTGAGCGTGTTTCCAGTGTCAGCAGCAAGATTAATTAAAGCGATGTGTAGAATAATCACTAATTAAATGAAATAAAGTGTCGTTTACAAAATAATAATGAGTTCTGTTTTTTACATTCAGGAATATTATGTAGATTGTGCCTGTACAATGCTCATACTTTCATTTTGTGAAGTAAAGTGCTTTTCAACATAGTGGAGTGCATCTCACCTGATGGTAAAATGCACGTGCCGAGGTGAAAATTACTCTGGAGTGTGTTTCACCGTCAGGCACCGTGCACTCTAGAGCTTAGCCCACCTAGAGTGGTTGACGCCTGTTACACCGGATTAACCATTAGGCTAATAAGTCTGTAGCCTTAGGCCCTCATACTTTTTAGGTTCTCAAGTTTAGGCCCTCATATTTTTAGGTCCTCGAATTTAGGCAATAATTTTTATATCATAAACTCTAAATCTTTCTCACAAGGCTGGTTAAGTAATATAATATATAACTACATAATTATATCTTCAGAGGTGGAAAATAAGAGGGGTTTTTATATGTCATTATACCTGATGGTGTATTATTGTCGATATGTATGTATGATTTTCATCCATTTTGGTTTGATTGGCTTCAAAGGGTTAATCTGTTTCCGAAATTGTTTTTCAGACGTTGGGAATTTGGGCCTAGTGTAATGATAATTCAGCATGTCAAAAAAAAGGGGGATGTTTTGTTTGATATTACAGTTTAGAGCCAGGAAGGAAGAAATCATTCTCTATTTGAATTGTATTCTGTTTTTGCTGGGGGGGGGGGGGGGGGGTAATGTACATATCTTTGATTTTTGTTAGTTGTTAAATGTGGATAAACATACATTTTTATTTGTTTGAAGATTATGAATTATATACAATATATAGTACATACAGTATATAGCCCTTCCCTCTTATTAGCCTTTGGCCCCTCACAGCTTTAATCCGGGCCCTGTCTGTAGGCAATCTCTGGTTTTTGTTTCCTACCAAAAAGAAAGTCCATACCATATTCTCATGCGAGACATCTGCTTCAGTATTTTTGATAAAAATGAAAATGTTTTACTAATAGCATGATACAAAATCAAATAAGCGAAATGCGAAAAAGAAAACGAGATTATAAAGGACAAACTGTTGTCCCTCTGCGATAATTCTGAATTATTTTCGAAATTTTCTAAACTTCGAGAAGAGTTATATACATTCTTCAATTAAGTTAAAATTTTTATCGTATCCCTTTTTGTTGACTTTGGAAATGGAAGTCATAAATTTTACTTTCTTTATGATGATGGGAGGGGAATTTTTTACACTGATGACCTGGAACTGTTCATACGTATTAGTTTTAGTGAATATTTCATTCCTAATAAATGACTAGTGTTACAATTTACGAATGCATTTTATTTATATATATTTATATATATTTATACATATATATACTGTATGCAGTAAAATTTCCTATGACATAAAAATTTTAAGCAATTTGGTTCCCCATTACATGTCAAAATAGATAAAGGAAATCTTCCTCACAATTAAATGCCAAGTTAGAGATCGCATAGATACTAACGGGGAGCTTACTAGCTCTTTTTCTTTTTTGACCTTCCATACCAAAAAGGAACCTATACACTGAGTATACAATCAATATTAGGAACTTCTTTTTTTAAACTGGAACGTTAAAGTTACCTAACAGAAAGGTAATTCGGGGTCTTCTATTTAAATACTTTAAAAATTGTACCGTTTACAGTATGGTGATATTCCTCGTATTTGGACCGATACCCATCGGATCGACAAGACCATAGCATCGACACTCTAAAAAATTAACCTGATCTAACCTATGGTTAGCCTCAGTTGTAGTTAGCCTCACTTCGGTGAAATAAAAGAACTTTAATAAAATCAATGTAATTATACTGTGTTTAGATTCGGTATTGCGCGCGCGTGTACGAAGTCGTTAGTTCGTAATGTTTTATTTCCCAAAGTAATTTTTTAAATATTATACCAGATTTTTTTACCACAAGCGAAACAAATGAATCAAAAAGATTTTTGGAAAGAACGAAGTAACGCGGAAAGAAATAATGACAAAGAGAAATAAGAAAAAAAGGCAAAAGATTTAAATAGTAAAGAAAAATAGAAAGTTGAAATGAGAGAAAAAAATTCGAGAAAATCTTTTTTTTTTCCGAACGAAGAAAGAGATTGAGAATAAGGAAGTAAAAGGAGTTATAAAAATGAGAGAAAAGAGAGAGAACTGTATAATAATGATCGAGTTAGAATCACGTGGATACGAGGGAGAGAAAGCGGGAAAGGGAGAGATAATAAGCCATAAAAAAGTGACTATAGCCTATACCAGGGGTGGCGAACCTGCGGCCTTCTGCCTATTTGACATTCAGAATTCATACCGTACGATAATGGACAGCAACTGATACCCCTTTAGGGCTTTAGGCTATTTCATTAGATCATGGTTTCAGCTTCACTGCTTCTTACACATACAAGCCTTCTTTATGGCTTGAACAATAGGAAATATGGCAACGTTGCCAGTTGAAACTGGCAGAGTTGCCTTACGGCTTACGCCCTTACCTATCAACGATCAACTCGACTGGCTGACTGGATGACAGTTACTGACGATTCTCCGATAGTGACACGCAAGCTTGTTTCCTTTAAAACTAAATCTTTGATCAATTCGTGTACCATTTTTATTTAAAAATCTTCTGGTACCCAAATCATGTCAAAAACTGTGAAAAGAAAATTAAAGGAAGAGAACAGAGTATTCCATGAAGAATGGGAATTGCAGTATTTCATAGTTGTTGAGAAAGATAAAATGATGTGTTTGCTCTGCAACGCCATAATTGCAACAGTGAAGAAACACAATGCATATCAGCATTATGCAACTCATAAGAACCACAAGTATGCTATATTGGAAGAAGAACCCCGAAAGTCTGCACTTACGAAGATGAAACTTCAAAAGCAGCAACAACAGCAAGTATTTAAAACGATATCAGGCCTAGGGACTGAAATCACTGAAGCAACTTATAAAGTAGCATATATACTTGGAAAAAGAGGTAAGCCATATAGTGATGTGGAAATCATAAAAGAATGCATTGTTGAAATTGTAGCCTCTTTAGATTCAGACAAGGTTAACAAATACAAACAACTACCTCTTTCAAGAAGGACCATAACTGATCGGCAACATGAATTAGCCCTCAATGTAACTGAACAATTTCATACAATATGCCAAAGCGAAAATACTTATTATTCGATTGCCTTGGATGAGTCCACTGATATTACTGACTCAGCGCAAGTGTCATTTTTTATTCGTGTTAAAACTGCAGATTTTCAATGCTACGAGGAGTTACTGGCTTTGGGTACCTTACGGGGAAGACACGTGGAATTGACGTCTTGTCTCTCTTCAAAGAAAAATGCCGTGAAGCGAAACTGAATTTATGTAATTTAGTAAGTGTATGCACAGATGGTGCACCTTCCATGAGAGGAAAATGTGCAGGATTTGTTGCGCTACTACAAAAAGAACTGCCAAATCCAGATAGCTTGATTTCCTTTCACTGTATTTTGCATCGACAGAATCTCTGTGCCAAATCTACTGTTTTAAGTGACATATTAAGTAAAGTTATACGTATTGTGAACTACATTAGAGCAAATGCATCACGACATCGCCAGTTTCCAAATATGCTTATGCTTGATGATGAAACATTCAGTGTGGATCTTCCGTATCATTCTAAAGTGCGCTGGTTGTCACAAGGGCAAGTCTTTGAAAAACTTTTGTCTTTGCGAAAACAAATCACAAGATTTTCTGAGGAACTCAATGAACCATGTGAATTGTCAAAAAAGGATTTCTGCAGAAATGCTGCATTTTTGTGTGACGTAATGTCAAAGCAAAATGACCTGAATATTTCTTTGCAAGGTAAAATGAAATCCATGTATGAAATGTGGCAAAAAATCCAGGCTTTTCGGAGGAAGCTGCGCTTTTTCAAAACTATCCTTACCCGATCGGAACTTTCAGCTGAACACTTCCCTGAACTGGCAAAGGTAATTGATGAAGAAGATACAAGCAAATCATTAAGGGAATGCGATGTGAAAGAATACACAGCTGTCCTAGACTCCCTGATTGAAGAATACGATAAAAGATTTGAAGATTTTGAGAAACATGACTTCACACTGAAACTAGCTTTCCAACCACATCTGGTTGATGTCTCCAAAGCACCTGAAGATTTACAGATGGAGTTGATTGAGCTATTAGAAGATAATATCCTTAAGTCTCTATTTGATATTAAGAAGGATCCTGTTGAAATATGGAAAAATGGCGTTGAATACCCACGTCTGCGCTAACATGCTCGTCGAATGTTGCCTTCTTTCGGCACAACCTACTGTTGTGAATCAACGTTTTCATATGTGACTCAAATCAAAACGCGCTTGAGATCTCAGATGACGAATATTCACCTGGAGGACCAACTAAAACTACGGTCAACGATATTGGAACCAAATGTACGACTCTTGTCCCGCAATAAGCAGTCACAAAAAAGTCATTAAATGGTTTATCACTTTTTCACTTAATATTAACATCATTTCACTTAATATCATTTTTCACTTAATATTAGTTCTATTGTTAATTATTTCCCCCCAAAAATAAATGTGCACTTGCTGAATTTTTTATTTATTATAAAAGCCCTCACGTATTATCAAGTTTGATTTAAAATTAATAAATATGTAGATTGTAGACTAAAATATGACATTTTGTTGTACTGTATATGTTAAATTCTCAGCATGCGGCCTAATAGGGTCTTGGTTAAATGAAATGCGGCCTTCCAATGAAAAAAGGTTCCCCACCCCTGGCCTATACCCTTTCTCGTTCGACATTGTGTTTCTAATTACCATAAATTTTTTCCTTTCGTTGGCAATTTGAAGAGAAACAATAAATGTCGCATCTGATGAAATAGTTTCCAGTCTCACTAAATTAATAATAATTAAGGAAACTAAAAGGTAAATCCATATTAGCAGCTCTGATTTTTTTTCCTCGTCCATAATCTATATTTGATTTGTTTCCCATTTAAATATTTTTTTCCTTTATTTTCGACGAATTTTGAAAATAAAAATAAAATTTACGCGTTAGAAATTCGATTATATTTTTAGGATTAAAACTAAAAAAATTCAAATGTTACAAAGGTCTTTTGTGTGTTTGTGTGTGTGTGTGTGTGTGTGTGTGTGTATCCTTTGCCTGTATGTATGTATCCTTTGCCTGTATGTATACATCCTTTTATGTATACATCCTTGCTTGTATGTATACATCCTTTGCCTGTTTGTATACATCCTCGTATGTATCCTATGCCTTTGTGTATATGTGTGTGCGTGTGTAAAATCGTGCGTAGACTTAACCACATACAAAAAGGCGAAAAATTATTTAATTTACAAAGTCGGTACTTGGTTGGTTTTGGGTACAGGAAATATTCTGTAGATGGTCTATTTTGACTTTTGAAGTAGTATTATTCGTATTTTCTCAAAAGATTGAGAGTATTTTTAGCTTCTATCTCGGCGTATTTAGTATTCCAAGAAAGCAGCCTTGGATCACCTGTAGAGTGAATAATAGCTGCTCATAATAAAGATCTCGATCTTTTCATAGAATTTCAGCCTAACCTACAATCCGTGTTTTAAAGAACTACTGAAAATGTTTAAAAAGCATTTATCATTATAATAATAATAATAATGATGATGATCTACAGATCTACAGAAGCTAAGGCTAACAAAGACCCTAAGATCCACTCTAAGGCTAGCCCGAGAGAAAGGAAAGAGTAGGGGGTTAAGAGAAGAGAAGAGAATAAGGGGTTAAGTAAGGAGCAACACCTATCATTCGTGGGTTAACATTCATTCAGAAAAAGAGGAAAAAAGTCTCACCATCATCATCCCGCCGGCCACTGCCGACAAGTCAGAAAAATAGTCGGAGAAAATAGGAGAGGGGTGAAAGATGAAAAGAAGTAAAATAAGAACGCTTACAAACCATGCAAACACAGTCTTAACTCACTGTCATACCATGCAAACTACAAACATGCAAGTAAAGAGAGTTACAGACATGCAAAGAAAGGAGGGGTAAAAAAAAAAAAAAAAAATAGGTACAGTTAAACAAAAAGTGGGTTAGTTACGCTACGAGCTACATCTACGTTCGTGTTAGTCTAATTTTTTTTTTTTTTTTTTTTTTTTTTTTTTTTTGCTGGCATCACACGCTGGCATGTCACAAGCTGGCATTCATCGTCAACAGACTCATCCTCGAGCACCACCACCAGAGCTCCTGTTGTTAACTTTCTTTTTTTAATTTTAAACAACGTTAATACTTTTAAAATATCTGTCAAGACGGTTCTTAAACATATTTACGCTGGTAGAATGAACGACTGACGCGGGAAGATTATTCCATTTATCAATTACTTTAAACGTAAAGAAGTTTTTAGCGATATTAGTAATGAAACGTCTGCCACGCAACTTAAATCCGTTATTGCGAGTATTACTATTATCGAAAGTGAACAGTTTGTCAAAATTTACGTTATCGATGTTATTAACGATTTTGAAAACTTCAATAAGCTCCCCCCTTAATCTTCTAGTAGCGAGTGAATACAAGTCTAACTCTTTAATCCTATCTTCATAAGGCTTATTGCGCAATGACGGAATAAGTTTCGTGGCACGACGCTGAACCCTTTCTAACCTATCAATATCCTCACGCAAGTACGGGCACCAAAACTGAACGGCATATTCTAAATGAGGCCTGACTAGGGACTTGTAAAGGGGCAATATAATATCCTTCGATTTAAATTCGAAATTACGCGCTATGAAGCCTAACATCCTATTAGCTTTTGCGCAAGACTCCAGGCACTGGTTCCTAACCTTTAAATCTTTAGTTACGCGTACGCCTAAATCTACTTCCTCGTCAACGCTCGCTAACTCCCTATCATCCATCGTGTACGCGTAATTATTGTTGCGAGAACCTATATGCAAAACTTTACATTTATCTACGTTAAATTGCATCTGCCACTTATCCGTCCACTCCATAATCCTGTCTACATCGTCTTGGATCCTATTTCTATCGTCCTCGTTAACAACCTTACCGCCTATTTAGTATCGTCCGCGAATTTTGACACGTTACTAGTCAATCCTACATCTATGTCGTTAATGTAAATTACGAATAACAATGGGCCTAACACTGAACCCTGTGGGACACCGCTACCTACCTCTAACCACCCCGATTCACTACCATTAACTACGACCCTCTGTCTCCTAGCACGAAGCCATTCTTCTAACCAGTTAGCTACCTGACCGCGTATACCGTGCGCTTTAACTTTCGCAATTAGTCTCCTAATAATGATGGGAGTGAATTTCAAGTACTGTCGAGAATAAAGGGTGTATTAAATGAATGGTGCTAAAAGGAATTGTAATAACTATTTAGTGAATTGATACATTCAGAAATTTTATCATAATTCAGTAATGCTTCAGTTTTTTATCTACAGTAAGGTTTAGTAAATCTCCTCATGCCCTCTCTCAGTTTTAATAACTAAATGAGATCTACGCTCTAATTCAGTGGAAACATTGTCCAAAACAGTTACAGGAACTGATGTTACGGCATCGCAAAGATCATATTTTTAAGGTTATTAATATCCCTTGGTTAATATACGGTGATATACGGTTGTCTTTACATATTGCTAAAGATATAAATTTAAAGGAAATAGGTCCAGAGAACGGAGAACGAGCTGGCTACCTTGTTGGTTCTTCTCAGCCAATCCAATGTCCCGGGAATGTTTTGTGTAGAAACATACGCACATTATGTACAGAATGAGACCGTGCACTACCTTGCTGAAACACTGCACGTTGCAGTATACCTGGAATTTGTCGTACAAGAGGAACAAAGAATTCTTAACATTCTGAGAAGATTCCCCATTAACGGTTTTGTCTTCGAAAATGTGATCGCGTGACAAAGCGCATCAAACTTCAGTTTTGGTCGAATCTCTCTCATGTTCGTATGTTTCGTGTTGATTTTGTCCCCCCGAGGATTCTGCAGTTAAGGCGGTTTGATCGACCAGAAGTATGGGAAATTACCTCGTCGCTAAAAATGAGATTTGAAAGAAGGCGATCATCGTTTATCGATCATCTCGAGAAATTCTGACAGTCTTGACAATCTTCCATGAATAGTTGGTAAACAACCTGTACCTTGTAGGACCTGAATTTTAAAACTATGTATAGGATTTTATGCACAGAAGATATGGAATGTTTAACTCAGCTGCTGATCTCCTTACAGACTTCTTAAGAATTCTTTAGATTTCTTAGGAATGCTTCTCATTGATTCTTTCTGGAAAATTTCTTGGTCTACCGGAGGATTTCCCTTTTTTGATACTTCCTTCTGCAGTGAACTACTTTACCCACGCTCAGATAAGATTTCTCTGTTGTGGTTTGTTTGTGTAATTCACGCGTAAATCGTCTCATTTGTTTGAGACGATTTACGCATGAATAAAACAATCTCATTACCCACTAAAGCCTAGGTCAGGCGAAAAATATATGGTAAAAACAGACGTTGTACAATCTTGTTTAAAACCACCGCACTTCCACCATTGTTTAAATTTTTACACACACACACACACACACACACACACGCACACACACACACACACACACACAAATGAAACGGTGTTACTGAATGAAATGTACTTAATTTTTTCAAAGATATCAATTTAATAATAAATAGTTATTACTTTCTTTTAGCACCATTCATTTAAATACACTTTGTGCACTTTATATACACGTACTTTGACTCAATAATTGTGTATGAAACGAATATTGTCCATAATACATTTGTTTATATAAGCTCCAAATTCTGTTGCTTTAAAAGTGAATGCCAATGTTGACACAAATTTGAAGGCAGTCTCCTAATGCTGTTATGCTGTTTGTTTGGTAAAAATGAGGAAATACTTCGGTGACATAAATTTGTTTAGCTTCATAAAAAATTTAAAAGGAAAACAAAATAAACTTCAAAAATGCGTATTTATATTTCGGATATTTTAAATTTAAGTAAAATATTTTAAAATAACCTCATTTATTAAAATTTAAAAAAATTTAAAATGTAATTCGGGTTTCTAAATGTTATCTTTCAACTTTGTGATGAAATTCTACATCAAAATGACGAAATGACTATTATTATATTATGTACGATATAATTACATAATTATATAATTATGGTTTAATTATATGACTTGCTTTTGCTTCTAACCTTATAACGCAATTAACGCATTGTCATAAAGATATATTATATCAAAGTACATGACTCAAACGTTCGTATGTTTAGTACAAGATAAAAGAGATTTAACTGTTTTTAAAAAGCACCGCCACGACCATACATCCATTTACGGTCGAGCAGCTTGCAGCAGCATTGCCAAGTACATACAGTTTCAACGTACTGACGGGATTCCATATACAGTGGCGCTCATAAGTATTCGTACTGAGAAATATTTCGGTTATATTCATCCTTATCTTTTGTACCATGCAAAGGATAATTATGAAAAGTTTACCGTTCGTTTGGAAAAATTTAACAAATAAAAAAAAATTAGTTAAATTCCAACATATAATGTGAAATATCAAAGAATTTAAGGAAAATAAAAAAAGTTAAAATGCAAAAGTTTTCATACATTCATTTACAAAATTACTTTTTCCCTTGTGTGCACACCTTAGGCTTGAAGAATTTAAAATTTTTATCAGTAGTTGGCTGTTTATTGATTATAGACTGTTGGCAATTCTGAATTCTAGAATTTTCTCTGCGAATTTTCATGGAAGACGGATGACTGTACAAGCTATTAGTAAGCAATTGGTCGTCGTGGTAAAGAGCTGTCTGTAGATCTTAAGAGATCTGTTATTGCTGCACTCGAGTCTGAAGAGTGTTATAAAATAGAAGAACTTCGAATTCCATTAACGACGATTGCAACATTTGTAAAGAAATGGAAAGACTTTGGAACGATCAAATCTCTATCAAGGTGTGGACGAACTTGAAAGATTTCAGAACCCACAGCAGACGGATTGAAATAATGGCTGCTGCGAATTCAGGAGTGACTGCAGGTGATATTTGTCAAACATGAAGACTGTCTAAGATCGATGTCCATCCCTCTACTGCACGTCGTACATTGATAAATAATAGTCTGCATGGAAGAGTTGCATGAAGAAAACTGCTACGAAAAACGCACAAAGAAATTCGTTTAAAGTACGCCAAGGATTATCAAAATAATAGATTTGCATTCTGGAAGAAAGTTCTTTGGACAGACGAGACTAAAATTGAATTATTCGGGAACAACGAACAACGGTATGATTGGCGAAAATCAAATACTTTATTCACCTTAGAAAACGTCCTTTCTACCTTAAAACATGGTAGTGGGAGGATGCTTCTTTGGGGCTCTTTTTGTGTTTCTAGTCCAAGAAAGCTTGATGTCATCAATGGAATCTTGAATTTCAAGAAATACCAGGAACTTTTCGAAGAAAATGTATTGCCTTCAGTTTGGGAGTTGCGAATGGGTCGCATTCTTTTTCTATTAACATTCTATTAACAGTGGTGTTCCTCAGGGTTCTGTCCTGTCACTCACTCTTTTCCTTTTATTTATCACCGATCTATTAAGTCACTCTTTCTGTCCTATCCACCCCGATGATTCCACGCTTCACTTCTCCACCCGCTTCACAAAACATCCCTATCAACAGTCATTCCATGCTATGGAGTGACGGCTATGGTAGGACTATGGTAGGACGGCTATGATACACCTGACCTCTGATCTTTCTACCATCACTGATTGGGGCAGAGAAAACCTTGTGGCTTTTAGTGCCTCAAAAACACAGTTCCTCCATCTGTCTACTCGTCACAATCTTCCACACGACTATCCCCTTACCTTCAACAATATACGAGAACAACTCAATCCTTCCGTTCCTTTTCTCGTGATCTTTCCTGGAAAGATCAAGTATATCTCTTTCTAAAACAGCTTCGAAGAGGTTAGGTGTGTTGTACCGCCTCCGCAGTTTCTTCACCCCCGCTCAGTTGCTCTCTCTGTATAGGGGTCTTGTCCGCCACTGTATGGAGTGCGCTTCTCATGTGTGTGGTGGCTCAACCTACACAGTCCTACTTCACAGGGTGGAATTAAAAGCTTTTGGTCTCATCAGTTTCCCGCCTCTTAATGACTGTCTTCAATCCCTCTCTCTTCGCTGCAATGTTGCCTCATTCTCTCTTTACTATCGCTATTATAACGGACACTGCTCTTCTGAACTCTCTAACTGCATGCCTCCTCCCTAAAGGAGAGCACGCAGTACCAAACTTCCTGCACATTCTCATTCCTTTTCTGTCCAACTCTCTAACGCAAGGGTTAATCGTATTTTCAGTCTTTCATTTACTCAACCCGTGAACTCAGGAACAATCTTCCTTAATCCATCTTTCCCCCTGTCTATGACCTCCAATCTTTCAAACGCAGTGTGTTCAGGCATCTCTAAAACTTTGGGCCTTGATTTTAGCTCTTTTCTTCTTTTATCTCGGGCGGGGGGGGGGGGCTTTTTTGGGCATTCGCCCTTGCCTCCTTCCTGCATAAAAAAAAATGTGGGTACTTCAACAAGATAATGAACTAAAACATAAAAATAAGAGCACCGTGAAATAACTTCAACAAAAGAATTTCAAGCTTCTCGAGTGGTCCAGTCAAAGCCCAGATCTCAGTTTAATCGACAATTTATGTTTTGATTTGAAAAAGCTGTCGGCAAGAGAAACCCTTCGAATCTGAATGAATTGCAACAATTTTCTTTAGAAAAATAGGCTAAAATTTCTACTGAGAGATGTCGAAACCTTGTAGAAAAATACCCAAAACGAATCCTGAAGTTATTCAAGCAAAAGGTGGGCACACAAAGTATTAAATAATTTTTGTAAGTAAATGTACGAAAACTTTTGCATTTTACCTTTTTTTCATTTTCCTCAAATTCTTTGGTGTTTTACATTATATGTTGATGTTAAACTAATTTTTTTATTTGTTATATTTTTTCAAACGAACTGTAAACTTTTCATAACTATCCTATGCATGGTACAGAAGGTAAGGGTGAATATAACTGTAATATTTCTCTGTACGAATACTTATGAGCACCACTGTATGCTTGGTTCATCATCGGAAGCAACAAAGTTGGGTTATCACAATCCGCTGAATGGTAAATTTTTTACTCTTCCCGTTCTTGTGTCGTTAGTTTCTATTACATATATTTATCTGATCTTATAATACAAGTAATGTACTATATAATATAATAACATACTCTACTATCACATAATTATACAGAATACATTAAGATATCTGTATATACAGTGTGTATATATATATATATATATATATAGCTAGATAGATAGATAGATAGATGTGTGTGTGTGTGTGTGTGTGTGTAGACATCAATTAAACACGGAAGTACTTTGGGAGTGGACGTTAGGCAGGAGACAGCGAGTGCTGGAACTCCCGTTTCTTCTGTCAATCTATCCTTCTTAGCTGTTCTGTTCCCATGTCTCATCTACCCTGTGAGTAGTACAGAATGCTCACACGCACTTTTCCCTCTATTTTTCACAACACATACATGCATCTTATACATTGCACAATCACTTCAAAATTTTAAAAAAAAATGGCACCGTCTTTAAGAGCTTCGGAGTCACCTGGAGAGGAGAGTATAAATGGCCCCACTTCTGGATCCCCCACTGCCGGTGACAGGAATGCAGACCAAGGCAACCGGGCTGGTCCTGCTACTGCCTGTTCGAGATGTCCTGGCCCTCTATCTGATTGACTTTTCATAAACTGCAACATTCGTGGCCTCTCCTCTTCTAAATCTCACCTTCTCCTCACCGAAACTCAAATGTCTAAGACGACAGACAGCAACCCCTGTACTCTACCCTCCTACTTTCTCTATCTCAATTTCATTCTAAAAATGGATGTTGCGTATATGTAGGCAATAACCTAACATGCTCTCGTATTCTCAAACTTGAATCTTCTAAATGTAACACTCTCTGGTTACGGCTTATATGCCAATCTCAAACTAAATACATCTGCACTGTCTATCTTTCTCCTAAATCTACTGACTATCCAAAACTCTTTGTCTACTTCCTTACCAAAGTGGAACACATTCTATCCCACTCTTCTTTTGCTGAAATCTCCATTTTAGGTGATGTCAGTGTTCACCACCACCTTTGGCTTTCTACCCAATTCACTGACATCTCTAGTAAATTAGCTTACAACTTTTCTAACCTGAATAACTAAAGTAAATTATACAGCACCCTACTCGTATCCAGTGTTGGGAGTAACGCCGCTACTTATTTTGTAACGGTAACGCCGTTATTTTATTTATATTGTAACGAAGTTGGTAACCCCGTTACTTTTCATTCCATTTTCAGTCATTATTCGTTACTCGTTGCAAAAAAACTTCACTTTTTTCTACGTGAAGGTCAAAATATGAAAATAAAAACCCACTCTAATAGACAGAGTTTATTTCCACAACAGTTTCGATGCCCACTGGCATCCTCCTCGGGTGGATATAGAAAAAATAATCTGTATTTGTATTCTGTATCCACCCGAGGAGGATGCCAATGGGCATCGAAACTGTTGTGGAAATAAACTCTATTAGAGTGGGTTTTTATTTTCATATCGTTACTCGTTACTTTCTTATATGCTCAACTTGGAAACGTGCCTTCAAGTGCAGCAGTGGAACGCACTTTCTCTGTGCTGTGGGGAAGGATATCCTTCGGCCCAATGGAGGAGGTCTTTCTGATACCATTTTTGAAAAATTAGTTTTTCTGAAATTGTAACAATGCCTTCCTGAAAGACATTCAGCAATAGTTTTAAGATTTCTATTTTTTTTCATATGAATAATCCATTAATCCTTTAAGCATTTTGTAATTTTTTATTCACGATTTATTTTAGTGTATTCTGTACAATAATTTTCGTTTTTGTAATACTAAGTGCGAAGAGCAATTTTATTTCACATTTTTAGTTTTTTACTTAAGATCTATTGATCGCTATTAATATTATTTCAAATGGTAAAATTGTTAAATTGTATTGCTTATTATTTAAGTATAAGTCTAAAATCAAGTATTGTTTCATTGTATTTCATATCTGACCTTAATTAAATATTTGCTCGATATTCGGAATTTCTTTTATAATTGCGATGTAGATATATCATATTCTTATATTGAGAGATACTACTGTATATTTTCTAGTTTATTATAAAAGTAACGGTAACTGTAACGCATTACTTTTCCATGGAAGTAACTGTAGCGGTAATGACGTTACTTTCTATTGCAAGTAACGGTAACGCCGTTACTTTAAAAAAGTAATGCGCCCAACACTGTTCGATCGCCTTGGAGATAGGTTCGCTATTTTGGATTTATTTCTCACCACTCATCCTTCTCCCTCTGTCAAACTATCCTCTCCGTTGGGCTCCTCCGATCACAATCTTATATCTGTTTCCTGTCCTATCGCTCCAATTCGGCCTTTGGATCCTTCCAAGAGGAGCACTGCTGGCGCTTCAGCGCCGCTGATTGGGGGACCCTTTGGCAGAACTTCTTTGACTTCACATGGAATAATCACTGCTTCCGTGGCCGGAGCCCATCCGAGTGCACTGAGCGCATCACGGAGGTGGTTCTCTCAGGCATGGAGGCGTACATTCCATATTTTTTCGTATTGTTAATGCAAAAAAAACCCTTGCTTTAACTGTTTGTTATGATGCTATCCACAACAGAGAGGAGGCTTTCAAAAGGTGCCGTCACCATCCAATTCCTGACGTTCACTCTGTTTATATTTCTGCCTGGAATCGTGCAAAATCTGTTCTTCAACTCGCCAAAAATTCCTTCATCCGACAAAATGTGAAAATTTATCTGATTCTCATTTTTCGCGTCCTTTCTGGCACCTCGCCAAAAACTTCTCCAACAACTTTACTTCTTCTTTCCCCCCTCTTTCTCATTCTGACGGCTATGCTGCCATCTTCTGATAAAGTTCAACTCTTCGTCCAAATAAATGCAAAAAACTTCACTTTTTTACGTGAAGGTCAAAATATGAGAATAAAAACCCACTCTAATAGACAGAGTTTATTTCCACGACAGTTTCGACGCCCACTGGCATCCTCCTCGGGTGGATACAGAAACACAAATGAAACAAAACAAGAGGGAAAAACAGTTCAGGGATCGACCGTTAAGAAATTCGCACCTAGGTTGGATTCCATTCTCTCGAGACAGGAGGGGCATTTTCATTAAGTACATTCGCACAAATTTTAAAACTATCTTCCTGTTCTAAACATACAGATTCTATTATTTTTACATAATTATTACATTTATAATTAAATTTATTACATTTAATATTGCATAATTATTAATTACAGAAATTATAAATTTATTATTACATTGGTTATTACATTGTTGTTTATTATACAGAAATTATAAACCGAAAAACGAATGAAAAAAGGCGATTAGGAAATAATCCAGAGACCATTGAGAAATTCGCACCTAGGTTAGATATCGTTCTCCCGAAACCAGAAGGGCATTTTATTACAGGGTCAGCTTATAACTACATTTCCACAAATTAAAAATATCTTCTTGTTCTATACATACAGATCCTAATGTTTTGACATAATTACTGCATATATTTTTATTTCCACATTAATTACTTCCATTATTACATTTACTAAAAGCGAGTAAGGAAACATTCCAATCCAGAGACATTTAAGAAATTCACACTTAGGTTCGAACACGTTCCCACGACTCCGTAAGGGATTTATTGACCAAGAATCTCATTAAAGGGTCTAACTTATAAGTACCTTCGCACAAATTAAAATTATCTACTTTTTCTATACACACAGATTCTATTATTTTTCTTTTGACATAATTATTACATTTATAAAGTACCTTACTTGATTCCCAATCTATAGCATGATTATTTTGGCTAGCGTGATAAAAAATGGCATTATTAGTATTACAACTTCTGAAGGCATATTTGTGTTCTTTGATACGGGTTTCAATATTTCTTCCAGTTTCTCCCACGTATACTAAATCACAACTTTTACAGGGAATGCTGTAGACACAGGCTTGTTCCTCTTTTGCAACGTTATTCCTAACCAATTTACTTTTCACGGTAGACGAATATTTGAACGCCAAAGCAAACTTAAATTCTTTCGTCAACGGTTTTACTCTTTCTAAGCCGGCAATGTAAGGCAAACTCACATATTGTTTTTGGTTAACTGAAGGTTCCCGAGGGGCATAAAAAGATTTTCTGGCTTTAAAATACGCCTTTCTGATAAACCACTCAGGATATTTTAAATCCTTAAAAATGTTCCAAATCTTTGAATTTTCCGGATCCAGCAAATGTGGGCTACAAATCCTGAGTGCTCTTAGAAACATGGAAGAAATAATTGAGCTTTTAACCCCTTCATCATGATATGAAAAATAATGAATGTACGAATTACAATGAGTAGGTTTTCTATAGACCGTGAAATTGGGCTTTCCGCTTTCGTTAATGACCAAAACATCTAGAAAAGGTAATTGTTTGTCGTTATCAGAAAGGCGTATTTTAAAGCCAGAAAATCTTTTTATGCCCCTCGGGAACCTTCAGTTAACCAAAAACAATATGTGAGTTTGCCTTACATTGCCGGCTTAGAAAGAGTAAAACCGTTGACGAAAGAATTTAAGTTTGCTTTGGCGTTCAAATATTCGTCTACCGTGAAAAGTAAATTGGTTAGGAATAACGTTGCAAAAGAGGAACAAGCCTGTGTCTACAGCATTCCCTGTAAAAGTTGTGATTTAGTATACGTGGGAGAAACTGGAAGAAATATTGAAACCCGTATCAAAGAACACAAATATGCCTTCAGAAGTTGTAATACTAATAATGCCATTTTTTATCACGCTAGCCAAAATAATCATGCTATAGATTGGGAATCAAGTAAGGTACTTTATAAATGTAATAATTATGTCAAAAGAAAAATAATAGAATCTGTGTGTATAGAAAAAGTAGATAATTTTAATTTGTGCGAAGGTACTTATAAGTTAGACCCTTTAATGAGATTCTTGGTCAATAAATCCCTTACGGAGTCGTGGGAACGTGTTCGAACCTAAGTGTGAATTTCTTAAATGTCTCTGGATTGGAATGTTTCCTTACTCGCTTTTAGTAAATGTAATAATGGAAGTAATTAATGTGGAAATAAAAATATATGCAGTAATTATGTCAAAACATTAGGATCTGTATGTATAGAACAAGAAGATATTTTTAATTTGTGGAAATGTAGTTATAAGCTGACCCTGTAATAAAATGCCCTTCTGGTTTCGGGAGAACGATATCTAACCTAGGTGCGAATTTCTCAATGGTCTCTGGATTATTTCCTAATCGCCTTTTTTCATTCGTTTTTCGGTTTATAATTTCTGTATAATAAACAACAATGTAATAACCAATGTAATAATAAATTTATAATTTCTGTAATTAATAATTATGCAATATTAAATGTAATAAATTTAATTATAAATGTAATAATTATGTAAAAATAATAGAATCTGTATGTTTAGAACAGGAAGATAGTTTTAAAATTTGTGCGAATGTACTTAATGAAAATGCCCCTCCTGTCTCGAGAGAATGGAATCCAACCTAGGTGCGAATTTCTTAACGGTCGATCCCTGAACTGTTTTTCCCTCTTGTTTTGTTTCATTTGTGTTTCTGTATCCACCCGAGGAGGATGCCAGTGGGCGTCGAAACTGTCGTGGAAATAAACTCTGTCTATTAGAGTGGGTTTTTATTCTCATATCTTCGTCCAAACTTTCGCTTCCAACTCAACCATGGACGATTCCGGTGCTGTTCCTCCATCTTCTCCCCCTCTGACTTAATGGTCTAAAATTAGTATCTCTTCGAAAGATGTTTTTCTACTCTATCTTGGCTCAACTCTAGGAAGGCGTACGGTCCTGATAGGATCTCTTCTGTCGTTCCCAAAAACTGTGCTTCTGTGCTGACACGCTGCCTCAGTAAACTCTTTCGCCGTGGCCTTTCATCTGGTACTGTTCTTTCCTGTTGGAAGTTCGATTTCATTCAACCTGTCTCAAAGAAGGGTGACCAGTCTCAATTCTTCAACTATCATCCAACTGCCTTGATTCTTGTCTTTCTAAAGTTTTTGAATCTATCCTTAATAGGAAGATTCTTAAATACTTCTCTCCTCACAATTTTCTTTCAGATCGTCAATATGGTGAAGGGTTCGGGGTTTCTCCCGGGGTGGCGTCCCTTCCCCGTTGTCGCCAAAATGAAAATGATGAATTCACTGCTCCGCTCGTGGGTGGGTGTGACGAATTGCACTTTGTAAATGCACCGATATTAATGCGCAGTACGGGTTACACTTGATACCGCAGCGCGGAAACTTACAACTTTTTCCACAATTAAGGGATGTGACAATTTATGTGGTAGCGTATTAGTTTTTCACAACTTCAACTGAGGAACTAACATTGTTTATCGTTATATTTTCAAAATTAACTTTAAACTATTTATATAAATGTACACTTATTATGAAACACACTTAAATTTTTATACTTTTAATCTTATGTTCATTCACAGGTTATATTAAATTACATTTACGTTATACAATTAATAAACAAGGATAATCCTTGATCGAGAAACAAGTAGGCCTACAGAAATAATATAGTCCAAGCGCGTGACATAAACAGAAGCCTAGGGCATCGGAAAGAATTCACTCTCGTTGGTCCTAGCGGGAAATTAATTGAATTTACTGCTGTTAATTCATCCCTTAACTGGTATGGTGCGGTTTAGTTACATAAGTGGTATGGTGCGGGTCAAAATGACCTTCCATGAAAGAAGCATAATTAAGCATAATTGTGTAAATAAAAATCTGCAAAAAGTTGACATACATTTTATTTATTAAAGGAAGTACATAAAAATTAACAATAGCCGTAAACAAAAAAAGAAGAAAAACGAAATTTATGCACATTAAAAAAAACTTCATCACTCATTTATGGTGGCACAATTTATGCACACTCTGATAGTACATTCGCCGCAGATCGCTCTTTTGCACTGGTGACATGCCTGGTTGGTCTTTCTGTTTTTCTTGGAAGGACATAAGTAGCATCTTTTCCTCTTTCCACTTTCTACTGGCTCAATGTTTCCTGTAGGGGGAAGTGGTACTTGAAGAATCCGACACATGACGTGGCGAAGCTCTAAGGGTAGTCTTTCATTGTAGATACGTCGCATGATCTGTGGTTTCACAAGCTGCATACCCAGGTTTTTCAGGAAAGATAGACGCTTCACAGGTTTTTCAGGGTTTGCTGAGTAAAAAAGCACGAAGGCATTAACGCCAGCAATATTGAGAATGGCGCAGAACAATGCCATTGTCCATCGCCGTGTTCGTCTGTTGACTGAATATAATGCACACTTTTGGTCAAGACTATCCACGGCTCCTTTTGTACAATTGTAGAAGGCTATGATTTCAGGTTTGCCAGTCTCCGTGTCGTTTTCAACACAGTGGTGCATAGTACATATCAAAATTACACTTTTATTTTTTTGGGGTACATGATAAATCATTGTTATGTCCTTCGTAAATCATACAAAGTATGGCCAACTTGCCTGGAATGTTTTGGTAGAAATTCACATGGGATTTCCTTTTTGTTTTTTCTCATTGTTCCAACAACAGTAAGACCTCGTTCTTTAAGAGCTTGTGCCAGGGGTATAGAGGTAAACCAGTTATCTACTGTTATGTTGCGGTTTGACTTCTCAATGGGTTTAGAAAGTCTCAATACAGCTTGGGTTGGCTTGGGCAGATTTCTTATTTCGTCACTCAGTCCTATGCCATCACTGTCTTTACCCACATACACATAACCATTATAAAAGTAACTAGTTTTCACATCAGCTAAAATCATTATTTTCAGTCCATATTTCACCGGCTTGCTGGGCATATACATTTTGAATTTACATCTATCTCTAAACCTAACCAACATTTCATCAATGCAAACATCGGTGCCCACAGTAAAGCAAGATTGACTGTTACGTAAAAGTTCGCTAAATATGAACGAAATGGCAGCTAGGGGGTCATTCAATTTTCGTTGTTCACGGTCTTGTGAATTATAAAACCGTAGAGCACTCAGTACAAATAAAAAACGTTTTAGGGACATTGTGGCACGAAAAATGTCACGCCCAGTACCGTCTGTAGCAAACATGGAGCTTAGATCTTCGTGTCCTGATTTGAACGCGCCATTCAGATATAACAGTCCTAAACAGGCTTTTAGTTCAATCATGTCTAACTCTCTAACTATATGTTGAATATCTTTAGAATAGTTCTGTTGAACACTTTTTATTTTATCATTGGTGCGCAAAAGTAACTAACTCATCTAACATTTTGTCTGAGAAAATGAATGACCAAAAAGTAATTTCTTCTGTATTTTTAGCAACGAGTTCCGAAAGGGACGCTCTACTGGCAATCTTCTTGCATATATCTCTGACTTTTAGTCATCCTCCTTTCTGGATTTCGGTGAAATATTACCAGCTTTTGATAGAGTCTGGCGCAAATCCTTAATTTCCAAACTGCCCTTCTTTGGTTTCTATCCTTCTATCTGTACCTTCATCTCTGATTTCCATACCTTCATCAATGCACAACTTAATCATCCTTCTTTTCTTAACATTGTTTGCGTTTCCTTTTCTCGTGGTGTTTCCTGGAAAGATCACATATACTCTCTTTCTTTCTAAAACGGCTATATCTGTGCAGGAGTCTTGTCCGCTTTGTATGGAGTACGCTTCTCGTGTGTGGGGTGACTCAACCTATACTTGGATGGGTCGAATCAACGTCTCATCAATTCCCGCCTCTTACTGACTGTCTTCAATCTCTCACTTCGCCGCAATGTTGCCTCATTCTCTTTACTATCGCTATTATAACGGACACTGCTCTTTTCAACTCTCCAACTGCATGCCTCCTCCTTTAAGGAGAGCTTGGACTACCAAACTTTCTATACATTCTCATTCATTTTCTGTCCAACTCTCTGATGCAAGAGTTAATCAATATTCTCAGCTTTTCTTCTACTCAACCGATGAACTCTGGAGCGACCTTCCTCAATCCATCTTTTCCTCTATTTATGACCTTCAATCCTTGAAACGCATAGTGTACAGGCATCTCGAAAACTCTGGACCCTGATTTCGGTTTTCTATTTCACTTTCTACGGAGGGGTGCATTTTTGCGGGTGTTCAACCTTGGCCTCCCTTTCTTGCCTAAAACACATACACACAAACACACACACACACACACACATATATATATATATATATATGGGATGAATTTCACAATTAAATACGTGAAATGAATGAATGATGCAAACCCATAAGGAAAAAGAAAAATGATTCCTATTTTTTTTTCTTGTGAGTTTGCATCATATATATATGTACAGGGTGGGCGGAAAGTAGCTCCCTATTTTGGATTGGTAAAAAAATAGGTATATTATCCATTTATTTCAGAAGAAATAATATGAAAAGGTAGGCATACATGGTAGGTTTTCTCTAAAATTCAATGTGGGCTCCAACTCTTTCCACCAGCTTCTGGAGCCGCCCAGGAATGGCGTCCACTGACTTTAGCAGGAACTCCGGCGGGATGGAGGACATGACTTCCCGAATTCGGTCCTCCAGTTCTTCCAATGTCCTCGGTTTGGTGCGGTAGACTTCTTCCTTTACCCACCCCCAAAGAAAGAAGTCGCACGGTGTCAAGTCGGGGCTCCTGGCTGGCCATTGATGTGGACCACGACGACCCATCCAACGCCCAGGGAAGTGGGCATCCAGCCACTCACGGACAACAAGAGCGAAGTGCGGAGGGGCGCCATCTTGCATAAATATCAGACCGTGCGACTTCTTTCTTTGGGGGTGGGTAAAGGAAGAAGTCTACCGCACCAAACCGAGGACATTGGAAGAACTGGAGGACCGAATTCGGGAAGTCATGTCCTCCATCCCGCCGGAGTTCCTGCTAAAGTCAGTGGACGCCATTCCTGGGCGGCTCCAGAAGCTGGTGGAAAGAGTTGGAGCCCACATTGAATTTTAGAGAAAACCTACCATGTATGCCTACCTTTTCATATTATTTCTTCTGAAATAAATGGATAATATACCTATTTTTTTACCAATCCAAAATAGGGAGCTACTTTCCGCCCACCCTGTACAGTATATATATATATATATAAAATTCAATAATTGCTAAAGCTCATAAACACGATCTATCCCTCTTAGAAACAATACTCATTTTCAAACATAAACCAATATCTGTGATCGAATAACTTGTACCTGATTTGTTTCTTTTAAAGTTTTATGGATTTTAATGTTTTACATTTTAAACGCATTCATAATAATGTTCCCCTGAAATATTTTATGTTTTTACTTAAATTTACTCTCATCGTAAAGGTGAGCCCATTTTATGGGTTTCTTTTATAACATTTTATATTTTAATTGTATTACTGAACTATATAATTTCGTAACTTTTAACTTTTTAATTTTTAGTTTGTGGTATTTGTGTTAATATTTAAAATTGTTTTAAATTCACAGTTGTTTTTAAATACAAAGGAATACAATGGAATACAAAGGACACCAAACAGCAACAGAACGCCTGGCCCTGACGAGGCTGCCTGTTTAAGAAGGAGGGTTAAAAATAGGAAGAAAATTTAAAAACAAGTGAAAGTTTCAAACAAAGCAGAGAAAAGAGGATGAAAAGAAGGAAAGAAATTTAAAGATAGAGTGAAAATTTTAATTAAAGGGGAGGGAATTCGAATAAAATTTCTGCAATATTTCTATGCGCTAAAATATGCTTCCAGCTCGGGGTTTAAGGCAAGATAAGCATCTAGTTTCTTTTTAAAGGATTCGATCGAATTACTTTGAACTACGCTGGCTGACAATCCATTCCACAAATTAACTCTATGATTGAAGAAAAAAAATGTTTAGCTTCATTAGAATTAAAATGTTTACCCACAACTTTGGAACCATTACTGCGAGTTCTGTCTGCATTCCTGAAGGTGAAATATTTTTTGGCGTCAACATTATCAAAATTATTAATCATTTTAAACACCTGGATTAAATCTCCTCGAATTTGTCTTTTTACAAGTGACAATAAATTCAACGTTTCTAAACGAGCAGTGTATGATTTGTTTCTAAGTCTTCAACATTGTTTACTCCGACTTAAGATTTATTGGTAGCTCGTTTGAGTTTAAGATTCTACTTGCTTTTCCAACCGCTTCAATACATTGCTTACTCGGTTTCAGAGTGTCGGCAACAATAATACCTAAATGTTTCTCTTCTGTAACACTAGTTAGTGTCTTGTCGCACATAAAATACTTTTCTTTGACATCGTTTCTACCGATATGCAACGTTTTACATTTATCTATATGAAAGTTCATTTGCCAAATTTCCACCCACTCTAGTAATTTATTAATATCTTCTTGAATCTGCAAACGTTCTGCCACTGATTTTTGTTCGTCCCCCCTAGTTTGGTATCATCAGCAAATTTTGAAATTATACTGTTAATTCCCAAGTCGATGTCATTGATATAAATAATATAAAGAACCAGTCCCAGAACTGATCCTTGAGTCACGCCGCTAGTTAAACTTTTCCAGTTAAACGCTTTGCCATCAATGACCACTCTTTGTTTACGTACATTGAGCCAATTTTCGATCCATTTGAGAATATTATCATCAATTCCGTGAGAATGGAGTTTAGCTAATAATCTTCTTGGCACTTTATCAAACGCTTTTTGAAAATCGAAATATATAATATCTACCGTTTTACTCTCGTCATATATATTTACAATATCATTAAAGATATCGAGCAAATTAGTAAGACAAAAACGATTATATCGAAAGCCGTGTTGAGAGTCATTAATTAATTTATTAATTTCTAAGTGATTAACTATTTTGTCCCGAACGATCGTCTCCATAAGCTTACGATAATTTCTCAGGAATGATTTGTCCCCTTTTTTTAAATATTGGCGTATTTCACAAATCTTGATACAGTAAGTTCGGATGTGAAGCTTAAGATTTTCATTGCTGCGTTCTTTTCTGCAATTTTATTAATAGAGTAATTGGTAGGAATCAGGCAGTGAAAATCTTAAAGCGCTGGAGTAAAAAGTTAACCAAAGCGCATTTATTTCTAAATAAATATCTTAATAGTAAATACATGGTGTCTACAGACGGACGGTCAGACATGACTGCCTTTTTATAATATCATATATAAGATATATTTAAGAGGAGAGACTATTGCGCAGTTCACTTCTTTAAGTACCCCAGGGTAGAGCTTATTTGGACCGGGAGTTTTATTGGGATTAATTTTACGTATGCCTTTCACTAATGGTAAAATCGTGAAGCTTTAACTGGCCATCACTGAGCATGATTACGGGAAAAGAAATGTTCATATTTTCGTTAGCGAAGACGGAAGAGAAGAATTTACTTAAAACTTCCGTCATTTGTAAGTCATCGTAAATATTTTCGTTGGCAGATGGAGATATACAGATTAATAAAATTATTAAAATCAGAAGAATTCGTGATGTGGGATCCAGAAATACTCTCTAAAATGGAGATATACAGCGGGAAAACCATTTAGCCAGATTATATGTTAGACTATTTACATTTGATATAATAGCCAACGATAATATTTGCAAAATTGTCAAAAATCATCGTTTATATGGCTCTATATTTATTGATATAAATTACTGTAATAGTTTTATTTTCTGTAATTCTCTCCTTTGAGATGAGAGACCACCAAGAGTCACAGCTGCAGTGGTTCAAAACTTAAGTTGTAACATGGAACTTATCAATACAAAACAATTATATGCATTTATGATGCTGCCTCAATACAAAACATTCTTCGTTTCTAAATCATATTTCTCTCACTAGCTGTTCATTACTATATCAGTGTTGCTGATCTAGAAATAGCATTTGCTCCGGATATAACAATGCCATACCAGTAGTATCCATTCAGTTGTCGTCCATTTGTCAATTGGAAGATATTCTTAGCAGTGACGTTTGAAACCTACAGATACCCATCAATCTGGTAATGTTATTATAATGTTATTAAAATTTAATATGCATCAAAACATTGTTTTTTCATTTCTAAACCGCCTGTATATGTATTTATATATATTAGGTTTTTGCTCTGTCTTTGTTATAACACAAAATAATATCTGAATCTATGTTCAGTATTAAATGTAACTAAATAAATAAATTAATTAATTAATCAATTTGAAATTTGCCAGGGCGCAATAATGCCTACCAACGGCTCTGTTCGTTCAGGATGACAGGCTTGCCAATACCATGAACACTCATCATTTCCGAAGGGTTTTTTCTAGTTTTTACAAGACCATTTTTTATTCACTTCATTGTTAATATACTGTATATCCCCTTCTTGAACTTATATTTAATTATTCATTTATGTTTCCTTATTAATATGTAAACCAGAATGATGAATGGAAATAATTATGTTCTAAAGACATTTGGCAATGAGTCAGCCAACCAACCAGCGCTCACTCATTAAACATTCATTCATAAAATGTTACAACCGTTTGTCGTACACAACAAATATATGCCAGGTGTCGCTATCTGTTCTCAAGAGTGTCCTACGAATAATGAGCGCAACTGTACATACAGATATCCATTTCAAACAGATATTCAGTGAAAAGTTCAAGGGAACTTTGGTAAATAAGGAAACCACATCAAAGCTTATCAGACGCTTATTTAGCAAGTCTTTATTAGGAACGTTGTTAATAAAATCAGAAGAATTGTTGATGTGGGATCCAGAAATACTCTCTAAAATGGAGATATACAGCGGGAAAATCAGATTATATGTTACACTATTTACATTTGATATAATAGGCTTTAGTGGAACGTTCGACTTATGAATCTTAGGGAGACATAAAAATAAGATAAACTTGGCAAATATGCCGTGAAACGTTTAACTGAGTCACGATAATCTTTAAGTAGTATTTTCAGTGTTTTATTAAAATTACACTAAGGGTTAGTTTAGGGGTTAGAAGACATTTTTCATAAATAGTATCATCTTCAAGAAGATTATAAGCCTTTTTAAGGTAGTCAACCTTATCAAGTAAAGCGATTTACGTGACCCCATCAGATTTTGTAACAATTAAGTCCTTTTTAAGGGTTATAAGCGCTCTCCATAACATATGGGGAATGTTAAGTCCTTTTTTTTAAATTACAACGAAGATCATTTAAAATGAAACCTTTGATACAGCTAGAGCTCTCTAACTTTAATTTAGCCGACTTACTGTATTTATCAAATGAGATTATAAAATCTTGAATAAAATTCCCAGGATTAATGTCGAAACAGTTACCATATC
Source organism: Bathynomus jamesi (assembly GCA_023014485.1). Classification (NCBI taxonomy): domain Eukaryota; kingdom Metazoa; phylum Arthropoda; class Malacostraca; order Isopoda; family Cirolanidae; genus Bathynomus; species Bathynomus jamesi. Next base: position 457,125 of record JAJOZX010001486.1, read on the forward strand.
CTAAAATGATATTTTCATAAAAAGAGAGGTAACAATTTGAAAGATTAAAAATACTGTCAAGGTTAACATATATATCTTATTACAGTATCATGTAAAATCAGAAATAAGTGCAAGGCACATAACACTGGTATGCATCAATTTTGCTGTCAAGGGTTTTGTAAGTGATTCTTATAGAGTTTTTCCTGCTGATTTCGAATCTGCAATCCGTTTTTCTCAATCAGCTCAGGTTATCCGGCTATGGCCTCATAAGTAAAATAGAATTTTTCGTGATTTTGTCAAAGCGGAATTGGAACAGTAACATCTATCATCACTTGTTTCACTTGTATAATATCTTTTTTACTTTTCAGGCATATAGATAAAATATTCCATAATGAATAGAGCGTGTAAAAATGATCCCAATAGATTCTGCTACATATGTGGGACGGTTACCATGCCAAATAACCAGTCCCAAATCACTAAATTGTGAAGACAATGTATAGAGCATACTTTGGAATTAAGCTAGGGGACCAGGACAAAAATTTCGCCCCTCATATGTGCTGCAAGACGTGCATTGAAAATTTGGAAGATGGAGCAAAGGCAGAGCGAAATCTTTGCCTTTTGGAATTCCCATGATTTGGAGAGAAGGAAAGGATCACGTGACAGATTGCTATTTCTGCATGACAAACCTCCAAGGTGGGCTTATAAATTTATTTTCTTAAATATTTTGAAATCCTCGTATGAAACTTGACATAATATTCACCATAATGTAATATTCACCATTATAGCATAATATTCACCATAATGGTAATCATACATTTACATATACATATTGTTATAGAAAATACATTTACACATACATATTGTTATACAAGTTACATTTACATATACAATGATTGTATATTTTCTTTCTTTTTCATTCATATTGTCCCCGAAGGGACAATATGAATGAAAAAGAAAGAAAATATACAGACTCCATCGACCTATTTCATATCTTACAGACCGCAGCCTTCCCTCACGGCTCGCCACTGTCTGAATGCTTCTTCTATTTCATATGCAAGTTTTATATCCATGTTTCTGTGTTTCTATTTTCAGGAGTTAACAAGAAGAATAAACACATTGTTGTATACCCTGACATTCCTTCTGCTATGAGACCTGTACCCATGTCCTGGAATTCCAATACCCGACCCACCTCAAACCCTGGACTTCGATGATTCTGATGATGAATCAATGACCAATGCCAATGACCAGTCCCAGTCGTATATACCTCAAAATACCGCTTCAAATGAGCCGAGGCCTCTCAACCAGGCCAAACTTAATGATCTTACCAGGGATTTAGGACTTTCCAAATTAGCTGCCGAGATCTTGGGCTCACGACTTCGAGAGGACAACTTGCTGGCTCCGGGAACAACATTCTCCTGGTATAGGAAACGAGAGGAAGAATTCCGCAAGTTTTTTGCAGTGCACGAAAATACCTCTTCCTTAGTGTACTGCTGCAATGTTGAGGAGCTAATCGAATCCTTGGGCCTGCCATATAACGCATCAGAATGGAGGCTATTTATAGACTCGTCTAAACGAAGTTTGAAAGCAGTACTTCTCAACATTGGGAATAGGGTTGCATCAGTCCCTGTAGCACATTCCGTACAACTTACTGAGAGCTACGATAACATGAAAATTTTACTGGATGCTCTCGTATACGACCAACATAACTGGAGGATCTGTGGAGATTTGAAGGTAATACTAATATCATAAGTAAACTATTGCTATTGACTATGTTGTTTTTCCAAAGGTTATTTGAGAGTGTATAAGAACATTAACTTCCCCACAGAAGTGATAGTCCAATGCATAGATTTTTTATCTGATAGAACAAATTCTCTAAATTCTTTAAATATTTTCATTTTTTTTCAGATTTGGCATTTGTATTGGGAATGCAAGGGGGATACACGAAATACCCATGTTTCCTCTGCAAATGGGATAGCCGAGCGGATGAGAAGCACTATGCACAGCGTGAATGGGCATACCAGAGAGAATTTTGAACCTGGGTCGCATAATGTCGTTTCAGTGCCCCTTGTACCACCAACAAAAATTTTGCTCCCACCATTCATATTAAGCTGGGCTTGATGAAAAATTTCATCAAATCAATGAATAAGGAGGGTTCAGCATTCCGATATATCGAGAGTAAATTTCCTCATATACTGATGCTAAACTAAATGCTGCGGTTTTGATGGTCCTCAAATTCGAACTTTGATCAAGGATACTCAGTTCGAAAACGCAATGACTCCAACTGAGAAGAATGCCTGGCAGGCATTCAAATCAGTTGTCACTGATTTTCTTGGCAAGCGTAGAAGTCCAGAATACGAGTCCGTTGTCGAAAACTTGATGGAAGCTTTCAAAGCTCATGGGTCGCGCATGTCCATAAAAATGCACTTTTTGTGGTCCCACTTGGACTATTTTCCTGAAAATTGCGGGGATTATAGTGAGGAACAGGGTGAACGATTTCACCAAGATATCAAAATAATGGAAGAGAGGTACCAGGGAAACTGGGATATCAATATGCTGGCGGACTATTGCTGGTGTTTGAAGCGAGACGTGCCCGAAGAAAAACACAGACGGAAAGCCAAAAAACTTCATTCTTCCTCAATAAACTTTTTCCATATTCATTGTATGAATAAAAGTATTTATTCACACAATGTTTCATTTTTCACGAGTTTCTTATAATATTACTCGTATCTACAGTGCTTAAGCTAAAAAAATCAATAAATTTGGGGATAAAATTGGACTTATAATAAATGGCCAATAGAGAAAAAACCTGACCTGATTGAGGAAAACCAATGTCATTTTCGAATTCAGCATGGTCGAATTATATAATATGAGTTGAAAAAACCCTCACAGCAGACAAAAGAATTTCATATGCATACCAGTGATAATTAAACCTTAAATGGTTTCTATATGATGTATTTGATATATTTCCTATATATTGCAATTGAGGTAATACGCGTAATATATAATTAAGTAATTAATTAAGTGATACGAGTATATATAATTAAGAAACCATCCCACTGTGTTGAGTCAGAGGTTATCCAAAAAATGAATGTAAGGTATCGTATGTTGAGAGAAAAGAATATTATACTTTAAAATTAATTTCTTGAATAATCTAGTTATTTTTACAAATTAACGTTTAAATAGAAGAAGCAGTAAAAGAAAAGAGAGAAATAAAATGCAGTGAAGTTGATTGCAGTACATTTCTACTCATTTTAAGCATATACAGTATTATAAACGAATGCACACACACAAACACACACGCATATACCGGGTGAGTCACGACAAAATGTCATAACTTCGGGAGCTTATAGCTGAGGTCATTCCCAGTCAAAATTTTCATATGAACATAGGTCCGATTCTTAACGGTTATGAAGCTATGGATGTTTGAATGTTTAAAAATAAGAATAAGCGAACAAATAGCTGTTAAAGTTTTTATTCATGAATTTACAATAACTGTTCTAAATGACTACCCTCGGCCTCAATACACATCGCGGCTCGTCTGTGAATCGCGCGTGTAGCTCGCATTAGGTCATTACGATTGTCCTTTATGAGGGTTGCAGCATCCAAAATGCGAGGAGCAATGCATCTCGTGTTTCCATTTTTCTCTGGTACACCAGCTCTTTCATACGCCCCCACAGATAAAAATCTAGAGGGGTTAGGTCCGGAGACCTGAGTGGCCAATTTTGTGCACCATCACGACCGAACCATCGACCACGGAAACGATCATCGAGATGTGTTCTCACTGCACGGCTAAAATGGGAAGGAGCTCCGTCTTGTTGGAAGTACATACGCAATCGTGTTGCCAAAGGTACATCTTCTAACAGTGGCGGCAGTTCGTCTTGCAGAAATCGTAGATAAATGTCACCTGTAAGACCACCTTCGAAGATAAACGGACCAATCAGCTGACCTTAGAGGATACCACACCATACATTGACACCGAACCGATGTTGAAAATTACTTTCCACAATGGCATGAGGATTCATTTCTGACCACACATGTGAATTGCGAGTGTTGTTGACACCGTCGAGAGTAAACCGAGTCTCTTCACAGAACAAGACGTATCGATGCAACTGTCGATCGACATTGAGCCAATTACAAAATTCCAACCGTTGGGCACGATCCCCAGGTTGGAGGTGCTGAACGCGCTGCACGTGGTATGGATACATGCCTTCTTCGTGTAACGTTCTACACACTCTCGTTTGAGGAACTCTAAGACGTGTGGAAATCTTTCGCGTACTAACATAAGGACTCCGTTGTACCATCTGAATAATGTTTTCTTGTTCAGCCACATCTTGTTGTACCGGACGCTCAGATAAAAGAGTAACGCTAGGAAATGAACCGCTCTTTCGCAATCTCCGGAAAACGTTGCTAAACACTCGTCGATCCGGAATTCTTCGATTTGGAAAACGTCGCTGGTATTCAGCGACAGCAGCAGTAGTATTTCCATCGCAAAATCCGTAAACATACACCATATCGGCATATTCGGCATTTGAAAACGTAAAAGGCATACTGAACGCACAAACATCAACTGCACGCTGTGAAACACAGCACTTTACTACTGCGTAGTTAGTCCGGTTCGGTAAGTAACTGTCAATTCAGTTCAAGGTTACGCATGCACATGCTTGAAATTCACACATCCATTGCCCCATAACCGTTAAGAATCGGACCTCCTATGTTTACATGAAATTTTTGACTGGGAATGACCTCAGCTATAAGCTCCCGAAATTAAAATTTCGTCGTGACTCACCCTGTATACAAAATCAACTCCAGAATTTACAGTGTCGTATTGTTTTAAGCTAAACTGAAATGAACCCAAGAAAGTGTATTAAGGCCTTTTCTAAGTCCACAAGTAAAGATCGTCTGATTTTGTACAGAACAAAATAGTAAAATGTTATACTGGGCCCTATAGAATTGAATCAATAAGAAACATAGATGCATATTAATACTCTGCTCATGAAGGGTTTAAAAGATTCGTATGTCTGCGCTCTGTGTCGTCTTTATTCTTTTCTCCAAAGAATGATGATAAACAGGTATAACAATAATAATAGATCTAAATGAGCGTGGCAGTTGTCGTTATTATGTCATAATCGTTGTTTATATTGCTGTTATGATCTACAGATCTACAGAAGCTAAGGCTAACAAAGACCCTAAGATGTTATTATTATCTTTCATTAGTGCTTTGTATTTCTCTTGATATATTTTTGTTTCACTACAAATTTCCTTGTGTTTGGACACATTTGTAGGGGATATGAATGAATATGGTGGTCGGTTAATGATCATTTTCCATCATTTCTTTTGGAAATTCAAATGAAATGCAGCACGCAGAGAATCGCTTTTTTGCAGAAATGCTAATGACGAGAGAGTCTTACTCTCTTTACACGGCGGTACACACCGCACTGTCTCTATTAAAGAGCTGAAATGAAACTTTTAAATATACTAATGGAGGTTTGATATTTCGTTTGATGTATTATTGTTTAGAGTTTGTGACGTTTCTTTCATCTAACTTATTAAATGTTTTATTTAAATTCTCGGAATGTTTAAATTGTCCCAAGTTTTTAGATGTCTGAAGTTATTATCCGAGTCATTTTCTGAATCTTCGAATATAACACTTAAAAACCATCTGATGAAATATTTAATGAAACAAACATCTAATAAGATTCTTGGATGAATATGCAAATCTAAGAATCTGTACGAAGAAGAAAATTAAACAATATTATGTAAAAAGTGTTATCCTTCACAAGACAACTTGTATTGTCTAATGAATTAACTAGGCTAGACCCTTGAACTCGGGGACAGTTAAGTTAATACGAAATTAAAACACAAGAGCTCTCGCCTCGGCATAACGAAGATTCCGTATATAGGTACGAGTAATTTAACTTAATCGTAAGCCAACATAGTCTAGATACAGTATAAGCCATATTTTAGCCCGATTTTTTCAGTAAAGGTAATAACACTGCATGTAATAATACGATAATACAGTGCATGCCTGCGACTGTCCGTAAACAATCGCCCCACACTTATTTCTCACAAGAACTAGATTATCACAATTCAAATGCGGACAGCACCTCCAAACGTCCCATATTGCTTTGCGCGTGTGTACGTGCACATTATGTCCAAATGTTGAATTTCTCACAGTTGCTCACTTGAATAGTTATTTCACAGTTTAAAGTCATCATTTGATAGATATAACCAAACATCAAGTCCCTTTTAAACTGAATAAAATTTTTGTTTTACAATGACTGAAATACGTTTCCAATATTATTACGACAAAATTCTGCTTTTAAATGTTTTTAAAATTGTTTATAACTCAGTAAATAATATTTCGTCGAAGTGAGAATCAGTCAAAGGTGAAAATCAGACTATAACATCTAATTTCTATATACTGTGACCGTATACGAAATGGATGCTTGCGTCAAAAGTTAATTACTGGTATGCATTAGCATTATTAGACTTAGACTTAGACTTAGTTCCCATCATAGGGTTGCCAGATTTTGTCCCGCATTTTGCGGGACAAATTTTTTCCGAGTTTTTTTTTAAGACCACTTTTTTTCAAATTGAAACTAGATTTCTTCAACGGTTACAACAAACAAAATTAGAAATTTTTTATTAAAACTATGCTTAATAATGCTTGATTTTTGGATCAAATGCGGGACGTCTGGCAACCATACATCTGGAGGTCTCCAGGTTGGGTCCCTTGCAATACATCTCCCCCGTCGGTAAACTCGCCACTGCGCCCCGTCTCTGGCCAGATGTGTTCTCTGGTGCCAGGTTAAACCCGGATTCTCTCTTTCTACCGTCTTGAGCTACGTCGTCTTTGGGCGTCCCCGGGGCCCCGATCCCACTATTCTTCCGTACATCAGCCTTCTCGGAAGTCGGTCCTCCCCCATCCTCTCCACATGGCCGTACCATCTCCTCTGCGCATCCACCACCCTGTCCACTATGGTGAATTTAACGCCGAAGTTAACTTCATCATAGAGTTTCAATGGCGAAATAGCGCAGCCGGCTCGCCACTCCTACGCTACCCGTACTCAATAATAAACTTACTTCGTCTTAGGATTGTACGTTATTATTGTAAATTTCTTTTCAAGGTTTCTTATTATTCATACAAAGAAGATACTCCTTATTTCAGAATGCATTTTTCAGACTACTGAAAATTAGTTCTACTCTTTGATTATTACTTGAGCTAAAATATATTTTATCTTCACAATTCACAATTATTTATGTCATGAAATGAAAATAACTTTCATGTTATTTTGTATCTTCTAAAAGTTTACTCTTCTTTCACGTACTTGACATGACGAAAGTCAAGTAAATATCAATTTGGTCAAATTTGGGTCTACTTTCAACTCGAGACTCCTTCCTAGTTTAAAACCCGAGATATTTATATCAAGTATTTCGTTTACTTATTTTTTACTACAAAAATAATTTTCTTGAGATTTCATAAATTTTGGTATGAAGAAGATATTTCACAGTAAAATTGTTAGTTACAGCATATCAATAGAAGGTCCGACATTTACTACATTTACTACAGTTACTACAGTTTAGAATCATTATTATTTTTAAATATCTTCAAATCATTATATTTAATTCAGATAATCAGTATTCAACGCTATGAAAAAAATAGCATTTGTATTGCTGATAACTGCACGCATAAAAAATCAAATGAAGTAAAGAAAGTATAATACGGTCAACCAATTTCATTGTATGGAAAGATGGCTGTAGAGTAACTTCATTTATATTGGTTGTGTAAATACTCTCAATAACATTGTAAATAATTTTAAGAATAGATAAAAAATCAAATTTCATAAAAAAAAGCTTATATTTTGTCTTCTTTTGAACGTAATGTCTTTTGAGTAGTTCATGACATTTTTTGGAAAAGACTAAAAATGTGCATTTCGAGATGTGGTAAAAGGTTTCGCAATCTTATTTGGAAATAGCTGTCAATGCGTATAGAATTCAATAAGAAAAGCTCCATCCGATGGGCGCTGGCATCAAAATTCATATCGGCGACCATATTGCTTGACCACTCACTACATCAAAGAACTTTTATTCCCACTGCTGTTACTTTGTGAAATAGGCTTCCAAGAGAGAGTGAGGCAAAATAAGCCTCGAGCTATTCCAGCGAATAGACACGTTAGAGGAAATGAATAAAGCGTACAGTCGCATAGTTGCAAAACTTAAACATTTCGCCATATCAGCTTTTGTATATCAATGACTTAGTTACACATTTCATAAAATATCGTTACAGAAAATTATTTCCAAGCAGGATATTTTAACAGAATATTTCAATTCTGGTTTAAAACGACTTTAACGATCAATTTAAAGTATAACACTTCATCAGTTTCCCATATGTAATGCTGTTTTAACATATTTACAGAATGAATTATAATACTCACCAAAAGTTGCATGTATATACTGTATGTATATAATTTGAAAAATAATTAATTGTGAACAAAATTTAATGCAATGATAATTGAAAACTAAATTTTAAACAAAAATGTTTAGTTTTTCGCTCAGTTGTTGTCGCATCATACCTTCATGATTTATATATATATATATATATATATATATATATATATATACAGTCGAGGCCGCTTGTAAGAATCACGTTTGTACGAGAATAAATTGATTCTTACATCCGACTGATTCTTACATCCGTTTCAGTATCATTGGCACGTTATTATTTCATATTAATAAAATACTGTACTAAAACATATTTTTTATTTATCAACTTTTTATTTAAATGCTTTAAATGCATACAAAATGATAAAAACTTTTTATTGTTATTTATTATAAAAAATTAAACTGAAAATATTTATTATAAGAGCATTAAAATATATTTCACATACAAATAAATTTTTTACCACTAAAACAAACACTCAGTCTTCGATAAAAAGTGATTTAGCGTTAATTGTTTTCGATTTTTTATGACTATATTTTCAATACATTCTTCGTATTTATAATGCAGCTGGAAAAATGTTGCAGTTTCTGAAGTTTCATCAGAACATTCAACATACTGTCTTAAAATTGCTCTTCTAACATCAGCCATTTTTGGTTTAACGATTTCTTCTAATCCGTCATCCACGTTTCTGTTGGTATCGTCCCGCAGCCCTAAACATTCATCTATCAATTCGTTGTCTAAAATTAAATCATTTGCGCGTGTTTGTTCATTTAACTCCACCTCATAAAATTTTTCCATCTGCGCATTCGTTTGCACTTCAGAAATTACACATTCTACATTATGTTCAGAGACACTTTCATTAACAAGATCCTTTTCAGTAAATTTAGCTTTTGCAAAACAATTTACAATTGTAGAAGATTTTATTTTGTTCCAAGCATTATTTAGATAATGAATGGCATCTAGCACTGTTATTCCTTTAGCAATATCACTGGCTGAGAGAGTTTCCTCATCATCGTACATAGACAAGAGTTTATTTAATATCTGGGCCCTATAATGACACTTTAAGTTTTGAATAACACCAGTACACATTTGAAAACTTGTCGATCGATTTTTACAAACTAGTTGGTGATTCTATATAATTTAAGTACGCTGATCTCAAAAATATAGTTAGTTTTTCCCTATCACGTATGGTTTTCTTACTACAAGGTGTGTCATAAATCCCCCATTTATCCCCAAATGTGAACCATCTTATCGAGACCAACATTGGATTGCACATGCTAAACCATAAATTTTGTTGTTATAGACTACAGTAACGCTTACATAATAATGTAGGGTAAATATATATAACAACCAGTCCCGTTCCCAGCAAAATACTCTCTCCCCTCCCATCAATGGGTGGTTAACATTTGGGGACAGATGAGGTATTACAACTCCCCTTGTAGCACGAAATCTTTAGGTGATAGAGTAAAACCTAATTAAAGCAGAATTAAATACCTCCTAGCTCTTGGACAAGCATATTGCTTGTTTATGAAAGAATAAAAAAATAACTGAAAGAAACAAAATATATTTACCTTCTTTACTTGCAAACATTTCAGGACTTATTCCAAAGACTTAAGACTACGAAGGTAGATCTGACTAATGACGACTAAACCGGTGCTTCTTTGATGTTTTCTTATGCTGTGCGTTAGGCTGATCTCGTTGCAGACACCAGCAGTAATCCGCCATCATATTTGTCTGCCATCTTCCTTGATATCTTCTTTCCATGGTTTTGATCTCCTGGTGAAATCGTTCCCCTTGCTCCTCACTGACATCTCCGAGATTTTCGGAAAAACGGTCAAGATGCGAAAATAAGAAGTGAACTTTCAGGCTCATGTTGCAGCCTAAGGCGCAAAACATTTTAAGCATATTTTCCACCAGTCTTTCATAATTTTGGCTTTTGTAGTTTCCCAGGAAGTTTTCAACAACATCTTTGAAACCAAGCCATGCTTCTTTTTCTTAATTGGTCATTGTGTTCAGGAAATGATCGTCTGTCAATAACTTTCTAATCTGAAGACCTATAAAAACACCTTCCTTTATTTTCTCGTAGCTAATCTTTGGATATTTTGAACAAATGTACTTGAAACACTCACCTTCTCTATTCAATGCTTTGACATACTGCTTCATCAAGCCTAACTTAATGTGCAAGGGTGGTAGGAGGATTTTATTTGGTTCAACTAGATGTTCATGTAAAATGTTCTTTGATCCTGGGGTAAGATTCTCTCTAGGAGGCCAAGTTTTCCTCTTCCAGTGCTGGTCACGTGCTCGACTATCCCATTCGCAGATGAAACATGGCATCTTAGTGTATCCTGATTGCTGCCCAAGTAACATGCAAAGGACTTTGAGATCCCCACACAATATCCATCTGTGATTTTGATACTGAATTTTTCCCAGAAGCAGTTTCATGTTATCATGGGTCTCTTTTAAATGAGTAGAATGGGCCACTGGGATTGATGCATATTTGTTACCGTTGTGCAGTAACACTCCTTTTAGACTGGTTTAGAGGAATCTATAAGCAACCTCCAGTCACTGGTTTGGTATTCGATGCCTAGCTTGCACACTAATCCTGTGATGTCCTTGCAAAATACCAAGGGACCATCTTCTTCGAAAAAAGGCACGAAGTCTTTCTCACGATTTCTGTATCAAGCGAAGTATGTGTCGGATGCCAATAAATTGTTCTCCTGCAATCTAGACCCCGAAAGTTCTGCAGAGTCCTTAGGCAGATTCAAATCCCCGACTAAGTCATTTAGTTCGGCTTGGGTTAATGGTTTAGGATCTCGGTCAGCTGTTGGCTGTTCATAAACATCATCATTGTCTGGATTTGGAGCTGAATCAGAATCTGAATTGTATTGATCCAGACTCTCGGGTGGGCGGGGAATAGGAACTTCTGGACCATGGGGTACCGGCCTTATTGCAGATGGAAGACTTGGGTATTGAAGGCTCTCTTTATTCTTTGCATTATAACCTTTAACATTGCAAGAACAGAGGTAGCAGTCGTCGGTATGGTTTCTAGGCTCGCGCCATACCATAGGGATCCCAAATGGCAAACTTTTCTTTTTACCTTTGCTCCAATTCCTTAGTGCCGCAACACACGTAAGACAAACCTTGTGTGGCGCCCAACTTTTGTCTTGATCTCCTAATTTAATTCCAAAATAACCATGATAAGCTCTTAATGAAGGTCGTTACATTTGTCCTTTGTTTTACAACAACATACCGACCACAAATATAACAAAATATGTCTGGACTATGGGTACATCCTCTAGAAGCCATTATTAAAATTTTGAAGACGTAATGTTAGAATTATAATTATCTATCTCAAAAATATGAAAAAACGAAATTAATTAAAGATAAAAAAGGTAAAAAATTACAAAACGCCCCAAAATTGTTTTGCTAATAACTTTAAAACTGTGGGTGATAGAAAAAAACTGGTAGCATTTTTTAATTCAGCGCAGCGAACTGCTTCAGAATCACAACTCAAAATAAAGAAATCGATTTTCATGCAGACCGGTGTAATTCCTTGATCGAGAGGTTGGAGAATAGAAGTCGTGTTTGCAGGAAGAAAAATTAGCTTTATATTATCTAAAGTCAAGTTTGAATGAGCAGCACAGTTATCTAGTACTAAAGCAATTTTTCTTTTGTTCGCTGCAAGCTCTTTATTCCACTTGATTAGATACTCTTGGAAAATATCAGCTGTCATCCATGCATTTTTATTTGCTTCGTAAGAAACAGGCAAACTTATAATGTTTTTGAAACATCTTGGATTTTTACTCTTTCCTATAATAAGTAACGGGCGTTTTTGAGTCCCAGTCATGTTGCATGTGACAAGACAAGTTAATCTCTCCTTCATTTTTTTACTTCCTGCAACCTGCAACGGACTGACCCTTCACTTCAAAAGTATGCTCAGGCATACAAAGATAAGTTTTTCCCGCTCACTGACAGGAAATTCCATTGTTAATGATTCTTACAAGCGAAATTGCCTGATTCTTAATTCCGAATAAATTATTATTGTATATATACAATTGGAATCGGGACTGAGAGAAATGATTCTTACATGCGTGATCATTACGAGCGGCCTCGACTGTGTATATATATATATATATATATATATATATATATATATAGAGAGAGAGAGAGAGAGAGAGAGAGAGAGAGAGAGAAAGAGGCAGCCTTTTTACTCTCATCCTGCCCTCATACCCAGTATTTTGAATGTATTTTCTATCTTTATTTTTCATGGTCTCTGATTCCACCGCACTGGGATAGTACAGAATATATTTGTTTTCTCATTCCATTGTGCTTTTATTTCGTTTCTAAAATTTGGGACATATTCCTCGAGTATTTTCCGTACGTGTTGTCTTCATCTTTCGTTTCCTCAATCTTAGACGAAAAAATACTTTTTATGGCTTCTGTTTCCACTGTCTCGTTTTCTGTTTTCTCGTTTTCGTTTTCTCGTGAGTACTGAGCAATATTCATTTCTGGGCAGGACTAAACTGTTCCATAATATCAGCTCTTCCAGATAATTTTCATTAGTTTTCTCGCTGTTATAGTTTTAATGTTATAGTGTTCTCTGAATTCCGGATCATTACTCCAAAATTTTGCCTCGTAGGTCTGCTGTTATACAGTATGTTTGTCTTGCAGTGTTTTGTACTATTTATTCCGTAGCTTCTTGTTACCATATATTTGATAAAGATTTTAATTACTACCTCTTGTCAGTTAATAAAAATGCTATCTCCAAAGAATCATTACTTATTATTTTTTTCACTATGCGTAACAATTTTATTATATTACCCTATTGATGGCCAGCTGGTAATTTTTGCTATGTTATTTCGCCATAAAGCGCAAGCCATTTATTGCAGTCTCACAAGATCCCTGAAATGCAGTTAAACGGCTTAATAGTACTTTATAAGCAATTACTGTACATAATTTCTTTTATACAACGCGTTATGTTATAAAAATTGATATGTTAATGTTGTACAACGTCAAACGAAAAATAAATGTGTTAGTCATGAAAAACGTTTGTAACCAAAAACTGGACATAAAAGTTAGAAAAACACGAGAGAACCCAACATGAAGAAAATATTTATATATTAACTAACGTTCTTAATGCTTTAGAACAGCGGTTCTCAACCATTTTTTACTTCCGTATCCCTTGAACTCTTTCAAGGGATTTTCTGGATTTACTTTCTTTACGACCGTGTGAATTGTGGCCGTTTGTTATTCGTATATAAAATTAAAACGGTTATATTTTCAGGACCCCGTCGCGTACCCACTAAGATTCCCTCGTGTACTCCTGGGGGTACATATACCAAAGGTGCAGAACCACTGCTTTGAAGCGTAAACTATATGAAGTAAATAAACTATCTTTGGAATATGAAAACATTGTAGTTAAGCCTAAAAATATATATAGAAACAATATAAAGTTGATTTGTATACAATATATAGACACATAGATATACTGTACATATGCTGTAGATACGAGGTGTGTTCAGAAAGTTCCCGAACGGTTATGCTGCGCGCACATTACATAACGCGCATGCGCGTCATGTGATGCATGTTGTAGTGTGACTTAATCTGTGTCCAAAGACGGTTACCGTTTGTCGATATCGTATTTTGTTCTTTTGATATTTACTATTTTGTGAAGTCATTTTGTGTGTTTTGTCGCATTTTGTGGATTTGAATAAAGGCTACTGTCGCGCACTTCCATTGCGATGACTGCTGTTTTGTTTCAACGTCATACCCGTACATCCACGTCTCATCACCCGTAACGATGTTTCTGAGGAAATTTTCATCAAGATTGGCACGTTGAAGGAGGGCTTGAAACACAACAACACGTTGCTCTTTCTGCTCGGCAGTCAAGCGTCGTGGCACAAATTTGGCTGACACACGACACATCTCCAAATTCTCTCTGAGTATTGTGTGGCATGATCCTATCGAAATGTACATTTCGTCTGCGACTTCCCTGACTGTCAGTCTACGGTTCTCTCGAATTATTTCACGAACACAAGCAACAGTGTCATCAATTCTTGAAGTGGAAAGTCGTCCCACCCTTGCATCGTCCTCCGTCAACGTTCGGCCTTCCTTAAAGCGCTTGTTCCACTCAAAAGTAGTTGTCCGACTTAAGACGTCATTGCCTAATGCTGTGTTCATCATGGCATGGGTTTCAGAAGCAGTCTTGCCCGGCTTATCGCAAAATTTTATGCACACACGTTGTTCTTCAACAGTAGCCATTATTCAAATGCACAAAATGCGACAAAACACACAAAATGACTTAACAAAATAGTAAATATCGAGAGAACAAAATACAATATCAACAAGCGGTAACCGTCTTTGGACACAGACTGAGTCACACTACAACATGCATCATATGACGCGCATGCGCGTTATGTGATAAGCGCGCAGCATAACCAGTTCGGGAACTTTTTGAACACACCTCATATATCCTTCAAGCCCCCCTTATTTCAACTGCAAATGACATCCATGAAGTGTAATTTATTGGCACCATATAGTCAGTATAGAATAGCATTAAAAATAAATGTTTCATATATTTATGTATCATAGAACATGATATATTTAGTAATAGTGAACAAAATTAACAATATTCAGATTTTTATTTCCTTATTTTTCCTTTGCAAACCTCTTCCCGCTGCCCTTAAAATTTCATTCAAATAAGATTAATTACTATGCATACAAAATATAAAAATACTCGTATATAACGTTATCAGTATTTACTGTATTCTTGCGCAGTTAAATCAATGTTAAGTTACAAAACATAGTAAAAATTATTACCTTCTGTCTGGAAAGTCGCTGAATTTAGGAGGAATGAATCAGAGGAGATTAGTTCGCAATTTCCCCTTCTGCCCTCCCTCCTTATCGTGAGAAGGTAGGGAATATTTCTTTTCCTCGCTGGGAGAATGTATCGGCGCTTCGTCGTTAGCTTATTAATCCATCGTTAGAAGGGGACTGGAACCCCATGTTCGAAGCCCAAACCTGCCCTCTTCTCGTTTCTCTTCACTCTTTGGATTCTTTTTGAGTCTTTCTACCCCGTGACAGATCGGTGTTTGATGGGTTCTATGGCTGAGAGGTTAGAGTGTTAGACTCAAAGTATACAAGGTATATTATGTGAAGGTAAAGAGGTATTGAAAAATTTATGTTTTTCTGAGTTCAGGATTTTTGGCAGAACACCTCTGAACAGAGTTCACAGAAATTTGCAAAGTTTCATTTATCCACTTCAGGTTAATGGAATTGTACAGACTATCGTCATAGATTTTAGAATTATTTAGCTGACGTTTGACTGCGAACGGCATCAACAAACAAATACGACGCCACACCGAATTCAACGTTTGCAATACGAGATTTTACTTCCTCGGACACCATGAAAACGCCCAAGGCAACAATATACTGTAACTATGACGTTGCAACTAACAAACTGGATTTTTCAGTTCTCTTTTTTGGACAAACTATGCTAAATTTACGTTTTCTTTAGAAAAATAAAGATATTTAAAAATATGATGATAAATCCTGAAACGAAGAAAAAGCAGCAGCTTTTGCAAACAACCGTTATAGCTTTGTTCCTTGAGGAGTTCGGATGCCCGTTTGAGTACAACTTCCAAAAAGCTATTTTGCCGTTCCCTTCGTGAGTTCCTACT
The DNA here is from genome assembly GCA_023014485.1 of Bathynomus jamesi. Lineage (NCBI taxonomy): Eukaryota > Metazoa > Arthropoda > Malacostraca > Isopoda > Cirolanidae > Bathynomus > Bathynomus jamesi. Next base: position 473,223 of record JAJOZX010001486.1, read on the forward strand.
ACTACATTAGGGTCCCATTTAGGCCAGTTAGATTAAGCCTTAAAAACGCGTAGATTTCCTAGTTTTGTTTAATTAAAAATTGTGAATTTGAATAAGAGATGTTAACCGAGGTTTAGATTTTAAACTTTGATTGTAGATTAATTTCTCTGTTGATTCTTTATATTTTAAGTGAACCTAATTGGCTCATTTTCTTTCATTTATTAAGAGTTATCATCATTTTGTTTTAATTATTAAAGTGAACTTTAATATTCTTTCTTTTTTAACTTGCTATTATTAACGCTCGGCTTCCGCTTTATTAAAACTATTCCATCGTTTCATATTTTTATGTATGCGTGTGATAATAAAAAGGCACTCTAATAGACAGAGTTTATTTCCACAATAGTTTCGATGCCCACTGGCATCCTCTTCGGGTGGATACAGAAAAACGAATGAACCAAAAACAAGAGGGAAAACAGTCCAGGGACCATTAAGAAATTCGCACCTATGTTAGATCCCGTTCTCCCGACACCGGAAATGCCCTTCCGGTGTCGGGAGAACGGAATATAACCTAGGTGCGAATTTCTTAATGGTCCCTGGACTGTTTTCCCTCTTGTTTTTGGTTCATTCATTTTTTTGTATCCACCCGAAGAGGATGCCAGTGGGCATCGAAACTGTTGCGGAAATATACTCTGTCTATTAGAGTGGGTTTTTATTATCATATTTTGACTTTCACGTAGAAAAGTGAAGTTTTTGCATGTATGCGTGTATATGAAATAGAGAGTCGAAAGATAGATGTATGTGGGTGCGTAGGCAACCGGGCATAAGTGAGGTCGAGTGTGTGATAATTCACATATGTAGTGGGGTAATTTTTTTGTAAAGTAACACTTTTGGTACCTTGGAACATTAAATAAAAATTTGAATTCTACAAACATTTTTAACGTCGGAAAAAAATATATTTCAATCCTGATTATGCAAGATTAACACTAGGTTAGGCTAGGATAGGCTAGGCTAGCTAGTACTTCACTATTTAATGACTTAACAGAAGCCACTTTTCGATTCTCGGGTCAGTGGCAGTAAAGTTAGGTTAGGTTAAATTAAATTAAATTATGTTTGGTTAATTAGTTTTGTCGATACATGGATTTTAAAAAGTCGGTACCTCGCTTACGCGAAAATGCTCACGTGTGTGTGTGTGTGTGTGTGTGTGTATGAAAATAGTCCACTGCAAATATTTCCTATTATCGTGGAAAAGGCCTGGCACGAGTGTATCATCTTATACACATGTAAACCCCTTGTAACCTTCAGTATAAATGTGATGAATAAAACGTTACGCAGAAAGTTTAATAATGACATAAAGTCATATTTTAAATTATTTTGGACGAAGCACAAATATTTATGTATTAATCAGGTGATTAACTTTTATTATGATTAAAATTCGCTTCTTCCGCAAGAAAAGTTTTTTAATCATTTCGAACAAGGAATACTTAAGTTAAAAAATGAGAAAAGAAGTGAGGAAAAGGCAGATAAAGGAGGTATATGTCTCATATTAAATTAAATGAAAGTTTGCACCTGGCATTATATCATCAAAATGCTAAAAAATGTATAAAAAAGGCCACTTATACATTTCACTTTATACATGGCTAAGCTTAAAAACCATATATATATATATATATATATATATATATATATATATATATATATATATATATATATATATATAGATGCGTTGGAAGAGGGGGCAAGTAAGGCAGTTGTCCCCTTGGAGTCTGGAGGTTGACTGAAAATCCAAACATGATCTATAATACTGACTCCATTATTAAAATACTTAACTATAATTCTATATATTATATATATATATACATATATATATATATACATATACATATATTATAATATATATATTATTATATATATTAGAGAGAGAGAGAGAGAGAGAGAGAGAGAGAGGGCCGTACCAAGGAGGGGCGAGCGATGCGGCCGCCCAGGGCGCCAACGTGTTGGGTGTGCGCCAAATTGTTGGTCTTAGAACTGCCACGGAGAATGAAATTTGGATTTTTAATTAATTATATATTATGTATTAATTATGAATTATGTATTGTTTATGTATTAAATAATTATGTATTATTTATGTATTAAATAATTATGTATTTTAATTAATTATGTAGTTCTATCATAATGAAGTTGTGTATATTTCCAATTTAATGGGGTGGGGACGCTTAAGGAATGCCTTGCACAAGGCGCGATCACAGGTCGGTACGGCCCTGTATATATATATATATATATATATATATATATATTATATAATATCAAATTTCATGTTAGGTCGCATCATAATACACGAAAGAAACGTTCAAGTTCTATAAGCGTGACAAATATCTGGAATATTTGAGAACTAAAAGCTTCCAACTTTTAATACTCGTTCACCTCCAGACGTAGTTTTTTCGCGTCTTCATCTAAACCAGTGGTGCACAAACTTTTTTGATGTGAGGGCCAAGCGAAGAAAATAACTAAATGTATTAGCCCACTTACTTTCCATCTAAGTCATAAATTGGGTCACTTTTATATTCTAACTTTTTCATTGAATTGAAAAGACCCGTGGGGCCACTGAAAAGACCCGTGGGGGACACATTTGGCCCGCGGGCCAGGGTTTGTGCATCACTGATCTAAACTATCGCCTCACAATCGAGGAGTCGGAACAGTTCTATTACAGCTGTTGTATGTGAGAAACATGTATATGAAAATGTTGCTACAGAACCGCATTAGTAAGTTAAAAATACAGTAAAATAAATAAAACTATTCTCAAATTAAGCATAAAGTTAATAGAAAAATAATAATAATTTGAGGGGGCTCGCTTCGCGGGCCCCTGGCTTCACTTTTTTAATTTTACAGTGGGTTAAATGATGACTTAAGCAGAATACCGCTGGAGTATCTTAAAAATTATTTTTGTTGAAGCGAAAATGTTGAACATTTCTGCTCTTCTTTTCTGATCCCATACTTGTCATAGAATAGCTTAATCTTAGGATGTGTTTCACGCTTCCTGAGCATTGATCTGTCATTAATGTTACATCGGCCTAAAAGACACCTGATGTGGAATTCCCCAAATCTATCTTTTGAATTATTTTTGCTAAAAGCAAAAATGGTGGAGATTTCTGTTCCGCTCCCTTATCCCCATACATAAGACACAACAAAGACAACTGCCCAGCTCTAGGCAGCATTTCGGGTTCGAACCCACGACTCAACGGAGTCTTCGTACTGCCGGGCTTCGCCCGAACCGTTGATTGTTTACATGAAGCAACTTGTATTCTGAGAACACACACAAATATATATATATATATATATATGGTGTTTCATAACATGTGGGACGCACTTTCAGGATGGATTCAGGACCTGAAAACAATGAAAAAAGTTTAAATAAACATATGCCGGAAATAGCTTTGTTTCCGAGTTACAGCACGTTTTGTGTTCCAGTAGTTCTTTCCGCAAACTGTTTACAAACACTGCTTCCCGGCAATGTTTGTGAGTGTGTACGAGACTTATTTCATATATGGCCTTGCCGATGTAATGTTTCGTACATTCTATGACATTTTTAAATATCGTTGAGTGTAGAGCCATCAGTCAGTCAAAGGTGCATCGTGGTGTTTCATTGTTCGTATTCGTAACTTCTCACCGTGAATAAGTGCAGTGCAGTGAAAAAAAAACTTAAAAGTTTTTGTGCTATTCAGTGATAGTGTGCATTTGAAGTGAGAATAGAGGGTTATTCAAACAGAGAAATGGCAGACATGCATCTCATGTATGGACTTGAAGAGTGTAATCCTGAATCGCGTGGAGGAACATCTGGTATCAGCACCCAAAGGATAGCAGCAGCAGAAGGTGTAAGATACACAATTGTGTGGAGAATTTTACGGGAACAACAGCTTTACCCATATCACATTCAGAGAGTACGAGGCCTTACTAAAGCTGATTTCCCACAACGAGAGGCTTTTTGTACTTGGTTCCTTCAACAGTGTGCTCGTGATCCTCTTTTTCTATCCTCCGTGTTGTTTTCTGATAAGGCTGCCTTCACAAGAAATGGCGTGATCAATTTTCACAACACTCATCACTGGACCGAAGAGAATCCGCATGCCATCATCCAGTCAAGGCACCAACAACAATTTAGTATCAATGTATGGGCAGGACTTATTGCCGACAACTTATTCGGTCCTTTTTGTTTTGCCCTGAAGATTAACAGGAGAATCCTATTCCAAATTTTTAAGCAATGATTTAAACGATTTACTAGATGAAGTTCCTCTTGGTGTCGGACGTCGTATGTGGTTATGCATGACAGCGCTCTGCCTCAATTTAGTCGAGTAGCCAGAGACTATTGGATGACCATTTTCCTGATAAATGGATAGGCCGTGGAAGAACCACCGCGTGGCCTGCTCTCTCCCCGGACCTGAATCCACTCGATTTTTACCTGTGGGGTCATCTGAAATCCATCGTTTATGTGACACCCATTGACAAAGTTCAAATGCTTCGCCAACGTGAAGAACAAGGATGCCACAAAATCGAAGCAATACCTGGAATGTTGAACGCGTCAGGCAGTCTATGACGAGGCGTGTTCAGGCGTGTATTCAAGCACAAGGCGGATACTTGCTGGAACACATAACAGGCTGTAACTCGGAAAACAAGGCGATTTCGGGCATATGTTTATATAAGCTTTTTTCATTGTTTTCAGGTCCTGAATCCATTCTGAAAGTGCGTCCCACATGTTATGAAACACCATATATATATATATATATATATATATATATATATATATATATATATATATATATATATATATATATATATATATATATATATATATATATATATATGAAAATTATTTCACGAAAGTAACACGTGAAAAATATTTATGATGAATAAAACCACGAAGGAAAGGAAACACAAAAAGGTGCTCAAGCGCTTTCGTCTAATGACATCCTCAGGAACACTGAAGTACATAAAAGGTTACGGCCTATATATAGGTTACAGAAAGAAAAAAATAAATAAATAAATAAATAAATAACATACATACACACAAACATATATATATATATATATATATATATATATATATATGCAATAAACAGAGAAGTAAAAATAAAAATTAAAAATTAAAGGATTAACAACGAGGCATACAGATTTGTAAGGAAAAATATCGATTTTTAGCACAAGATCAAATGAATTATAAAAATACAAATTTATACTGGAAATCTGCCCGGGTTTTAACACTTTGCCTTTTATAGTCAAGTTTCGATATATATAAAAATAAAATGAAGATTAAAAGTTAATAAAGTAGCATACAAGTTTACCAAAGATTTAGCGTCCTACCCTTTTTATCTAAATCTGTTTTGAAGGAATTCAAAACAACAGGATCGAGTTGAAAAAGACCTTTGCTTATGTTGAAGTTATTTGAAAGTTGGATAATGGCAGACTCAAGAATATTTCTATTAACAATGTTGCTAGAGTGAAATAAAACTAAAGCATTATTCCAATCAATACAGTGGGATAACTCTGACAAATGGACAAAAAGAGCACTGGACAACTGTCCTGTTCTAACGGAATATTGATGCTGTTTTATACGTGTGTGCAAATCCTTTCCCGTCTGACCTATGTAAAAGGAATCACATTGTTTACACCCAATTTTATAGATAATGCCTGAATTATTGGTAGGGCTATTTTTTACTATGATATTTTTCACAATATTGTTATATGAAAATACTACATTAATATCCAAAAGTTTAAGTACATTAGCAATGCCTAAAAAGCCCGGGAAAAATGGAAGTACTAGTATCTATCGGAAAACAACAAACAATTTGTCCTACGTACACTTTTACTCGGGACATGACACCCCCACTAAGAAGGCCATTTTTTCATCAATGTTTCTCCGCGCCTTAGGATCGCCAGTCAGGAATACATCGATGCCGAATTGGAAAAAATCAACGGTATTGGAAGTGATCTGTGTTATCCATCTGCGTTTATGGAATCTTGTCTCAACAAGGCAAAACGAACTTTCTATCGTGTCAATAATAACACGCGTACTTTGTCAAAAATATTTTAGTACTTCCATTTTTCCCGGGCTTTTTAGGCATTGCTAATGTACTTAAACTTTTGGATATTAATGTAGTATTTTCATATAACAATATTGTGAAAAATATCATAGTAAAAAATAGCCCTACCAATAATTCAGGCATTATCTATAAAATTGGGTGTAAACAATGTGATTCCTTTTACATAGGTCAGACGGGAAAGGATTTGCACACACGTATAAAACAGCATCAATATTCCGTTAGAACAGGACAGTTGTCCAGTGCTCTTTTTGTCCATTTGTCAGAGTTATCCCACTGTATTGATTGGAATAATGCTTTAGTTTTATTTCACTCTAGCAACATTGTTAATAGAAATATTCTTGAGTCTGCCATTATCCAACTTTCAAATAACTTCAACATAAGCAAAGGTCTTTTTCAACTCGATCCTGTTGTTTTGAATTCCTTCAAAACAGATTTAGATAAAAAGGGTAGGACGCTAAATCTTTGGTAAACTTGTATGCTACTTTATTAACTTTTAATCTTCATTTTATTTTTATATATATCGAAACTTGACTATAAAAGGCAAAGTGTTAAAACCCGGCAGATTTCCAGTATAAATTTGTATTTTTATAATTCATTTGATCTTGTGCTAAAAATCGATATTTTTCCTTACAAATCTGTATGCCTCGTTGTTAATCCTTTAATTTTTAATTTTTATTTTTACTTCTCTGTTTATTGCATATATATATATATATATATATATATATATATATATATATATATATATATATATATATATATATGTGTGTGTGTGTGTGTAGATATGTATGTATATACAGTATATATATATATATATATATATGTTTGTGTGTATGTATGTTATTTATTTATTTATTTATTTATTTATTTTTTCTTTCTGTAACCGATATATAGGCCGTAACCTTTTATGTACTTCAGTGTTCCTGAAGATGTCATTAGACGAAAGCGCTTGAGCACCTTTTGTGTTTCCTTTCCTTCGTGGTTTTATTCATCATATATATATATATATATATATATATATATATATATATATTCTAAACTGCAAACAACACACAGTATAATTAATGTAAAGAACGACGCTTGTGTAGAAGAACGTCCTCATCTTTCATTTGCTCGTTCTCTCTCCCCATTTTGTGAGGACGTTCTTCTACACAAGCGTCGTTCTTTATATATATATGGGATGAATTTCACAATTAAACACGTGAAATGAATGAATGCTGCAAACCCACAAGGAAAAAGGAAAAGAAACGATTCCAAGGCCTTTCGTGTATTCAGAGCTACACCTCGTCAGGGAATGAAGAGAGAAGGCAAGATGCCCATAAATATATACAACGTAGAGGAAACCAAATAATTAGCACATACTTAACAAGAGTTAATGAGAGGCAAAAGGAATTTTAACAAGATATTGTAAATTTTATACATTCCCGCACTGTTATTGAAATTGTTTTTAAAATGGATAAATGCACATTCTAGAATATTTCTTTCTATTATATCTCTGTTTTCAACAAGCGCTTTAGAACTATCCCACTTGATGCTATGATTACATCTAGACATATAGTTAAACAAAGCATTGGAATTATTAGCTGTTCTACACGCATATTTATGCTGTTTTACCCTAATATCTAACGTTTTACCCGTTTGGTCTACATATACTGAGTTACATTGTGTACATCCGATCGAATACACACAACCAACAACATTATCTGGGCTATTCTTTATTAGGCATGATTTAACAGTATTATTATACTTAAAGACTACATTGATGCCAATTGCTTTAAGTAAAGTCGGAAGATATTGAAAATTAACATGGTAAGGTAGGCTAAGGATATTTTTACGCTCAAATTCCTTTACAATTACATTATTATAATACCTATTCTTGGCTTTCCTAAGACAGTTATCTAAAAATGAAATAGGATAACATAATTTAGTACCAATATTCATGATATTGCATAACTCGGAATATAAAAATTATGTTATCCTATTTCATTTCTTGAAGTGTTGTGACTGCTTGTCCAATGTTTTGACTGATACCATTCCATACATGTTCTCAGAAACCATTTTGTCATTTCCCAGCTGAAGTAACCTTCCTGCAAAATTTCCAGCAGAAGCATCACCTGACAAATGTACTCGCATGTTGGTTGCTAGGGTGAGTCGGTGAATGTTGTTCCAGATATGTGAAGCCTTGATACACGCTTGTAGTTCATCTGCTTTGGTTCCACATGGAATAACTGGGAGTGTTTGGCGAAAGTCACCAGCCAAGACCATAGTGACACCTCCCATTAGTTTGTCAGTACGTCGAAGATCTTTCAGGGTCCGGTCCACAGCTTCAAGCGCAGCTTTATGAGACATGGTGTATTCATCCCAGACAATGAACTTACACTCCTGCAGAACCCTTGCTTTGCCACTTCCCCTTCCAATGTTGCAGGTTGGTGCCTCTGCACGTGCCAAATTCAAAGGCAACTTGAATACTGAGTGAGCAGTTCTTCCTCCTATTAAAAGTGTAGCAGCAATACATGATGATGCCACTGCTAGGGCAATCATGTTTCTGTGTCTAGTTTTAGCTAAAAGGAGATTGATGAGAAAAGTTTTTCCTGTTCCACCTGGAGCATCCAGAAAAAAGATGCTGCCCCTTTCACTGAAAACATCTTCAGTGAATCTGTCCAATCTCTGGTCTGGAACCAGACGTTGTTAATTTTCCTGTATGTATTCAGCAAGTTGGTCAGTGTTGTAATTTGTTTCTCTGAGGATCTACAGATCTACAGAAGCTAAGGCTAACAAAGACCTAAGATCTACTCTAAGGTTAGCCCGAGAGAAAGGAAAGAGTAGGTGGTTAAGAAAAGAGAATAAGAGGTTAAGTAAGTAGCAACACCTATCACTCGTGGGTTAACATTCATTCAGAAAAAGAGAAGAAAGACTCACCATCATCATCCGCCGGCCACTGCCGACAAGTCAGAAAAATAGTCGGAGAGAATAGGAAAGGTTGCAGAACGGTCCTCTACTCCATAGGGAGGTAGAGCCCACTCTGCCGGAAAGGGGTGAAAGATGAAAAGAAGTAAAATAAGAACGCTTACAAACCATGCAACACATTCTTAACTCAAAGAACAACACATTCTTAACTCAAAGCAACACATACTTCTAGCTGTTTCAGACCGATCCTCTACTCCATAGGGAGGTAGAGGATGCAGCCCACTAGGCTGGAAAGGGGCGAAAGATGAAAAGAAGATAACTTATTGATATTAACTCGCTGTGGCTCTATGAGACCGAAACTTTTGAGATAAGAGCTACCTAAATCTTTCAGTTTGTGTTCAATAATTATAAGAGCTTCATTGTAAATGTCATCACAGAAATCTACATTTAGGTTTTGGTTTTGCATTTGTGCCCGGTTCAAAATGTCCTCAGCAAGGTTCTCCTTGTAGTTGTTTCAAAGTTCCCGAGAATTAGATATGGCACACATGTGGAGCATAATGGCAAAAAGATTCCGCATCATCATTGGTGACTGTGTATCAGCTGCTTCATTCAGGGTGTTACTCCAATGGGCATCATCTTCAAGGAGTCCTCTCAATTGGCAAGCTTGTTTGTAAGTCTCACAGACTCTGCCGTCCACTGTTCGCAGTTCCTTAAACGATGTTGGCCCCTTGACCTCATGTAGAAGTAGACGCAAGAAAAAGCATTCTGAATTGCCAAGATGCACAGTGTAAACACGGGCTAATGCATCACTTACCTTGACGTTAGGATGCTCTGGCCCATTAAACCCTACTTTTCGACGGGCCCACTTCTTGTTTCCACTATTCCATATGAAATACTTGGATACTTGGTGGTAGAGCAGAGTCTTAGCATATTCATCTTCCCTGCAAAGGTTGAAAAATCTTGTGAGAGTCGTGTCTTGTGTAGCTTGGGTACAATGAAGAGCATTTTCTTCAGTGAAGTAAACACTTTGGCCATTCTCAAGATGTACACTGAGATGAACCACTGTAGGATGTCTTTCATGAATTGGAAAACTCGGAATTCTCCAGATGGCCTCATTAGTACTGATATATCGGCCTAATTCATATTGTTGAACCTCATCAGTCTTGAATACATCCTTCTGAAGGCTAAACACAGCCATATCAGTTCCCTTGTTGACATACCTGCAGACATATTTTATGAACTTGATGGAATTACACATTTCAACATTGATGTGAGAATTGAAGATTGAACAGTCGAGAGAGGATTGGGCAATATGGAACAATCCACTTGTTGTCAACTTGAATTTCAGAACCACGAATCTTGACAGTTGTAAATCCACCATCATCTGGGCTTCCTCGGCGATACCTGCTAGACCGCGGTGCTGGGGTTTTTGTAAACCGTAGCAACAAATTTTCTTCTTATTTATTAGTATTATTATTACGGGCGGCAATGTGAAGCTTGAGATTTTCATGACTGAGTTTTTTTCTATAGTTTTATTGACCAAATAATTGAACCGACAGTAATTGGAGGTTCAATTATTTGGTCAGTAAAACTATAGTCATGAACATCTTAAGATTCACAAATCTTGACACAATGTGAAGTTCAAGATTTTCATGGCTGCGTTCTTTTCTGTAGTTTTATCGCGGTGCTGGGGCCTTCGGGCCTAGTAATTTTAATTATTAATTTATTAACACCCAAGTGTACAGCCTCGAGACCTAATCAATATGTGTGTGAAGTTTCATGTTTGTAACTGCTTCCATTTTGGACCTATGGCTGGAACAGACACACACACACGTCCTTTTATTATGTACTAGCTGAGGTACCCGGCGTTGCCCGGGATAAATTTCACATTGTTGTTGCATGTCGTTCACGGTCAGCTTCAAGGCGTGATTGTCTTTCTTGGGGCGTTTCTCTTGCTCTGGTAGCTGCTACACTTTCTCGGACAGCTTCAAGACGTGATTGTCTTTCTTGGAGGTTTTCTCTTGCTCTGGCTGTTGCATGTCGTTCACAGTCAACTTCAAGGCGTGATTGTCTTTCTTGTCCTAATGGTGTTCCTCCTGTTGTTCTTAAAAACTGTGCTTCTGTGCTGACACCCTGCCTAGGCAAACTCTTTCGTCTATGTCTTTCATCTGGTACTTTTCCTTCCTGCTGAAAGTTCGCTTTCATTCAGCCTGTCCCAAAGAAGGGTGGCCGCTCTCAACCCTCCAACTATCGTCCAATTGCTTTGATTTCTTGCCTTTCCCAAATTTTGAATCTATCCTTATAGGAAGATTCTTAAACACCTTTCTCCCACAATCTTCTTTCAGATCGTCAGTATGGATTCTGCAAGGGACGCTCTACTGGCGATCTTCTTGTACAGTATATCTCTCTGACTCTTCGTCATCCTTCTTTCTTGATTTCGGTGAAACTTGCAATTGCGCTAGACATATCGAAAGCTTTTGATAGAGTCTGGCACAAATCTTTAATTTCCAAACTGTCCTCGGTTTCTATCCTTCTATCTGTGCCTTCATCTCTAATTTCCTTCCCAACCTATAGCTGCAGTTGTAGATGGCCACTGTTCTTCTCCTAAAGCTAAAAAGTGGTGTTCCTCAGGGTTCTGTCCTATCACCGACTCTTTTCCTTTTATTTATTAATGATCTTTTAATTCGTACTTCCTGTCCTATTCACTCCTATGCCGATGATTCCACTCTTCACTTCTCCACCCACTTCACAAAGCGTCCGTCACAGCAGTCGCTTCATGATTCGCGTGAGGCAGCTATGGGACACCTGACCTCTAATCTTTCCGCTATATCTGATTGGGGTAGAGAAAACCTTATGGCTTTCAATGCCTCAAAAACTCAGTTTCTCCATCTGTCTACTCGTCACAATCTTCCACACGACTATCCTCTTACCTCCAACAACACACAAATCAATCCTTCGTCTTCTCTTAACATTCTTGGCATTTCCTTTTCTCGAGATCTTTCCTGGAAAGATCACATATACTCTCTTTCTAAAACAGCTTCTAAGAGGTTAGGTGTGCTGTACCGCCTCCGCGGTTTCTTCACCCCCACTCAGTTGCTGTCTCTGTACAGGGGTGTTATTCGCCCCTGTATGGAGTATATTTCTCATGTGTGGGGTGGTTCAACCCACACAGCCATATTTAACCGGATGGAATCAAAGGCTTTTCGTCTCATCACTTCCCCGCCTCTTACTAATTGTCTTCAATCTCTCTCTCTTCGCTGCAATGTTGCCTTACTCTCTCTTTGCTATCGCTATCATATTGGACATTGCTCTTCTGAACTCTCTAACTGCATGCCTCCTCTTTTAAGGAGAGCATGCAGTACCAGACTTTCTACACTTTCTCATCCCTATTGTGTCCAACTATCTAATGCAAGGGTTAATCGGTATTTTCAATCTTTCATCTACTCAACCAGTCAGCTTGGAATAATCTTCCTCAATCCATCTTTCCTCCTGTCTATGTATGACCTCCCATTTTGAAACGCAGAGTGTCTAGGCATCTCGAAAACCCCGGACATTGATTTTGGCTCTCTTCTTCTATGGGAGGGGCACTTTTGTGGGCATTTGTCATTGCCCCTTCCTTCCTGCATAAAAAAAAATATATATATATACAGTATATAACATTTCAACCTTTCAAATGTTCCGTGCGATGATTCCTCATTTCACGAAGGTCAAGCTTCTCGCCCCTCCTCTCGAGTTGGCCTGGTGAAGTAGTGAGTTGGTTTCTTGTACTCTCCACCTCAAATAGCCAGGTACGTCCGGCTCATCGGGGATTATTCCGAGCCATATATATATATATGGACTATAGTCCATATGACGAATCAATCTCTATCTCTACTATAATATAAAAGAGAGCTGTCCGTCTGTCCGTCCGTCCGTCACACTTTCAGCGTGTGTGCGTGCGTGCGTGTGTGCGTGCGTGCGTGCGTGTGTGCGTGTGTGTGTGTGTGTGTGTGTGTTCCAGCCATAGCTCCAAAATGAAAGCAGTTACAAACATAAAACTTCACACACATATTGATTAGGTCCCGAGGTTGTGCACCTTGGTGTTGAATGCCCGGTTAGGTCAACTGTACGCCCTTGACGATTGGTTAGGTTAAGTTAGGTTAGGTTAAGCTTTAACGAAAATATCACGACTCAACCTAACTAACCTAACCTAACCAACCTAACCTAACCAACCTAACCTAACCTAACCTAACCTAACCTAACCATTCAATTAACCTAGCTAATAACAGCTAATAACAGCCTTCGAACTACAAAAAATATTCCAGCCCTCTACTTGGATTTGTTTTACTACCCGCACGTAGGGCGGGTCTTTAGCTAACTGTCAGCGAAGCGACGGGTAATGTATTATTAATACAATGACAGTTCATATACTAAGGATAAAAATATATCAATTGATTAGAAATAATACTGTAATGTCAAAGTTAAGTGGAGCTATAGACAGACGTTTTCGTACCAAGAATTCCATAGCTTAGAGGATAAATAGCAGGACTCATGGATGCTTGGATAATATATATTATATATAAATATATAAATTATTTCACGAAAGTAACACGTGAAAAATATTTATGATGAATAAAACCACGAAGGAAAGGAAACACAGAATGGTGCTCAAGCGCTTTCGTCTAATGACATCCTCAGGAACACTGAAGTACATAAAGGGTTACAGCCTATATATAGGTTACAGAAAAAAAACAAACTATATATATACAATAAACGGAGAGATAAGAGAAAATTAAAAAATTATTAAACATTAAAGGATTGTGGAGGAGCATACAAATTTGCAAGGAAAAACTACCGATTTTTAGCACAAGATTAGCACAAGATCAAATTAATTGTTTCCAACCAATGTTATAAAAAAAAATAAATAAATAAAAATAAATAAAAAAATAATAATACAAATTTATACTGGAAATCTGCCCGGTTTTAGCACTTTGCCCTTCTTGTTTAGGTTCGATGTATATAAAAATAAATTTAAAAAATACAAGTTATTTGAGTAGCATACAAGTTTACCAAAGATTTAGCGTTCTACCCTTCTTGAGCACCATTCTGTGTTTCCTTTCCTTCGTGGTTTTTATTCATCATATATATATATATATATATATATAGAGGGTGAGTCATGACGAAATGTTATAACTTCGGGAGCTTATAACTGAGGTCATTCCCAGTCAAAAACTTTATAAGTCCGTTTCTTAACGGTTATGGAGCTATGGATGTTTGAAAGTTTAAAAATAAGAATAAGCGAATAAATAACTGTTAAAGTTTTTATTCATGAATTTACAATAACTTCAAAATGACTACCCTCGGCCTCAATAAACATCACGGCTCGTCTGTGAATCGCGCGTGTAGCTCCCATTAGGTCATTACGATTGTCCTTTATGAGGGCTGCAGCATCCAAAATGCGACGGAGCAATGCATCTCGTGTTTCTATTTTTCTCTGGTACACCAGCTCTTTCACAGATAAAAATCTAGAGGGGTTAGGTCTGGAGACCTGGGTGGCCAATTTTGTGCACCACCACGACCGATCCATCGACCAGGGAGGCGATCATCGAAATGCATTCTCACTGCTCGGCTATAATGGGAAGGAGCTCCGTCTTGTTGGAAGTACATACGCAATCGTGTTGCCAAAGTTACATCTTCTAACAGTGGCGGCAGTTCGTCTTGCAGAAATCGTAGATAAATGTCACCTGTAAGACCACCTTCGAAGATAAACGGACCAATCAGCTGACCGTAGAGAATACCACATCACACATTGACACTGAACCGATGTTGAAAATTACTTTCCACAATGGCATGAGGATTCATTTCTGACCACACATGTGAATTGTGAGTGTTGTTGACACCGTCGCGGGTTAATTGAGCCTCATCACAGAACAAGATGTATCACTGCAACTGTCGATCGGCATTGAGCCAATTACAAAATTCCAGCCGTTGGGCACGATCCCCAGGTTGGAGGTGCTGAACGCGCTATACGTGGTATGGATACATGCCTTCTTCGTGTAACGTTCTACATCAGTGGTCGGGGAACAGGGGTAAACTACCCCAAATGGGGTAAATTTAAAAATTTTGGGGGTAATGCGTGCGGTATGAGAGACACTTCCCTCAGAGCCTCAGTCGTGTGTATGGTATCATGAAACGAAGAGGTGCTTTTAGTGCTTGACACTTTGTGCTGATATTTTTTTCGTATATTTTTATTTTATTTTGTTACATAAATGTGGTGTTATTCTAAATTTTAGAATATTACAAATTTACGTCCTGATTTTGATGTTGTTGTATCAAAAATGAAACAGCATCATTTTTCCAAAACCTGAAGCGATGTTTTGAATGAAATTCTTCAGTTCTTCAATCCTTTTTACTAATTTTGTTTGTGTGCTATTATTATGCCAGCATGTGTGACTTTTTTTTATTTCTCCATAATAATGGATCCAATAAACATTTTTTTAATTTGAATTTTTTGTATACCATATGCAACAATTTTAAGAGCAATTGGCTTGTTTTTGTTTACTTTGAAGTCTGGAGTTAATTTCATTTTACTCAAATAGATTTTTGGGTAATACCCAAAAAAGTTCCCCGACCCATGTTCTACATACTCTCGTTTGAGGAACTCTAAGACGTGTGGAAGTCCTTCGCGTACTAACATGAAGACTCCGCTGTACCATCTGAATAATGTTTTCTTGTTCAGCCACATCTTGTTGTATCGGACGCTAAGATAAAACAGTAACGCTAGGAAATGAACCGCTCTCTCGCAATCTCCGGAAAACGTTGCTAAACACTCGTCGATCCGGAATTCTTCGATTTGGAAAACGTCGCTGGTATTCAGCGACAACAGCAGTAGTATTTCCATCACAAAATCAGTAAACATACACCATATCGGCATATTCGGCATTTGGAAACGTAAAAGGCATACTGAACACACAAAACATCAATTGCATTCTGTGAAACACAACACTCTACTGCGTAGTGAGTTCGGTTTGGTAAGTAACTGTCATTTTAGCTGAAGCTCACGCATACGCATGCTTGAAATTCAAACATCCATAGCTACATAACCGTTAAGAATCGGACCTATGTTCATATGAAGTTTTTGACTGGGAATGACCTCAGCTATAGCTGCCAGTCATGAAATTTCGTCGTGACTCACCCTGTGTGTATATATATATATATATATTTTTATATCATGTTAGAGTGTATCGCTTTATTCTTAGTTTTGTATCTGTTAATGCCCATATTTAGGGTATACGGAACATTTCCCCCCAGAACTGTGGGTATGTGGGCATAAACACCATTACCCCTGTCTACGTTCTGATGATCGTGATATTTATACAGCACTATTTTTTTTTTTGTATTTATGCACATTTATGAGTATATCGTATTTTAACTGTTTTAAAATTTGGCTTTTTATTTGTTATCCCTTGAAATTTTTTTGTTTTTCCATTAATTAATATTTAACCCATACTGTATATGTTCTGATGCTCTTGATATTTATATGGTCTTTTTTATTTATTTACTTTTATTTTTTGTATTTAAGCCCATTTATGAATATATCATATTTAAATTATTTTTTAAATTGTACTTTTTATTTTAGTTACCACTTGAAAAATTTTATTTTTTTTATTAATGAATATTTAACCCTCTTTTCGTTGTGGTGACCGTAGTATTCATACAGTCTTGTTTTCTTTTTATTTATGTCCACTATGAATATATCGTATTTTTAGGGATTTTTCAAATTTTACTATTTATTTTAGTTACCCCTTAAAATTAGTTACTCCTTAAAAATGCCAAAGAAGGAATTGTAGTTTCGATGCTGCAAATTCGAAAGCGTTAGTAGGAAGTAAATAATGTATGTACAGTTGGTTCCGTATTACGCGAGGGATACGTTCCTGGAAAACCTCGCTTAAATCGGATTCATGTAATCCGGAACATTAAGTCTATGGAAAATAAAGTGATTGGGACCTGGGACGAAGATTCGATAACCTAATTTCATAATAAATACTCCTATTTCATAAAAAAAAGAGGATAATTAAACAAAATTAAGTAGTTAATAGTATTTACTTACAAATTACCTTACATAATATAGGACACATAACATTAATATAAACATAAAATTTAGTAATTAATAGTGCTGTAATCTACATTTACCAATTAGATGGAGCATCATTAGCTTCCTCTTCTTGCGATGAGGTGGTGGAAGTTGAGGGAGCTCCTGCAGAAATATGTTTAAAGAACGACATAATCTTCTGCTGCTTCGCGTTCCTCCGCAAGGTTTTGTAGAGCTCTTTGTAACGTGAAATGAATTGTTCAATGCCCCTCTTAAAATTAAGGGATCGCTCCATGATCAGGTTCAATTCCACTATCCTATCAGCCAAATTTCGAGTATCATTCAGGAACTCCTGTAAGGTCTTTGCAGTAAGGGCTGGCTTGGCAGGCTCGTCGTCCTCATCATCATCATCACTGCTGGATGATGCAGCAAGCTGCTCACGCTACTCATTGCTGGGCTTTTCCTGGTGAGAATCGAGGAACTCAACCACCTCTTCGTCCTGGAGATTAAAATAGCCTGTTTATAATAATGTTTATCATATTATATTATTTATATATATATATATATAGGGTCGACTGGGGTAAAACGCCCATGCGGGGTGATAAGCCTATTATTTCAAATGTAAATGACTGCGTATGCGTATGTAGGTTTCATCTTGTCCACAAGGAAGTAAATTTTCAACTGACAGTGTTTGCTATGCTGTGAACGGGGGAAGGTATGTAATTTTTGAGTTTTCTTATTAAAATTCAGGAATGCTTATAATCCCAGAGGACCAAAGAGTACAGCCTTGGGAAAAAATATAAATACGCTACACTGTATACTCCATTTAATATGTATGCATCCATTAGTATGTATCCAATATGTATGCTCCAATAAATAATTTTTTTAACATTCAAAATTACATTTTTAAGTCAAGATATTATTTTCAATTAAAAAAACAAACAATTAATATAGTTTATTTAGAAGATATACCTTTTAATTGTCATTTACTTCATTACCTCTCAATAATATAAGAAATCTAATATGGCACCTTACATTTTACACAAGATTAAGAAGGGGTAGGGTGACATCAGAAGACCACGTGGTTTTGGAGGGGGATTTAAGTCATTGGCCACAAATGACCACAAGGGGAGGACGGGTTTGAAAACCACCAGAAAAAAAGGACCACGTGGATTTTGAATGACCCCAAAGAATGCAAAAGCAAAATAAATGCCATTCTAAAGAGGAAGGAAGGAAAATGTGTAGGATGCAAGGTTTCTCGTGGTGGGGTCCCCGGTGACCCAGTTCGTGGATGGATTGCAAACAGATGGTAGCGTGGACATTTTACACGATTATGTTACACACACACACACACACACACACTGTTTATCTTCGTGGAATTAGTAACTCAATCACTTAGCCCTCAGCTAATGAATCGGATGTTTTACTGCATATAATTTACCACTTTATTTAACGTCTTGTAAGCTGACAATTCTGGATTATTTAATTAATCATTGTCTTTATCATGAATTTTAGAACATAAAAATAACTCCAACTGTTGATATTAAACACGAAAACGTTTTAGATTTTAATCTTATGTTCACAGGTTAAATATAAACTTTGTTAGAGTCAGGTGAGGTAATTTCGCAGCGAAACGAGGCTTTCTCTATATTGCAGTAAGCATAATTAATGATTTCCAAATGTTACTGTACTTTTTATACATTGAAGCCCTTAGCTACACCAACCCTGGTTTTGTTTTATTTAAATAATAATAGTGGGTTATAACACCCCATTGGAAATTGTTAGTCAGCACGGCGAAATTATCCCGCCAGTGGGATAATTTCGCTGCTTTCCAGTTAAAAAAGAAATATATCGGAAAAGCATCTGTGAGCAATCATTTATGAATTGCTTCGACTGCCGAGGTCATATCGCGCCGAAACTAAAGTAGAGAGAGAACAGAAGGAGATGGTGAGATAGGAACACGGGAGAAGGAGCAGCTAAAAAATGAACGTGAGAAAGGAGAGAAAAGGCACTAGGAATAGCAAAGAGAGGAAGAAATTTTACCTCCACCATACACCCAAATTCAATTATAAAGGGTGAGTAGGAAGAAAAGAGCCGAAGGGTGTAGTGACAAATTATATCAAAATGAATGCCGTCGGGGCCGGAAGCAGACTTGCTGCAAGAAGCCAGCACCGAGCGCAGCTACGACATGGAAAAAAGACGGTTGTAAGGGAAATTATTGGGAGTCTGGAAAAGCTGAGGGGAGCGTGTCGTGTCGGTGTCGTGTCGGGAGATAGGAGCAATAATCGAGGCCAAGACTTCGGTGACCGCAGTAGGGGATGATATTGGGAGTCCGTTAATCATGAGGACAGGCGGAGGGTGAGAAGATGATTTACCGGAGATCTTCCTGACTCTAACAAGGGATTGGTTGCGTTGAAGTCGGCGAAAGGCCGACTTCTTAACACAACCGGCCAGAGCGCACACCGGGGTCCACCATGGAACCGAAGAAGCGGAGGAGCGGGGAAATGTTGACTTGGGAATGGAGGACAGAGCGGCATAAGTGACATAATCGGTGAGGTAGGTGGAGGCAGCATTTACCTTGAAAAGTTACCTGGAACTGCGAAGGTTTGAGATTCAGCTCCGAAAAGAGTCAGTCAGGCCAGTCAGCCTTAGCAAGAGACCATCAGGTAGGAAGAGCGGAGGAGAGCCAAGGGCCCGAGACACACGGAGGAGGAGGGGAAAATGGTCAGTACCATAGAGGTCTGGAGTAACAGACCAAGAGAAATCAAGAAAGGCAGAAGAAGAAACAAGCAAAAGGTCTATGGAGGAATACGTGCTGGTGTGGAGGTGAAAAGCTGTGGGTTGGCCGGTATTAAGGAAACAAACAGGAGTCGAGAAAGGGGAGACCACAACGCCACTCCGCTGATTGGTGACAGTATCACCACATAGAGGATAGCGCGTGTTGAAGTCTCCCAGGAGGAGGAAGGGGGGAGGGGGCTACAAAAGGAGAACAGAAAGTTCGTTAACAAATTTCCTATGACGGGGGAGATATAAAGAACAAATCGTATAAAAGCGGTGAAGGAAAACCCGGCCGCAACGGCCTAGAGAGGAGAGGGGAGGGGAGGGGAAGGGGAGTATACGGCACGTCGGACCGGACGAAGACGGCCGTGTCCCCATGGGGTGCTGCACCAGGAGTAGGAGGAGAGGTGCGAAGAGAACCTGCCGAGAGGGCGCGAGGGACGGACCCCAAGTTGGGTCTCCTAAAGACAGAGGGGCACACTGGAAAGAATTATAGATAAGGAGAAGGAAGTCCTGCCAATTATGGAGAAGGCCATGACAGTTCTACTGCCATCAAGGGCAAAAAACAGGGGAAGCGAGGGACGAAATGGGTCGAGACTTAAAAGTGTGAATGGTAAAAGGAGCAGACAAAACTGGGTGCGGGATGAGGAGTATAATCTTCCTCCAAAGGCCATTATTTTTGAAGATATGGGTATTTATATATATTTTTTTCACCGCGCGACGAAAAATATATAATTGCTATATATGGTAATTACTCGGAAAGGGAATATGCCTAGGGACGAAGGAAATTTCCATGCTTGAACAAAAATTAAAATTTTAGCAACGGGATTTCATGCTCACAATAGGCCTACGTATCCTACGGCCTCCATTAAGATAAGCTTTCTGTTTTATAGCTCATCCAGGATTGTGGCTTTGCAGTTTTCATTTCGTGTTCAGACAGATTTTCTTTAATTCGTTTTGCTTACGTTCCCAGAACTTAGAGAGACATTTTAAATAAATAATATTAAAAGTTTTAAATAATTCTAACTTTTATATTATTGAAGTGCCTAAGTGAGCATATTTTTATATTACAGCCATTATAAAATCAAAATGACTATAATTTATGATAATTAATTCGAAATAATCATTTTGGCAGTGTGGTGTTCACTGGAGCGCAATAGGTGGAAATTAAAGGCGCAGTGTGACATTAAAAAAATAACCACCACTAGGGGTTGAAAAGCTTGGCGTGATCTTGACGTCACCCGTAACAAGGAATGCAATTGGTTCAAAATATAGCCGTAATTAAGAATGACTGCTGCGCATGCGTACTTTAGGACACATTCTACATTTTCATGGTCACCGTAGCCGCCCTAATTTTCAAGTTTTAGTACAGTTTTGTATTACGAATTTACTTATGTTTAAATGTTACATTTCATTATATTTTACAGAAATTTTGACTCCTAACAAAAGCATTCCAATGATCAACTTTTTCTTCAACTAAATTTTAGATTTACTGTACCGCAGTTCCTAATCCTCATCTTAAATATTAATTCTTTATCAGACAAAACAATTTCGGTGTATAATATAATTTATTTTATATTCGACCAATCCTATTTAGATAACCAAAGTAATAAGTCGAAAACTTTTAATGTATACTAATCAAAACATAAATGACCAGTCTATCATAGAAGCAGGCACTTGTGTTCCTTTCAAAAGCAATTCTCAGAAGACTGAACAAGGAGAATGAATGAAATAATATTGAGGAATGGCGAAGAGGAACTAAAGAAAATATTATTATTATTATATTATTGTAAGAAAGTTTCATTATCCGTTTTAATATAAAATATTTTAGTAGTTTTTCTAATTCTCAAAAATAAATTTCTTTCTGCACAAGAAATTTTGTTCAGGACAATTCTTGAGAAAAACAATGTAATTGCTTTCTTAACCTAATCCGGGCTTTCGTCCGTACACATCAGATAATTTCAAGGGAATTATATTTATTAAATGATGAAAATTTACTTTGAAGAAAATAATAAAAGAATACGTTAAGGTCTCCGAGAATATAAATATCGTCAAACGAAGCTAGTGTAATGCAAGAAAATTGTTACCGAAATTCTCAACTAGAAAGAAGTACTATAATTAATAATACAAAGAAGTATCATAATAATAATAATTTAACAAAATATAATGTTGTGTAGTACTTTACCCACCAAATACTTTCCACTACTGTAAGATGCAATACTAATATAGAAACCAAGCAAAGGAAAATGGATCCATCCATCCATCCATCGTGTTCTGCCTATCAGGCAGGTCCAACTCATGTGTCCCGCCAAAGTGTTCTTTCCTGAGCTATCCTTTTCATCTCATGGTAGCTCCTGCGTGCTTTCAAATCATCCAGCATTGCTTTCCTTTTCCTTCCCCTCGGCCTTCTACCTTCATATCTACCCCCTATCACCTCCTTCAACAATCCTTCTCCTCTCAACACATGTCCGATCCATTTCTTCTTTCTTTCTCTTATCACTTTAATGAATCTTCTTTCGGTTAATATGCAGCAAATAGCCCCGCCTCGAGTTCATAATTTTTGATGTTAGCATTCGGTAGTATACAGCAATAGAATAAATTTGTTGAAAGCCACTCCCCGCAATTCAAAATTAACGAAGTTATTGATTTTTTAAGTTTTAACCATTTTTTTGTTTCGAGACCTGCCAGCAGGCATAAGACATCCTCGCTCTCAGACCTCTCAGACAATTTTCTGGAAATGTGTGGACGACCAATCACAGTGCACCTTTTTTTAACCTTTTTAACCTTTAATGAACCAATGACAGCTAATTAGGAATCTTAAAGCTATTAAACACTCAAAAACAACCACGTCTTAATGAACCAATGACAGCTAATTAGGAATTTTGAAGAACTTATCAAGTTTTTTTTCCCGACCGTTTAGTCACGGAAAAACCTCGGCCTTTGATACAGCTGAGGTCTTTCTTTCTTTTTTAATTTTTGCGGCGTAAACATGTGCAGTGAAATTTGTGAAAGTTGTGACCTAGGCTACGTTGAAGTGTTGAAAATTTTAGGAGACGATTCACGAGCGGTTCACATTTTTCAAGAATACGGTGTCGTTCCCCGTACGCGAAACTGTCCAGAGTGTTCCCAGCCCCTTTATTTCCGTAGTGACCGAGACGTTTTCGTGTGTAAACGCAAATTTCCAAAAAACAAGCAGAAGAGTTTATTTCCGTGCAAATTTACGGGCTCAATATCTCTCTTCAAGGGCACGTGGCTAGCGAAGTCACACATTCCGGCAAGTGTTAATCTAGTTCTCATAAGCGTTTTCCTCCGAAAACATTTTTCCCAATCCTACTGTGAGCAGTACCTACAGTTAGCGCCGCAAAATATCCCCACCTCGAGTTCATAATTTTTGATGTTAGCATTCGGTAGTATGATGACTGGTTAGGTACAGTATATCAAAGTTAGGCCAATTGAATGCCCAGTTAGGTCAACTGAATGCCCAGTTAGGTCAACTGAATGCCCAGTTAGGTCAACTGTACACCCTTGACGATTGGTTAGGTTAAGTCATGATATTTTCGTTAGTTTAACGATTTATTTTTTTTCTAAATCTCTTCATTTAGGTTAGGTTAGGTTAGCAATAACGGTAGCGAAATTTAGTTATTAGAGTGTTTTCATGTGCTTTATTCAGAAATGCTACTCATTTGCCCCGTGTTTACTTGAAAATAAAACGACAAAAAAAAACTATTTTTTTCGTACTTTCAATTAAATGTGGCAAATGAGTGGCATTTCTGAGGAAAGCACATGAAAACACACCCTAATAACTAACTTTCGTACCAAAAGTCGAGGTAGGGCTATTTGCTCCATATTTACCCTTTTTTTCTTCCTCACCTTTTGCAGTACTTCCTCATTACTTTGGTGTTTCCTCCAGCTTATCTTTAGCATTCTTTTCGAAATCCACATTTCAAAACTTTCCAGGAGTTTCTTTTCAGTTCTTTTCAGTGTCCATGTTTCTGCTCCATTCAGTACCACACTCCATATCAAGCTTTTTACTAACCTTTTCTTCAGCTTCAAGTTGAGTTTACCTGTAAGTAGTCTTCTCTGTCTCTCAAAAGCTACCTTACCCATACCAATTCTAGATCTTACTTCCTCATTGCCAGTGATGGGCATCGATACATGAAAATCGCTAAAGCGATACCGATACATCGATACATGAAGAACGTCTTAGGCGATACCGATACGCCGATACTTTCTAGATGTCTTAAGCGATACCGATACCGATACATGCATCGCCGATACATGTATCGCCGGTACATTTTTATAATTATTCATTTAATATGTAGGTATTAGATATTATTGTTTATACTAGTAGTTTGTACGCACTGTAAGTAAAATCAACCACATTTTAATGGGTTTTATAGATGTAAATAAAAACAATTGCTTTATTTAATGAAAGTATGTTTTAATTTTGTAGGATACATGAATGACTGAAAATATTACACTAACAATTAAAAGTAATTACTATTACCCTTTCTATATTATATGAGCGTTTCTATATTATGAGCGTTTCTATATTATGGTTAATTAATCTCAATAACACAAGTACAAACGTGTTTAAACGTTGCGCCGTACTGTGTGACGTGACCAGTAGAGTAGTACTGTCATTAAATAAATATTTAATAATATTATTATTTATGTATATTCATAAATATAACTCACTAGTGTCATATTATAACATCTATTTAAATATTAAAAAATTCTTATTAATGTATCGATGTATCGAAGTATCGATTTTTTTCGATACATTTAAGAAAATTGACCTTAGCGATACCGACAAATCGATACTTTTGTCAAGTAGCTAAAGCGATACCAATACAAAAGTATCGATCGATACGTATCGGCGATACATGTATCTAGATACTGTATTTAGATCACTGCTCATTGCAATCTCCATTGTTGGATAATAAACTTCCCAGATATTTAAACTGCTCAGCTTCTTCTAAGGTCCGATTTCCTATCGTTAGGTTCATTTGTGCTCCTTTCCTTCTTGCAATTTTCATTACCTTTGTCTTGGTCTCATTAATTCTCACTCCGAATTCTTCTGCCGTTGTTGTCAAGCTATTGACCATTCTTTGCAGTCCTTCCTCAATACTACAAACAAATGCCTTGTCATCTCATCTGCAAACCTTACAGATTTGACCAATTTACCTCCCACTCTGATTCCCTCTTCCAGATCTGAGTGATTCTATTATCATTGCTTCCGCATAGATGTTAAATAACACTGGGGACAGGGAGCATCCTTGCCTGACCCCTCTCCCAACCAATCCAGGCTCCGATTCTCCTTCTGCAACTCTAACATTCACAGTCTGCCCAAGATAAATTTTTTATCAGCCTACGGTCCCTCCAGTCAACATTAATATTCTTCAATATTTCCATTAGTTTCCTCCATTGGACTCTGTCAAAAGCTTTTTCAAAGTCAATAAAACAAATAAACATTTCCTGATCATGTTCCAGCACTCTCTCTCCCATCATTCTCATAATACCAATAGCTTCTCTTGTTCCTCATTTTGACCTAAATCCAAACTGATCCTCTCCAATGTACTGTTCAGCTCTGTTCGTTAGTCTTCTGGTTAGTATCCTTAGCATTATTTTTGATGCATGGCTGACCAAGCTTATGGTTCAAAATTCTAAACACTCTTGTGGCTCTCGGTTTCTTGGGGATAATAATCATAGAGACTCTCATAAAGTCAGCAGGCCAGTCTCCACTTTCATACATGTTTCTGCACAATACAGTCATCTCCTCTCTAGCCTCACCTTCAAGACTTTTCAGAAAATATAAACCCGAAATTAACATATAAATTTAATTAAATAATAAACTTTTTTACACCTTTCACTGATTCATACATTAAGCTTCACGATAAGCTGGATTTTCATAATATCTATTCTTTTCTCTCCTATAGTGGCTTCAAATATTTTTCATTAGAAAATTTAATTTTCATCATTCAATAAATATCATTTCCTTGAAAACTTTCTGGACTTCATCGGAGGCGAACGTGTTTGATTGGTCCCTCCAATATTCCTAATAATTTTTTCGATAGTTATGTGAAATAGTGTTATAATATAGTTTCAATTCAACAAATTCCTCTCGATTTATATTATCAAAGAAGATGACGTTCAGTACTAATTAATATTAAATTACTTTAATATTTATTTACTTTATTCTTGAGGTTGGGCAAAGCATTTCATTGCCTCTATTACTTAACCCTTTAACGACGGATGGTACCTTAAGGTCCACCAGAAATAATAATATAAATTGTACTACAATGCCTCGTTTCTATAAATGTTTCTATATATATATAGATGTCATTTGGATCTTTTCTGTTTCATGTACTGTTTCCGATTTTGTTGAAAATAAGATATTTAATGTAGATCTTTACGCTGATTTCAAAAATGTAAGTCGTCGTTTGGAGAAATGAGCGGTTCAAACGTTAGGTTAGGTTAGGTTAACTGAATGGCCGGTTAGGTTAATTGAATGACCGGTTAAGTTAATTGACTACCTGATTAGGTCAACTGTATGCCTTTGACGATTGGTTAGGTTAAGTTGTGATGTTTTCGTTAAAACTAACGAAAATATCACGACTTAACCTAACCAATCATCAAGGGCGTACAGTTGACCTAACTGGGCATTCAGTTGACCTAACCTGGCATTCAGTTGACCTAACCGGGCATTCAGTTGACCTAACCGGGCATTCAATTAACTTAACCGAACAGAAAAATAACGGTCGAAATCTATTCACACAAATACTTAGTGACATAAGCCAATATTACTAAAGAATACAATAACTCTTGTATTAGTTTTCAGTTGTATTGTTATGGTTTTTGATCTAATGCAAAATTACAATAACAAACATAACTTTTGAATCGCTCATTTCTCAAAAAAAAAGAGACTTACATTTTTTAAATCAGCGTAAAAAATCTACATTAAATATTTTATTTTCAACAAAATCGGAAACAGTGCATGAAACGGAAAAGATCCTGTCATATAGTTGTCGGAAAGGAACCCAAAATGTGTATCATGTCAGTAACTAGTTACTAAAATATTTAGTTTTGAATAACAATAAAACCTATACGTTCTGGTAACAAGAGTGGCCGCATATGCTGCTCGTTACTCCACCTTAGACTTACAGCTTAAAGTGGAATGCGAACCACGAACCACCACGGGCGGTCAGAAATTAGTCTTTGCCGGGACTCGATCTTGTGACCGCCTGATCAACAGCCCAGCGTCTTAAGCACAAAGCTACCCAGTGTACCCATTTTTCTACCAACCAATATTTTTTTATTGTATGGAACGATGAACAGCTGGGTTATCTACCCGCTGCCTGCCGTCACCGGAAATCGAATCCGGGGCCGATAGATTTGTAGTCAGCGATGCTGACCTCCACACCACTATATATACGTGTACAGTATATACTCTATATATATATATATATATTACTGTTTGTCATATTATCTTGTTGGTAGACGAGTATTAAAGGTAGTTATATTCTAATTGATATGTTTGTATAATTGAAATTTCAGCCAAGTTAAATCAGCAAAATTTACATATTCAGGTCCTAAAGTGCGCTGTTTCCGTTTCGTAACACGTGCTTCTCTGCTTTGTGTGTGTCCTGTTTCCTACATTTACCATTTCCCACTCGCTCTTTATTGTATTAATTAAAGTTAACGTAACTTAATTTTGCATTGTCTATTAACGATCGCCTACAGGTTTTATCCAATTCTGTATACATTAACTGAAGTTAAAGAAACACATTTTCACGTTATTTTTAGACGGGCACCTTTCCACGGAAATAATGAAAAACGGTCCTACAGCATTAAAACACAATGTTTCTCTTGCAACGTTACGCACTGGGGGTCGTCCTCCGGAGTTAACGCTGTGAACGACTTATCTCAACTTTCGGTTTGCCTTTTCTGTAAGCAAAAGGAAAATGCGACAGTTTAAGGATATTGTTACTAGCCTAGAACACAAAATTGACGTGCTAACAACCGAGTTTTGGCACTTAGCCTCTGCATTATCCTGTTCCCAGGTGCAGGGGCAGTGGGTACTGTCGAATATAAGAACTTAGATCGTAAGATTAATTATTAGACTAAAACAGGATTTAGTTTTGTTATTCAATAAATTCGAGAGCAATCCACGAGAACTTGCAAATCGCCGAGGGGTAAACTCCGATCGATCGCGGAGTGTATGGGGAAGTAACTCAGGCCTGACTCTGGACGCGTGTGGAGAGATCCCAGCCCTTTCTCATGGTCGCTCCGAGGGCACAATGACCTGCACAGAGAGAGAGTGGAGGTAACTCTGATCTGTCGCTTAGCTCGAGGGGGAGGGAGTTGTGGCCGGTATCAGAGAGTATGAGGGCGAGATCTCCTACTTGCAGAAGGAAGCGAAGCCGAAATACTCTGACCTACTGCAGAGTTCACGGGAGGGAAGAACACCCACCTGTATCAGATCCAGATGGGGGAGGATACGCTGACTTGTCCAGTGCCCGAGGAAGGGGAACGCCGACCTATCGCTTAGCGCGAGGTGAGGGAGCTCCGTC
The DNA here is from genome assembly GCA_023014485.1 of Bathynomus jamesi. NCBI lineage: Eukaryota > Metazoa > Arthropoda > Malacostraca > Isopoda > Cirolanidae > Bathynomus > Bathynomus jamesi. The sequence goes on from JAJOZX010001486.1 coordinate 501,617, forward strand.
TTGCCACAGAACACACAGGGGGGCTAACCGACCTGTCGTAGAGCGCGTGGTGGGCAATTTCCGGCCCATGCCCAGAAAGCAGTCAGCAAGGCCTCGACAGGCTTATTCGAACTCCCACAACATTAGGTTAGACAACAGATACAAGCTGCTTTCTGACCTTGAAGGGGAGTCCTTCCTCTTGGGAGGACTGCCCGGTCTGTGATCAGGCTCACTATTTTACGAAGAAAAACATCTTATAAAGGAGGGACACCTGTTGCCTGTAGCTAAAATCCCCAAGCTAAACGGGAGTTAGAGCATACTTAGACCAAAGATAAAAAGAGTGTAATAGTAGTCGAAGCGGGTTCGAATGAGATATTTCAGAACGGACCTGCTGGCTACTCAGAGAATCATGACGGAATTTCACGAATTAACTGACACTTTAAAGCGGAAAATCAACAGAGGTATGTTGATTGGGATCCTGTCTCGAGTGAAAGCGAACTACGTGGATTTAAGTAAAGCAATTGCAATAAACGTCACGCTTAAGGCGTTATGTACGGGCAAAGGAATTCAATTCAATGACCTATGGATAGTTTCAATTAGGTGAAAAGGTTCTATTTAGCAGACGGGCTAAACTTAAATGACCGAGGCAAATCAACATTAGAGGATCTAATACATCTTAACGTGTACAATCTTCTAGATAGCTATCGTTGCTCTGGCCACGGTAAGGGGACTAAAAGAGTGGCGCGGCCATAAAGCAAGCCTACTCTAGTAGGGCAAATAGCGAACGGGTCTGTTCAGGTAGCGCCGTTCGCAAGTGAATCTGTTGTGGCAGTGCCGCCGACCAGCGAGTCAGATGAGGTAGAGCCTAACTCAAGTTGGGCCGACGAAGCAGAGCCTTTGAATGACGAGTTGATTCAAGAGGAACCTCTGACAAATGAATTTACTGAAGCGGTAGCGAATGACTCGATTTGTAATTTGTCCTCGAGTCCTTAAAGAAGTCAAAGAAATCATCGCTGACTCTGTTGTCCATATTTTTAACAAGTCTCTTGCACTAGACAGGGTCCCAATGGACTGGAAGCTGGCCAATATAACTCTTGTCTTCAAAAAAGGAGACGAGGAACTACCTAGCAGTTACAGGCTCATCAGCTTACATCTGTTGTAGGCAAACTTTGGAATCAGTAATTGCTGCGAGAATGGTAGATAATTTGGAATCGTACAACCTTTTAACTGATTCCAGCATAGTTTCCGTCAGTATAGGTCCTGCCTGACCAAACTGCTGGAATTTTTCCTCAACATTTTTTCTGAATACGATCACTCCAGGACAGTAGACATAATGTATCTGGATTTCAAAAAGCTGTTGACAAAGAGCCACATAAGCGACTTATGACAAAGGTAAGGGCACTTGATATAACTGGTACCGTAGTCGCATGGAGTGAACACTGACAGTGATAAGCAGCAGCGGGTGGCAATAAACAGTGAGGCCTCAAGGTTGGCATCAGTAACAAGCGGCGTCCCACAGGAGTCAGTGCTGGGACCGCTTTTATTCATTATTTATATAAACGATAGAGTAAAGCTTCCTACCACTATCACAATGATAACAGACAATAAGAATAAATGATAAATGCTTGTGATACAAACATTGTTGTATTTAGACGTTACCTTCCCACGGTTGTCGTCAACATTCAGGAGAAAGTAGTGGTGCACCCATGACGACAGATAAATTTGATGGAATTTCTAAATCGTCCGCATGTCAATCGTGTTTCGCATGTCAATCGCGATCCTTTTCGATGACAATTTCCTCATCATGACTTGGCGCAATATACTCCGCCACTGTTGGGTGCCCGTCTATTATTGTTTGACAAAAGATTTCATCGAGAACTTTTCCAGCATGCGCGAAGTTTTGCTTCTTCAACTTTTTGTTTACCGTTTCTCCAGACGCATTCAAATGACTGCTGAAATAGTCGTGTGGTAGGACGATTCCCGCGAGATCATGGCTTAGCGGAACCATACGTCGTTCAACACGAATGAATGCAATCCTGACAGGGGCATTCGTAGCGATGAAGAATGCATCCAGTTTGTGTGTACAGAAATGATCGACAGCACACTGAATCGTTTTCGTATACCGTGGATTTTCGTCAGGTTCGGAATTCGGGCAGGGAACGAATTCGCTTCATGTCGTGGAGCTGATGCAATGCAGATGATGACTAGTGCTTTGCACTTCGAATCCCTACATACATTAGTGTAGAGTAACGCCAGGAGTGTCGGTGCAGTTCTTCTTGATCGATATGGCTGCGATCACTGATGACACTAACTTGTGTTGAGCAGCAACCACGAAATCATGGTCACTTAGTTTGACTTTATAGTCCTTGTGCATGATCAATGGTGTCTGCTTATTGGCGGCCGTCAATCCTATAGGTACCTTTAATGCGATACCTATAGGTACCTTTCGTAAAACTATACAATGTTTCTTACCCTCTCGAGTTGCAGAATTTCGTGGAAGAAGCCGGAGGTACGCGGAACTTCGAGATAACTGGAACCCATGTTTCCTCAGTGAGGAAGTTAGATCATCCAATGTTCTAACCGTTCTGATGATCTCGGAACGGCGCCTTTCGTCAGCCGCTGATAGTTGAAAGAAAAATAAACTTTTACAAAATTTTCCCTGGCACCCGTTGCCATTGGTACCTCCTCGGTATGGGCCGCAAGGCATTTTGAGGTACTTCTTTTCCTTGTAACTCATTTGCAATACCCCCACTACTCTTGTATAGACGATTCTCATCTTTAAGAAATGATGGGCGACCAATAATTGCCCCTCTCATTTGTTTGCAGGTATCATCATCTAAGTCGCTCAGCTTTCGTTTGAAATTATAGCGGTAACGCAGCCGCCGCTCTTGGTTCTTACATTTTTTCAGATTCAATTCTAGTGCATCAAGTTCTCGCAGTCACCTCGGATTCGACGTCTGCTTGGCGTTTGAGGTTTCCTCCACCTGCTTTTGGAACCTGAATAAGTTAAATCTAATAATAACAATAATAATAATAATAATAATTGTGTTCAGAGTACAATCAAGATGGTGCATACGTATTTCCTCTCAGTGTATATATATATATAATATATATATATAACGGGTCTGTAAAAAAAAACTAAGCCAAATTCAAACCTTTATTAAAACAAAACCATTTATTTAATTACGTTGAATTTTTTACACAATAAAGTATAGGTAATCACCTATTATCCTTTAAATGTTTATGACGATATCTTCAGAATTGTTAATTTTATTAATAATTAACTAAAAAGTGAGATTCTCCTACTTAACATGAAATTTTTTTTTTTTACGATATACTGTAGATAATTTTTAGTTTAATAAAATTAAAAGAACTGTTCAATATGATTCCCTTGCATTTCTATCACTTTTTTTTAATCTTGGTCTGAATTCGTCTATTGCTCGATTTATTTGCTCTTGGGGGAGCTCTGCCCATTTTGCGATAATCAACTCACGCAAATGATTGACAACCCTTATTCTGTTCCTATACACTCTCTCTGCCAAGTTTTCCCATATTCCGTAGTCTACAGGGTTTAGGTCAGGGCTGTTAGGTGGCCAATTATTCGGTTCCAGAAATTCAGGCACATTCTTTTTCAATTGGCAGTATGTGATGTTGCACCATCTTGTTGAAAAATAAAGTAACCTTGACTAGCCAAGTTTCTCATTTCTGGAAGCATTTTCTCAAGCAGGGTATTTGAATAATATTGAGCATTAATTTTCACTCCTGGCTCAATAAAAAATATTGAAGTTTTTCCCAACTTGGACACTCCAACAGAAACCATGACGCTAGAAGAAAAGTGACTCCTTGTTGCGTACAGTCTTTCATCTTGGATTTCATTTTTCCTCGCAACATCAGAATAAACCCGGTCATTCTGAGTTTCTTGGTGGCTCTACCGTAAAACGTTTTTCATCCATAAAAAATGTCTTGGAAAGTTTATCTTCAGTTATTATACGTAAAATACGTTTGGATTTCTCAACTCTTTTCTGACAGTTTACTTCTGACAATCTTTGTCCATGCACTCTTTTAAATGGTTTAAATTGCAGATCAGATTTAATAATCCTTCTTACGCTTGATTCTGATATTTCTAGTTCTTTTGATATTTGAGCAGGTGTCATGTGGCTACCAGATCGATCCTCTTGACTAAGGATACGTTCCTCCACTTTCTGAATATTTTCATCTACTCTAACTGATTTTGGTCGCCCACTACCAACCTTCCTTTCAATGCTTCCTGTTTCATCGATAGTTCTCAATAAGTAATCTAAACCTGATCTAGTCCATCCTTTATAATCGAATTCAGAAAGTAATTTCCTTGCACTATAACCTTTTTCAACTCTATAATGCTTTATAATTATTTTATCTTCATGTGAGAATGGCATATTTAGAGGTATTCACGAAAAATTTTAAATCTAAACAAATTCTGAAAAAGAGAAAAAAGAAGATATTACATAATAAGAAAAACTGAAATTTTCGCAACATGTAGAAATAACCGCATAACTCCTAAAATATTTAAAATAAAGTTATAAAATTATCACAGATTATTTATGAGCCTTTTATTTATTTAGTGTAAAAAAATATTTGAAATCTCTATCAAATTGTGCATTTTATAGAGATTTCAAATTGGCTTAGCTTTTTTTGACAGACCGTGTATATATGACTCATTTCTACCATATCTCAAGAGCTGAAATTTCTCGGTGTTAAATGTCATATTGTTGTCTTCTGACCATATGTATATTTTGTTCGTGTCCCTCTGCAAGGCCTCCACTTCATTTGCATCGATGATTTTTCTGCTGATCATTGTACCGTCTGCAAAGGATGTTACTACGGTATACTGTTACTGTTTACTTCACTGTCATGTGTTAGCATCATAATGAACAGGAGTGGGGCCAGCACTGTACCTTGTGGTACTGAGCTGCGTACTTCTGATTCTGATGATGATACACCTTGAATTTTGACGACCTGTAGTCGTTCTCTGAGGAAGTTGTAGATCCATTTTCCCACTTTGCCTGTTATTCCCAGTAGTGTAGTGTTCCCAAATTAAAGGCCCGACAAGGGACATCCTCAACACTGAAGGAAAATACCTTGGTTGTCAGGGGGCCAAGACTTTTCAACCAGCTTCCAAAGGACCTCAGAAACGTTACAGGGGTCAAAGTTGAAGTCTTCAAGAGAAGACTAGATGCCTGGCTCAGGGCAGTACCAGATGAGCCGGGTGTACCTGGCTATGTGTGGTGGAGAGAGCAAGAGAGCACTCGCTCCTCCACCAAGCCAGGATTAGAGGGGCCACGAGCTTGACCTTCGTGTGAAGAAAGACCGACGCACGAAACCCTAACGAAGAGGTATATTCATGGGTACGTCTTAGAACAGACAATTCGAGCCAAAGCATATTAGGGGAAGAGAACATACAATCATGGAGAGAGGGAGAGAGAGAATCCTTAGCTTTTAAAATACCGGTGGGCCGGCTTTTAAAATACAGTAGAGTAAGGTTGGATATATATATATATATATATATATATATATATACATATACATTTCAACTGCAAACAACACACAGTATAATTAACGTAAAGAACGACGCTTGTATAGAAGAACATACCGCGCAAGATGAGGAAGGAGAACGAACAAATGAAAAAATGAGGTAACCACCCAGGAATCGAACTCGGGATCTTCCGATTGCCGGTCAGATATGATAACCCGGGTTCGATTCCCGGGTGGTTACCTCATTTTTTCATTTGTTCGTTCTCCCTCCTCATCTTGCGCGGAATGTTCTTCTATACAAGCGTCGTTCTTTACGTTAATTATACTGTGTTGTTTGCAGTTGAAATGTATATATGTGCGGCATGCGAGAGGTGCCCCCTCGGGGCATTGGTTTCTGCGCGTATGTAGGAGAATTACGACTTCTGATCGAGTGAGGCCCATGGTGTAGTGGTTATCATATCTGACCGGCAATCGGAAGATCCCGAGTTCGATTCCCGGGTAGTTACCTCATTTTTTTCATTTGTTCGTTCTCCCTCCTCATCTTGCGCGGAATGTTCTTCTATACAAGTGTCGTTCTTTACGTTAATTATACTGTGTGTTGTTTGCAGTTGAAATGTATATATGTGTGGCATGCGGTGGGTGCCCCCTCGGGGCATTGGTTTCTGCGCGTATGTAGGAGAATTACGACTTCTGATCGAGTGAGGCCCATGGTGTAGTGGTTATCATATTTGACCGGCAATCGGAAGATCCCGGGTTCGATTCCCGGGTAGTTACCTCATTTTTTTCATTTGTTCGTTCTCCCTCCTCATCTTGCGCGGGATGTTCTTCTATACAAGCGTCGTTCTTTACGTTAATTATTAGTGATGTAGCGGATGTCATTTTTTTCACATCCGCGGATGCGGATGAGGATGTTTGATTTAAACATCCGCGGATGCGGATGCGGATGTCTACATTTTCGTTATTTTTTAGGATATATTCGAGATTTGTTGTGTTTAACGTATATAATAAGTTATTATATAGAGAGAGCTGTAGCTATAATGTAGTATAATTGATTAATTGTACAATAATTGCTGTACTTTTCTCTGAACATATAAAATAATATCAAGCATCTAACTAATATAGAAATCAATCAGTGAATTCGTCTGCAAATAAATTCGTTATATTTTGTTGAGTTTCAGCCACAATTAGAAACCATAATTGTGTTACCAGGATGCGGGACGTGAACGCAACTCAAATGCACCCCCACCGACCTCTTTCCCCAACCTCCACCCTTATAGAAAGAGATCTTTAATTAGCTTGATAACTATTTATATTAAGTTTAAAGTTTTATTAGGCATATTTATAAATGAGTAATTAAAATAAAGTAAACTAAGATGTTCATCGTTTAATGTTCAAACTTAATTATAGGAAGGTTATGCTTAAGGAACATTAATTTTTCTGCCTTTTCTGCTGCCAGTCTGTTTCTCTTTTCATCATATATTAATCCAGCACTGCTAAATAATCTCTCGCTTGGTACGTTTGTTGGAGGACAGGCTAAATGTTTCCTTGCAAGTTTACTCAAGTATGGATAGATATTCTGCGTATTTTTCCGCCAACTAATAGGATTGTCACATGCAGCCAGGCGTTTTTCTTGGTGATAGCTCTCGATCATTTTTACTACATCTTTTGACATCGCGTAGGTCTCGTCATTGCTGCTTGACTCAAGAAACTGAGAGACAGATTCTGTGATAGATTTGCTTGTTGAAGGTGTTGGTTCTGTCACTGAAACTTTTATTCTTTTGGTGGGTGGCGAAGCGACAGATTCAAGAGATTGAAGCTCTTCAACTGCTTTGCCAAGTGATGATTTAACTCGTTCTAATGTACTAGGTGAAAATAACTTAGCTTTTTAACGTGGATCTAAGTAGGTTGCAAGAGAGTAACTTCATACAAGAACAGCCTCTCGTCTTGTCGCTTGCATCACTTTTGCGCACAATGAACTAGTTCTATTAATATAGTAGAATTTGATAATTTCCGCTTATTAATGACGTTTATCTCAACGGTCCACATCCGCACGACATCCGCAGTCCAAAGTGCGGATGCGGATGCGGATGTGACCTACATCACTATTAATTATACTGTGTGTTGTTTGCAGTTGAAATGTATATATGTGCGGCATGCGGTGGGTGCCCCCTCGGGGCATTGGTTTCTGCGCGTATGTAGGAGAATTACGACTTCTGATCGAGTGAGGCCCATGGTGTAGTGGTTATCATATTTGAACGGCAATCGGAAGATCCCGGGTTCGATTCCCCGGTGGTTACCTCATTTTTTCATTTGTTCGTTCTCCCTCCTCATCTTGCGCGGAATGTTCTTCTATACAAGCGTCGTTCTTTACGTTATATATATACAGGGTGTCCAGCTTCAATGGCAAAATACATTTATAATGTTTTATTTTATTGCCATTTAAGCCCGAACACCACATATATATATATATATATATATATATATATATATATATATATATATATATATATATATATATCAAATAAAAAAATTATACCAAAATTGTAAATTTATATGTCCCCACATCCAATAACACAACATGTATTACAGGTTTTTAAAAACTGACAACAGTTGTTATATATACAAATGTGAGATTATAATATAAAAATTCAGAAAAAAATATATAAAAACAATTTTCTGGGCATTCACATCTCTGACACGTGTAATGCGCAACTTCCTGCCTTGGCAAATGACAATAAAACCACCCTTTCCCACTTACCTTTGACCAAAACTGGAGCAGGCGTCCTTTCCCCTTCATTTCCACTAGTTTCCGTTCTTGAATTTTCTCCGATACGGCATGTTGGATGTCGTCAGGTTCCTTTTTCATTTAATTTCATATTTTCGAACCTTCAAATTAAACGACCTTTTTGAACGTTTCTGGGTGAACTTCCCATAACCTTCAAAGAGGCTCTCGTAGCGTTTTTCTCTGTCAACTATGGCTCGACAAACAAGTGAGATGATGATCGATTAGAACCAGATTTGATTAAATCAGACAAGATTCAAACGTCCGAACATTCGATGATCTTAACCAATCAGCGCACAGCACTTGCCACTCGTCAGCGTTGCCAGATCTGAAAAGTAGAGATATGTTTAAGATATCTTTACTACTACAATAATTTTGAGGTTCCATTAATATTGGAACCTCGAAATTATTATATTTTCAGGAGAATTATCCTACATTGTCAAATTTTAAGCACAATAATTATTATAATAATTATAATAATAATTATTATAATCATAGTAAATATAACGTGTAAAATATCGCGAGATGACGAAATCTGCGTGCCCTGTAACTTAAGAGCATGTGATCCGACGTGTGACATATACAGTTGTCATTATTGGTTGAGGGTGAGGGAGGGAAGTGTTGCATAACATCTTAGGAGGTGTCTGGTCTAGCGTTACGGAACATTACCGGGGTTAAGGGGGTATCAAGTTTTAGTAAAAATAGCGTTACGTAATTTTTGAACGGCTTCATTTCCAGTCCCCAACTGTCCTATAAAATTTCTTGCCATTTTTTCCCTGCAAACAGCTGTGTTTGCTTCTTGCTTATTTTCAAACCTGCCCACCGTGGGCGGTGGGGATGAGGAGGATGGGAGAGCCTTCTTGCTTTTCTGTACTAACTCTTCTCTGTGAGAGTTGTCTATGTTTCAACGAATCCCACAGGTGCCACCTAGAGTCGGCTGTAAAGCTGTTGTGGCTCCATGTCCTTTAACCCCTTGTAACTCTCTCTCTCTCTCGTTTCTGCTATCACTATTTTTTTTCTCTCTTCGGCGCACGTGATGAGTGCAGGCATGGTGTAGAAGATCTGATTTCAGTTCTCAATTCCTGTTTCAACCCCTTTCCTGTAGTAGCATTTCATCACTTTGCCGGCAGAGGCCCACGCGAAGAGAAGGAGAGGAACTTCCATTTCTGCGTGGTAGCTTCGCACGTACATAAGAGTAAGCATGGAGAATTTGACCTTTTCTTCTCTCTCAATCCTTTTTGAGCTAGCCTGGAGTGAACCATGAGGTCTTTGTTGGCCCGATACTTCGGTAGTTAGAGCTGTCAATATTTTGTGTAAAATCTAAACCATATGTTTGAGGTTTTTGTGACAATACTAAGTAGTTGACATACAATCAGTATAAATATATATTATTATGTTAGTTTACACAACGGTACTATCTAGTATATACTGTAATATCTAGGTGTGCATAGCATAACTGTAAAGCTAGTTTTTCTATTTTCCTCTTTCCTCTAAAATTTTCTTGGTTACTTTTCCATGGTGAAGGTGTTTTCTTCAACCATTTTCCGTACCCACCTCTGGCGGGGAGGGAGCTGAAGGAGGGGAGAGAGCCTTATGCTTTTTCTATCTAGTATTCTACTGCTGCTGATGTTCATGTATATTTTCCCAGTTCCCAACTGTTCTGTAAAATTTCTCGACAATTTTATTTTCAACAAATTGCTCAGTGTTTTCTTCTTTCTTATTTCCAAATCTGTCAACCGTGGGCGGGGAGGATGTGGAGGAGGGGAGAGCCCTCTTGCTTTTCTGCACTAACTCTTCTCTCTGTGAGTTGTCCGCGTTTGAACGAAATCTACGGGTGCCACCTAGAGTCGGCTGTAAAGCTGTTGTAGCTCCTTCATTTCTTCGTAACTTTCCTTTCCTTGTAACTTAATGTTATCATAATCATTTATTGGTCACCACTTCTCTATTTTATATTAAGATAATCTCATTTTTCATTTGTGGTGATAGAAATTAATCGAATGCAATTTCGATAGTCTTAATGTTAATCCACGAAATTTGGTATTTCCCACTTGATTTCCATTAGTTCTATTAATTTTTATATTTCTTATTTAAAAATTTATATAAATCTCAAAGATTTTGCCTGAAAGGCTATCATGCTTCCAAACAGCTGCACATTCACGTATAAGAACACTTTGATTAAATTACTTGCCACTAAGTACAAAACCAAACCTAAATGTCAATATTCTGTAAATCTAAGGAAATGAGGTTTCGCTTCAAATACTTAATATTGTATACCTTATATTATGTATTTTTTTTCGAAATAAAGTTTGTTTGTTTGTTTGAAAAATTGACCTCAACAAAATCTTTTCCGTAAAAAGATTTTTTTTTTTTAGGAAAATAAAAAAGGCCATTAAAGACTTATTTATCAGTATTATTATTGTTAATTTAGATTTTATATAATGAAAAACAAAATGGTAATCGCTGTTTTTTCTTTTCCAGATCTCGTGTGACCGACGTTGAATGATCTCGTTCGGAACAACCAACTAACTAGCAATTAACCAATCAACGGAGAAACGAGAAAATTAAAGAATAAAAATTAATATCTGAACGAACAAAAATAAATAAAATAAAGAATTATAATTAATTTAAAGTGAAAAATAATAAAAGTTTAATTAAAAATTTAGATGCGTCTAAATAATGATAAAATTAATAATAAATATAAGTGTATATATCGAGTTTACCGCTATACTTTTAGAAATTACGGTTCTGATCTGCGGTAAATTACATAATATTGAGAAAGTCGGCACAAATAGCCAAATATATTAACAATTACAGGAAAAAAATAACAGCGATAAAATGAATTTAATACGAAGAAATTGTTAGTTAAAATGAAGCGATTCCTTATTTATATTGCCAAAGTTGAGAGCGAAGTTCACTTCGGAGATAAAATTAAGTTACTTGGAGAACTTAGAGGAACAAAATCAAATTATTTCAGTTTATTTCTGGAAGGGATTTTCCACGCAGCTTATATATACTGTACATATATACCACTCGCGCGCGTTCCAAATTATCTACATTCATCTAAACTTATCCTTCCTCTTTCGAGTTAATTAAATTTAGTTTACTGTTGAAGTACTCGATTTGTTTTACTATTGACTCTTCCTTTTCCTCTACAAGTTGTATTTATCTACATCCATTGTTCAATTATATGGATTCATCTTAATGCATAATTGCCATTCGTATACTCGAGCGATTTCTAGCTATTATACGTTGTTCACTTAAGTCTGTTTATTTTATGTTCTGAAATTTGATAAAAAAAATTCGTGTTTCAATTTTTACATCCAAATTTATTATTTGGTTCGTCCATTTATTTTTGCTTCTTTTCAGATCAAAAATGAGTGATCAAAAATGAGTTCTTGATAACCTAACCTAACCTAACCTAACCCACATTATAACTTTCGTCACTGGGGCACAGGATGTTTACTATTAGTAAACATCCTGTGCCCAAGTGACGAAAGTTATAATGTGGGTTAGGTTAGGTTACGTTAGGTTAGGTTATCAAGAACTCATTTTTGATCACTCATTTTTGGTCTGAAAAGAAGCAAAAATAAATTATATGAAAAACGGTACACAAACTGGAAAAGGTCCAAATATTTTTCTAAATCTTTCATTTATTTCGCATTTCAGCTTCATTAATTTAATATTTTCCTATTCTCTTTTAATCCCTCTTACTCTCTTTTCCAATATTTGAGTATATTTTAGATCTATCAGGTCTTTGATCGATTTTCTTTCATAGATTCACCAAATCTTTCTTATCTCCAACTTAGACCATTTCACCAACTCATTAATTAAAATACCCTTCTGATTCTTGCGCAAATAACTCTCTATATATAAGAAGTTAAGTTTACATATGAGGCACGGTTTTGGGGATAAATTTGTTTCCAGAAAGAAAATGCGCTGAATTATCAGTAACTTAGGTGTAGATTTTCTTTTTCTAAAACGCTTCTTTCACTGCTATGAAAACTCTAGACGAACTAAAACCAGAGATTTCTCTCAGTAACATACAGCCAGGAAAAGCACTGACAACAACTGCTTTAGCACACTTACAACATCCTAAATACTGTTCGCTGCGTCTTCTTCAAAAATGAGAACATAATTTGAGCCTAAATTTATTCTGACTGTACAGTCTTTAAAGAGTACATGCATGTAGTACATTGAAGGTATATCGAAAATAATGTAAAAGGTTTACTTTAATCCCTAAAAGTGTACTTTCTTGTCGGGAACCACTTACTCTACTTTCGATCCATTTTTTATCATTACTAACAGTCTACTCAAAGATACTTTATCTGTAGAGTACATTTAAACTCGTTTATATTTTCAATTTTAAAGTTAGACAATGGGGACAGGATTTAGAGTGAAATGTCGTTTTAATTGCTACTATATTTCTTCTTAACGAGTATAATAATTGTAATATTACTGGTAATTCACTGCGCAGGTACTTTTTGAACACATTGTATAATATGCTAGTAATAATGTTCCTTTTTAGAGTTGGAGAATTGGATGAATGAAAATATAGATCAGAAGTATCCCTAAAAAAATAGTGTGAAAACATTTATGAATAAATTTCTTGCTAAATACGCATTTTATATAAAATATATTTTGCATTAACGTACAATACGATAACAATTTAATAGCTTTAAACTAATTACTTATTTCTTGTTAAAATATTATATACATATAAGTTTATACATGATACATTACATGCCTTGTGTTTATAAGTTCTTACGTAAAACTAACTTATGAATTAGAATAATACTAAGATTTACAAAAATTTATATCGACTCTCTGTAAAGACAAACTAAACGGATCGTTGCCAAAAATGAGCGTCTAACAAAATTAAAAACTACTCTTTATAATTAAAAAGTAATTTGTGAAGTGTTGTAATTATTTAGTTCATAGAACAGCGTAAAAAAAAGAAATATAAATATTTTTAAATATTAAAAAAAAGTGAAAAATAAATTCAGAAAAAGAAACAATCACTGAATTGCGCGAATTAATCACGAAAACAATTTCTAATTGACAAATTTAATTGGTTTTACTTTACTGTTTGTGAGCGAATTTCGTGGATTAAGTCGTTGTACTGACGTTGTATCGTTGTCGTATCGTCGTCGTACGTCCCAGAAATCGTGCTCAATGCAGACGAATGTATCGTCGCACGCAAGCGGCAGCTACCACCGCCATCACGAAGATGACGACGATATTCGAGGCGATGGAGATGGTTCGCTCGCCAACACAGTCAAGGTAAGTGCCATTAATTGAGAGTAAACGAGGAGAAGGATGAATAAAAGAGGGAGAAGAGGATTTAAAGGGATAAAAGGGGAGTAAAAACTGACTATTGTATAAGTTAGAGCAAATAAAAGAAATTTAGGAGAATAAACAGAGGGAAGAATTACTGCAACGTCGTTCAGGATCGGGTCGATCATAGACATATAAACGAATGAAACTGGCCGAGATTAAAGATATGACATCTCTTTGTAAAACCGAGTAAAATACTGCAAAGGGAAATAAAAGATGACCGGATGCATTAACCCTTTTGGTACTATGCATGTATATACACGCCATACTGTATCACAAACTTAATATATAAAGGGTGAAGAGAGTAAATCAAACCCGCGCACGTCGCTCCTTACATTAAGGTTGCGAGTGTATAGATTACGTAAGGTAAAATGAACAGTTCACTACAGAATATTTGGGAGCCATTTAAGGTGCAAGGAACCTCCTTTCCCGTTATTTCAAACTGTTTTGGTTTTGTTATTTTCCGAGAAATTCGCTTACAATGTTATTCTCAATATACGAGTACATGTGAAGTCTGAAGTCCAAAACTTTGGCAACCTGGCTCATTTCCGTTTCCGGTTGTAGGAATTTTGACAGTGGTTGTTATTAAAAAGGAAATTGAGTGGCAATTGCGTTACAGAAATTAATTAACCTGTTTACTTTATTTCTTTCCATCCACATGAACTGTTGTAAATAACCTGGAAGAAATACATAAAAATCATGAATAAGAATTATTAATACATAAATGATTTAATAATTAAAAATCGGACAATGTATTTAAATCACTGTGACGTCATTAAATTATTGTAAAAATACTTATTTTATTTATTTGCATTTATAAATTTGTTTATATAATAAATATTAAAATATTACAATTTCTCTTATGTTACAACTAGCCTAAGACCCGCCCTTCGTGCGGGTCGCGGGTAGCAAAAATTAACCAAACTATCACGACTTAACCTAACCAATCGTCAAGGGCGTACAATTAACCTACAAAAATAAATAAAAAACAATAAATTTTTTTTTATTTATTTATTTTTATATATTAAGAGAAGAGGATTCTTTATACTGTACGGCATTGACGATTGGTTAGGTTAAGTCGTGCTAATTTGGTTAAATAAAAAAAGACTAATATAAAAGCATTTAATACGTCCTTAACTAATTACTTAAAATTGGGAAACATAAACCTACCGTCTGAAGTTATGAAAACGTCCTTGAGGACTTCCCATGTCAAGAATAGCGAACCCAATTTTACCATGTCAAGAATAGCGAACCCAAAAATTCCCTTGTCAAGAATAGCGAACCCTGCAGGTGTTGGGTTCGCTATTCTTGACATGATCCACATCTTTAACAGTTGAGTTTGTGTTTCGAGGTCTCCTCACGATGAATTCTTATTTAGATAACTGATCTATTATAAAACATAGTACAGGGTGTTTATAAAGTCCCTCTCTATTTCATTGAAAACGTAGCAAGAAGGGTAAAATTCAATAACAATATAATAGAAGGCATACATTTAATGAATACTTAAGCATATGATTCTACATGAGCACCATCAGTATCTCCACAGAGTTCGAATCTGTCAGCAGCATTGCGGAACACATTTTGGAGCATGACAGGGGTTATTTTTGTAACTGCTGTTACGCTCGAGCACGTAAATGTCCCAGCTTCATTCAGATGGCATTTTAAACACCGTCGTCTTTAAACAAGATGGGGCACCTTGTCATTAGGCAAACATTGTTCGGAAGTACCTAAATGAACGATTTCCAAATCGGTGGATCGGACGTGGAAACAATAGGCCCTGGGCGGCTCGATCTCCTGACCTAACGCCCTTGGATTTCTTTGCATGGGGTTTTATCAAATCAAACGTCTATCAAACGAGGGTTACATATCTGCAAGATTTACGTGCTCGTATCGTAACAGCAGTTACAAAAATAACCCCTGTTATGCTCCAAAATGTGTTCCGCAATGCTGCTGACAGATTCGAACTCTGTAGAGATACTGATGGTGCTCATGTAGAATCAAATGCTTAAGTATTCATTAAATGTAGGCCTTCTATTATATTGTTATTGAATTTTACCCTTTTTGCTACGTTTTCATTGAAATAGATAGGGACTTTATAAACACCCTGTAGTTGCATCTAATTTGTTAAATATTCTCGTTTACTTTAATATTCTTTTTGTAATGTTTCCATTTGTGTTCACTAAATTGTGGGGGGGGAGGGGATATATCCCAGGATTTATTTTCTCTTTTAATATCTACATCAGGCAAAAGTTTCATTAAAAGAGTTAATTCAAATTTCCAAGTTGTTTTAATAAAATCTTCCCGGCAACTGCCAGATTTTTCCGTTCTTCAGAGAGTTAAATACACACTGTATAAAGTCTAAAAATAGATTTCTAAACTTATTCCAAGTATTATACGCACTCCATATTTTTTACGTAAAATAATAATTATAGTTTTTTAGGAATTATGAAGATCCTTTGTAATTTAAACATCTTTAAACCGGCTTTGGCATTTGCGCCAAAATTTAACTTGCGCTTCGAAATGTGTAAGTTTTATTCGTTTCGTTTAGGCCAAATGAAAGAGACATCCTTTTACTTCTGTATTAGAAATGATTAGGTTAGATAAGGTCAATTAAGTTCTTAATAGATTCATAAAACCTAAAATAATTAGTACCCTACCCTACCTTACCAGGACAAGAAACTACGTAACCTTGTCGAGGTGTAGCAGCTTAAACCGACTGGAATGTCTGCCTAGAAATTTGGAAGGAGATTTCTGTAACTTGCCGGGGGCAATAGGCATCCGGAAGTTACTAATTAGTAGTTTCGAACAAGCCAGGAAAGGCCTAGGAAGCCTCTGGTGGTTTTCTTTTGCTCAAGTACAACGCAGAGAGCCTCGGAACGGACGGACCACGGTTACGACTTTGGCGCGAAAACGGACTTTCTTTTAGATTGCTACAATAAATGTCGGAACACTTAGAGATAAATGCGAGGAAATAGTTCATGGAATCGAAATCTATACATATTATGGGAATCGCAGAAACCAGATGGAGAGGTGAAGGAACCAAGGTACTGCACAATGATTATACTGTAAGTGTATATACTGTACAAGGGCAGAGAAGAGGATACCAGATCGGGTGTGGCAATTATACTGTCCCCCGATTTTCTGAACATGTTGTTGGAGTGATAATGAAGAGTGAGAGAGTGATGGGAGTGACCCTGAGCCTAAACAGAGAGAGACTATCGGTAATCCAGGCATATGCACCGCAGAGTGGAAGATCACAGGAGGAAAAGGAAACTTTTTATGAGGATCTTCAGGGAATGATAGGTGGGTTACCTTATGGACCAAGAATTTTGATGGGAGACCTAAATGGCCATGTGGGTGGAGATCGAAACGGAAATGAAGACGTGATCGGGGCATTTGGTGTCGGGGAGAGAAATTTGGAAGGGGAAATGCTGGTAAATTTTTGTGCAAGAAATGTTCTTAGTATAATGAACACATTTTTCAAGCACCAGGAATCACATCTCTATACGTGGTATGGATGGAATAGTAGAACCGGAAATTATGATAAGAAGTCTCAGATAGACTATTGTAGTGGATAAAAAGTCATTGGTGAAAGATTTAAGAGTAGTACCATCTGTGTCTTTTGACTCGGATCATAGACTTGTTAAAGCCAAAATTTTGCTTCCAGTACCACAAAATATAAAAAAAGCCTAGAAGGAAAAGAGTGTGCACGGATAATATACCAGAAAAACTGGAAGAGATTAGAACTAGAACTGAAGAGGCTTTCGGACAAAAGGTAGCTACGGAAATAGTGGAGGAGGTTTGGGTTGAGCCTAGCCCAGCTACATTTAGAACCTCAATATAAGCAAAAGACTCGCTGCCTTCGCGTCAGATTGAATACATCAAAGAAAAAAGGGTAATATTATTTTTAGCCAAAAACCAAAACTTAAACCTCAACTGGCAGAATTCAGCGTCCACTTTTCAAGGCACATAACATGTCCGTTTCACGATCATCATGAGCATCATGAAAAAGAAAAAAACTATAGTATTTGTCATTTACCATTACTTATTCGGACTATAATGGATTTAATTTTCCCAGAAGAGTTCCTTGTTCCATGCACGGTCTGTGTGCATCATAAAAAACCTCAGGGAACCATTCTGAGTTCATTCCCATCATGAAACGGACATGTTATGTGCCTTGAAAAGTGGACGCTCAATTCTGCCAGTTGAGGTTTAAGTTTTGGTTTTTGGCTAAAAATATAATAGTTACCCATTTTTCTTTGATGTATTCAGTCTGACGTGAAGGCAGCGAGTCTTTTGCTTATATTGAGGTTCTAAATGTAGCTGGGCTAGGCTGCTTTAAACTCTACAGTAGATCCTGTCCGAAAGCTGGATCCTATCTGCTTTGCAGATAGCTGGTGAGGGAAGCCTATATTTTTGGGACCTCTTTGCGAGTGACCCGTTACCCACGTCGGGCTAGCATCATGAAATAGAAAAAAACTATAGTATTTGTCATTTACCATTACTTATTCGGACTATAGTGGATTTAATTTTCCTAGAAGAGTTCCTTGTTCCATGCACGGTCTGTGTATTATATATATATATATATGATGAATAAAACCACGAAGGGAAAAGAAACACAAATTGGTGCTCAAGCGCTTTCGTCTAATGACATCCTCATTTATATATATATATATATATATATATATATATATATATATATATATATTGGGTGGGGGTGAAACGCAATTCTTTGTGGAATATTTATTTGCTTCACCTATAATTTGCTGTATTGGGTTCTATAGATGACATAAAGTGATATAAAAGAAAAATCAATTTTGCCCTACTAGCGCATTTTTGAGAAAAACAAAATGGCCGCTAGTCAAACATATAAATGCTTATAACTTGAAAAATATGTATCCAATTAAAAGACACTATAGAATAAAAATGATTCAAAATAAAAAAAAAATACACAGGCCTGCAAAATTGAGGGTCCTAAAAACTTTTTTGAAATTGTATGCTGGTTTTATAGGAATTTGGGGTGCTAAATCCAAAAACGGCCTCAGATTTGCTCCATCACGTATAGTTTTTTCACAATTTGCTATGACGTTTTTATGTTGTATGTTACTGAATAAAATAAGTAGTGAAGAATTACCACATGAAACCTATTTCCTGACCATTTCTGAATATATTTATTTTAAAAAACTATAAAACTTGGATACTTACATCTTTACTTAGTGGAATGGCTTAGTAGTCCCGTTTTCTTTTGCCAGTGAAGCTGCGCCTGTTGCATTTCCTTTTGTGCGCTGCTTCGGATTTTCACGATGCAGCATCCAGCAATAATCCCCCATCATATTAACGTTCCACCGGCCTTGGTATCTCTTTTCCATCTCCTTAATGTCTTGATGGAAACGTTCTCCCTGTTCCTCACTTACTGCACCTAGTTTTCTGGGAAAAAGTCCAAGTGTGCATTCAAGAAATGAATTTTGATACTCATTGAGCATCCCAAAGCTTTGAATTTCTCCAGCATGTTTTCAACAATGAGTGCATATTCAGGGTCCTTATTATTCCCAAGGAACTTAGTAACCACACTTTTGAAGGAATTCCAAGCTTCTTTTTCTACTTCAGTCATCGTAGACAAGAAGTTTTCATCTGACAGTAGTCTTCTAATGTCTGGGCCTACAAAAATACCTTCTCTTAATTTTGCTTCTGATAGGTTAGGGAACTTCTTGCAGAGGTACTTAAAGCATTCTCCACTTTTTTCTAATGCCTTAACAAACTGTTTCATAAGGCCTAGTTTTATATGAAGAGGTGTAGAAGTACTTTCTTTGGGTCAACAAGATTTTTACGCAAAATATTCTTGCTTCCAGGTTCTAGAGATCTTCTTTGTGGCCAGTGTTTTTGCTTCCAGTGTTGACTCTTTGCTCTGCTATCCCATTCACAAAGGAAACATGGGAACTTAGTATATCCTCCCTGCTGCCCCAGAAGCATGCACAATACCTTAAGGTCTCCACAAATCATCCAGTGATGATCATAATATTTTATCTTTGTAAGAACCAATTCCAAATTCTCATAACTTTCTTGGAGATGTACCGAGTGACCAACAGGTACAGAGGCATACTTGTTCCCATTGTGCAAAATAACAGCTTTTAGACTTCTTTTAGAAGAGTCGATGAAAAGTCTCCATTCATCCGCTTTGTACTCATGCCAAATGCCTGTACCAAACCATCAATATCACTACAGTAAACTAAATTGCCCTCATGTGAAAAGTAGTGAATAAACTCCTTTTCTCTTCTTCTATACAAATATATCGATGTTCCAGCTGATAATAAATTTCTTTCTTTTAATCTGGAGCCTAAGAGTTCAGCAGATTCCTTGGATAATCCCAAATCTCTCACTAAATCATTTAGTTCAGATTGAGTGAACAACTGGGGGTCTTGACTTCCTATATCACACTGAAATTCTTCATGATCAGTATCTGAACCAGAATTACTAGGCAAATCTTCCAATGTTTCTGGTGGAAGCGGAACTGGAACTTCTGGCCCATGAGGAACAGGTCGAAAAGCTGATGGAAGATTTGGATAGAATATGGCTTTCTTATTTTTTGAGTTATAGCCTTTAACATCACAAGAGCAAAAATAGCAGTCATCACAGTGATTTTTTGGCTCCCTCCATACCATTGGCACACCAAATCTGAATGCTTTCTTTTTGCCTTTACACCATTTCCTTAGATCCTCTACGCAAATAAAACAAACTTTGTGTGGTGCCCATGGTTTGTCTTGGTCTCCTAGTTTCATTCCAAAGTAGGCATGGTACACTTGCCTATAAAATTTGTTACGTTTCTTTGATGTTTCTTGATCACAAATTCCCCGCATATGTAGCAGAAAGTCGGGACTGTTGACACATCCACGGCTAGCCATGATTCACAACTACTACAGTACCCAGAACACAATAAGAGTCTTGAATTTAATTTAATAAAGGCTAAATAAGGCTTTCTTAACACTATCAAAACACGCTAGTTCGCTGATATAAAACACAAAAAATCTGGCATTTTCTCGAAGTCGCTTCACAAAAAAATCGAATTTGTGAAATAACTTTGTGTCGTATGACATTTTTATTGTGTTTTTCGAATTCAGCACACAAAAATACATTGTAAACAGCTAAAATTATGAAAAAAGTATTTCCATCGCAGGCCTGTGATACATTAGAAAGTGCCCTTTTATAGATTATTTTCTCAATTTTAAATTTTATCAAAATTTACCTCGGTAAATGATACCACAAATAAATCACTTTTTTCTAAATAAATTAAAAATTCTTTGATGACCGAAGTATATTACTTTGAAAATAGTTAATAACCTTATATAATTTTGAATATTCAAACTATAATCTACAACAACACTAATGAACGAGAGAAATTATTGACATTTTATTACCACAATTGCAGAAACATATAATCAATACACTTCCATAAAGATCCCTTTTCAAAAATTGTGAAGTGTTTGCTTTTATGAAATTTTGGTGAATTATTTCAGTCTCTAATTAAAAGCTAATTGTCAAAAAGTGAAATCATTTCTTTCTTGGTTTCCATACATGACAGCAATGAACGAGACCTAATTCTTGCTCTTATAAATCCATCACGGGATTCTTGGGAATATACAGATGAGGCCGCATTGATGACAAGTTTTATTGCCCTCTCGACACTTTGTGAATGAAGTGGATAATTGGGTAGGCACAGTTTTTTAACCCTAAGTGCATTGAGTTCAATATTTGTGAGCGCCATAGTGAGGGGAGGTTCAGTCAGCATTTTTTTTTATCAGTAAATAATATCATCCCATGCGTTTGCGTTGAAATTTATCTCAGGAACCTTAAATTCTCTGATTTTGGACACATTTTCCGTCTTTGTTCTAATGTTCATGATGAAATCAACTGCTCTGTTTCGTTTTTGTTCTGATGTATCTGATAACATTGCTATCAGAACATTTTCGCAATTAGCAAAATATGCGTTTCTAGCAATGTAAGGCTTCACTACATTCTGAACATCCTTTGGAAGAAGATGAAATCTTTTAATTGCTCCAAATATATGATGTGGTCAATTCCATATATATGGTCTACTCTTGATATCGAACCAGCTTGGTCCATAATTTGTAACAATGAAGAAAATTATTGAATAAAGAGCCAATGAAGGAGTTTTCTGTGAAATGTATAGGCGGCAGACACGATTTGCTAATGTCAGCCATCGAGAATGGTTCAGTGGTCCGGGTTTTGTATTTTCCAAATCTTTTGGGACATTCCCACTTCTTATAGCCACAATAATTTTGTACAAATACTGTTGATCTTGGCTAAGATCATCGATAACCTCTTCTGATATGTGTGTTAAATCAATGCCTTCCCTAATTGGTTTGAAATTGACTGCAGGCATTTTTTCACATTCATCCAGTGCTACTCCGATTTTTTCAGTGAAACATGTTGGACCTTTTGTTTTACCATCAAAATGTTCAAATACAGTAAGTGTCAAAGGGGAAGTTCATTTGTATGCAGCATAGCTCCATTGTAACGGTTTTTTTAGTTTTTCTTCTATGAGGTGGATGATCCCACCCTTGGCACCTGTGTTGGTATTTGTACTGTCGCATCCTATGAGACGAATGCTCTCATTAATAGCTGACTCTTGAAAGAAGGAGAACAAACTATCAGCTATATCTTGAGCTTTACCAGAAGAAGGAACTACATGGGTTAAATATTCATTTCCTGGCTCAGACACCAAAACATAGTGTTCCTTTCTAATGGAGTCTCCGTACCATGTGTTTCCTTTCTTCACTTCACCAAAGTCTTGTCCTTTCTTCTGTCAAAAAATATAGCAGATATGACAGCAGGATTAGCTTTACTCTCCATCACCAAACTTTTTCTCATTTTCTCTCTTTCCCGTCGGATTTTGTTCTTGTCAATCAAAAGCATACTATCTTCTTTAATGATTGCTCCATAATCAACTAAAGCAGCTGAAGCCAAAACAGCTGCTGCTCGATCTGAAATTTCAAATCTATTGGCTTCCATCGCTACAGTAGGCAATGGAAGTCTCATTTGACCTTGTATGGCAACTGACTCATAGTCTGATTCACTCTGATGTGGGTCTAATTCATATTGTGTGGAAGTACTCTCTACATCTGAAAAACACTATTTCGGTTAAAATATGAGAGTCCTTCATTTCTCTTCTTCTTTTAACCATTCCTTCTTCTGTCCGCAATTTCCTGATCGCTGATCCTGTAAAAACAGAAGCTCTTCTTTTGTTACCTCCAGTTCTCTTCGACAGGTGCATCTTATGTGAATATCTTCGCAGCTCTCAGGACAGCCAAAGTTTTGATGGGAGATAAAAGGGCATTTACAGGCACTGATATCGAATAATTCTTCCAAGGTGTCATTAAAATTTTCTCTTATTTTGACACTACTTTTTGATCTACTAAGATTGTTTGCTTTGCCGATGAACCGCTTTAATTTGATATAACCTGATTTGTCAGCTATTGTAGGAATTGAAGCTTTTCTCCAAATACAGAGTATATCTTCAGTAATTTTGTTGAAAATATCAGTTATGTGAAGTCACTGAAGTGGCTTCTTTTAAAAGAACATGGTATTGGCTCACCTGTTTATTTGTTGGCAATGTTGTAAGAGGAAGCTCTTGTGCGGTTCCAAATATAAAATGTGGTTTTGATTGACTCCTTGTAGCTCTAATGTTTGATGCAGAAGCCATATTTGTTACTAATTATCAGAAATTACCAATTCCAAATCCAACAAAAACCTGAAAAATAAAAAATTTCAGTAAACAGCTGAAACATTTATATGAGGTAGAAAATGTGAAATAAACAATTTTTGCGTCAGCAAACATTTTGGTAAAAAGAATACTTTTCGAGTTATAAAGCGTAAATGACTGGCTGGCGGCCATTTTTTTGGGGGTAAAAATGGGGTACTTAGGATGAATTGAAATTTTTTTAATTTTCATGTTCTCTTTTATCACCCTTCAATCCACCTTATTACCAGTGAAGCAATAGTTGAAAATTTTTCACCCCACCATAATATATATATATATATATATATATAAAGTAAATATAAATTGAAAACTAAGAGGCATTACTTTCGTACCGACCCTCGTCTATACTGTATATATATCTAATACTTTTGTGTTTTTGCCTATTTCAATCTAAAATATATTATACCATTCCTGCGACTCTGCACTTGCTTTTTCTCACTATTTCCTGTAAGTGAGAGCGAGTGAGAGGCTCCGAACGGTCCCAAAGTTGGTCGAGTGTACTCAATGAAGGAAGGATGAAGCTCAGCAGCAGAGATGAGCTTCATTTCCATTCCAGATTTTGTCACTTGTCTGGAAATGAAAGTCCGATCATCAAACTGGAGTAAAAATAGTTTTCATTTCGCTCTCCATTCAACGCAATTTTGGAACATTCGTCATATCAAACGGGGATTTTTTTTCCGTTTTGTTTGGTTCCGTTTATATTGTTTGATTGAGAACCATTTAGGGATACCCTTTTTGGGCCGTATTTGAATTGACTTGTATTATATATATATATATATATATATATATATATATAGAGAGAGAGAGAGAGAGAGAGAGAGAGAGAGAGAGAGAGAGTTACAAGGAGTTACAAGGAAAAGAAGTACCTCAAAAGGCCTTGCGGCCCATACCGAGGAGGTACCAATGGCAACGGGAGCCAGGGAAAATTTTGTAAAAGTTTATTTTTCTTTCAACTATCCTAGCAATAGTAGAAAACTGGATAGTAAAGTAGAAGGCTCTCTCCCCACCCTCCGCTCCCTCCCTGCCAGAGGCAGGTACGGAAAAAGGTTGAAGAAAATACCTTGACCCTGGAAAAGTAGCCAAGGAAATTTTACAGGAAAGTGGAGAATATATAAATAGCTCTATATTTAGCTTGCTCACAGAGACACCGAGCAAGCGAACTCCTGCAGAGTTCTCTGAGGTTTTAATCTTAAACTATGAGTGTGTTCAGTACTTTGTCTAGCCTATTTTTAAACAGATTTACACTTTGACTGAAAACAACCTCTGAGGGAAGTTGGTTCCAGATATTAACTATTTTATAGGAAAAGAAATTTCCGCAGACTGAGGTCCTAAATGTCTTTACACACTCAAATAGTGTGCAAGATTTCGTCTAACCTTTTCTTGAACTGATCCACAGAGGAACTGTTCACAACTTCCGAAGGTAACCTGTTCCATGTGTCACAGATCTTATACGTAAAGTAATTCCCACACACACTAGTCCTAAACCGTTTCAAATCCAACTTCCAACCATTGTTGCGAGTTGGGTTATCATTTAAACTAAACATACTTCTAAAATCGACATCGTTGAACCCTCGTAAGAGCTTGAAAACCTCGATCAGTTGACCGCGCAGCCTCCGAGTTTCAAGCGAAAACAAGTTCAGGGCGCGTAACCGTCGATTGTAGCCCATATGCCTAACGGAAGGGATTAACTTTGTGGCCCTCGCCTGCACTCGCTCCAGCCTCTCAATATCTTTCCTGAGGGTGGGCGACCAGAACTGCACAGCATACTCCAGGTACGGCCGAACAAGGGAATTGTACAGTGAGAGCACAATCTCCTTGTTCCGAAACTGAAATTGCCTCCTG
The DNA here is from genome assembly GCA_023014485.1 of Bathynomus jamesi. NCBI lineage: Eukaryota > Metazoa > Arthropoda > Malacostraca > Isopoda > Cirolanidae > Bathynomus > Bathynomus jamesi. Next base: position 526,840 of record JAJOZX010001486.1, read on the forward strand.
ATATAACCCAATAGTTTCTGGGCTTTCTTTTCCACCTCTACACACTGTTTCGTAAACTTAAAATCGCTGCTAATTAGCACACCCAAGTCCTTTTCTAAATCAGTCACCTCGATATTACTACCCAACATCGAGTAGTCCGACTTGGGATTGGCGTAGCCAATGTGCATCACTTTGCATTTACCCAAGTTAAACGGCATTTGCCATTTTTCGGACCACTCTCCTATCCTACCTAGGTCCGCACGCAGTTCCTCGATCGCTTCGGGCGTCCCAACATTGGCCCCAAGCTTGGTGTCATCAGCGAATTTGGCGATCCGACTGACGATGCCACCGTCGATATCATTTATGTAGATGGTAAACAACAGTGGCCCCAAAACGGAACCCTGAGGAACCCCACTAGTGACCGAGGCCCAACCCGAACTAGCCCCTTTAATTACCACCCTCTACCGCCTATTCCTCAGCCAGTTTTCAATCCACCTACCTATTTCCCCACCGATACCCAGCGCGCGCACTTTCGCCATTAGCCGGCGGTGAGGTACCTTATCAAAGGCTTTCTGAAAGTCGAGATAAAGTATATCAATCGCCCTACGTGTTGAAGTTTTATTGGTAGACGTTTCGGAAAACTAATTTCCATCATCATTGCTAAAAAAGTTAAAGTCAACGGACAAAATGTAATATGTGAAACTAATTAAAAATAATGAGACAAAAGATATACAAAGATATGCTCAGATAGTAAAAATAAACAATTATAATATATGACATGATTAAGTATCATGAAACAAAGGATATAAAAAATATTCTTTGTTCTCTATAAGGGGGCAGTTAAACTACAATATATACAAATAGATAAAATAAAATTCTAAAAGCATAAGGGTAACAGTGAATGTATAAGGTGACAAACCAAATTCAGTAGAAAGTTATAATTACAAATTGCGGGAGAAATGACTATTGTATCTGAGCAAATATTGGATAGTGGAATATTCATTTCGGTAGAATTTGGGTCCGTAAGTTTCGAGTGGTGAGGAGGGAGAGTTTATTTCGCTATGTTTAGTTTGAAGGTATCATAGAAGTGTGGTCGTTAAGGGTTGGTTTTGTCCTAAGAATATGTAGAGATTCAAGGATACGGAGGTCGGTTGGGTGGTGTGTGGAGTCAATAAATTTTAAATTAGTGGAGAGTACCGGGTGGATGTGAAGGTGGCAATGATCTCTTATAGCTGACTGATATGGTTTATTTGAAGGTTGTGATGTTCTGGTAGAAATGCCGCGATGTCGTCCACTCTTGTTTGATGTTGGTGAAAGGTGCTGCCAATATAAATTGCTTTCCAGCGAATACAATTGAAAGAGTAGATAGTGGACGAGAAGCAGTATTAAGGGAGTTTTTCTTTATGATTGAAATATAACTTAATGCTATTATTATTAATGAATACAAATTGAAAGTTGTTTTGGGGTAGAGAGGAGTGAGTAGGTTGCGATGTTCTGTATGTATTTTGTAGGTGATATAGTCGTAAAAGGGAACGAAAAATACTGTCTTTTTTAACAGTGGGGACTTGAGGGAGAGAGTTGATGAATAGTGTTAAGGAAGTTTTGAGTAGAGGTTGCAGTAAATATTTGGGAAAAGAATTATTGATACTGAAGTTCTGGATAAATTCAGTTTCATTGTGGAAGAATAAGTAGGAGGAACAGAGGTGATAGTCACAGTAGATGAGGATTTTGATGTTGTTAATTTTATAGAGTGAAAGTATGTGGTTAGGGCTGTGTATGTTGGTTTTCGATAAGGTTATTATTTTTTGTTATTATCATATCTAAAAAGGGTAGGGTGTTGTTGGATTCGTCGTCTTTGGTGAAACTAATATTTTGGTGTTGTGAATTGAGGTAATTAATGAATAGAGGGAATGACTGGTATGGTGAGAGAAGGAAGGTATCATCGACGTATCTTTTGTATAGGTATGGTTTGTAGTGAGTGGGGCAGTGGAGTAGCCAGTGTTTTGCACGGTGGCAGAGAAAGATGTTGTCAAATGTAACGCTTAGAGGGGATCCCATAACTAATGAATCCGACTGTTGGTAAAGATGTTTATCGAAAAAGAAAAATGTGTGTGAAACAGCAAAGGTCAGTAATTTAGTGAATTCTTATTTCGTTAGATTCAGAACTGTGCCTTGATTGCTGGAAATAAATTGTTAATACATATTAATGGCTTCTTTTATTGGTAGGATGGTATAAAGAGATAGTTACCATGTCAAAATTACGCATGTAAAAATGAATTGCGTTATTTATGGACAGTATTTCTTTGGCAAATTCAAAAGAGTTCGGGACGGAATATTCAAATCCAGTAGTTGGTTCTTCCGCAATTTGTAATAACTTTCTACTGAACTTGGTATGTCAACTTATACATTCACTGTTACCCTTATACTTTTAGAATCTTATTTTATCCATTCGTATATACTGTAGTTTAACTGCCCCATTATTCTTTATTTTTTATTTTTTTATTTTGTGTAATAAAGTTGTCTTATATAAGAAAATCTCGAAGCCTTTGTCCTAAAGCGAATATGACTATAAGGAACTTTCGGTTCTGTACACTCTCTTTCATACTTTCTGCAGTAATATATACGGACAGCAACTGTTGGTGAATTATAAAAAAGGTTCTGGCAGAACCCTAAATTTGCTGTACAACAGGTCTTTTAGACTCTTACATAAATTACCTCCGAGATGCTCAGCTTCGCAAATGTTTGCTACCCGCAATGTCCCGAGCTTCCCGGAGGTAACAAGACGTGCTCAATACAGTCTAATGCAAAGAATTAAAACATCAACCAACCCGATTATCCAAGCTATCCATGAGTCCTGTCGTTTATCCTCTAAGCCAGGGTTTCTTAACCTTTTCATACACCTTAACTTTTCATGCACATTAAACATTCATTGCTACGTTTGGTGAAATAAATTGCTTTTTATGAGGCAGGAGGGGTCAAGAGCTTCACTATAGTGCTCGCGTGCAAAGTTTTAGGTGATGGTGGAGAGCACTGAACACAACTTAAAGAGCACTTTGGTGCTCGCGAGCACCAGGTTAAAAATCCCTTCTCTAAGCTATGGAATTCTTGGTACGAAAACGTCTGTCTGTAGCTCCACTTAATTTCGACATTACTGTATTATTTCTAATCAACTGTATATATTTCTATCGTTAGTATGTGAACTGTCATTGTATTAATAATACTTGTCATATGGACTATAGTCTGCCAATAAACCTTTTCATTTTCATTTTACACACACACTTTGTTTCATTATATCATACATTATAACTACTTGTTTATTTTTACTCTCTTAGCATATCTTTGTACATCTTTTGTTTCATCATATTTAATTTATTTTTCATGTATTCGTCATTTTAATTATTTAGTAATGATGGTGGAAATTAATTTTCCAAAACGTCTACCAATAAAACTTCAACATGTACCGTTTCTTCGTTCTCCTCTTCCTCACTAAATTGTGTTTCCCAAAGAACAAACCCTTCAAGTCAAATAAATAAAAAAATAAATAAAATATATATATATATATATATATATGGGATGAATTGCGCGGATAATTCTCCTATACAAAGCGTCGTTCTTTACGTTAATTATACTGCGTGTTTGCAGTTATAATGTATATAATGTTACGGCATGCGGGAGGTGCCCCTTTGGGGCATTGGTTTCTGCGCGTATGTAGAGGAATTACGACATTTGTTTGAGTGAGGCCCGTGGTGTAATGGTTATCATATCTGACCGGCAATCGGAAGATCCCGGTTTCGATTCCCGGGTGGTTACCTCATTTTTTCATTTGTTTCGTTCTTTCGCTCTCATCTTGCGCGGTTAATTCTCCTATACAAAGCGTCGTTCTTTACGTTAATTATACTGCGTGTTTGCAGTTATATATATATATATATATATATATATAATAATATTAATACTTATTGATGGCATAAAGTATATATAACTTTATCTTGACAGTCTAATAAACATAAAACAGAATAGTTGCCGTCTATTTCGGCTTTCTGCCATTAATTATGCCATTTGTAAATATTAAATTATCTTCGGATATGGCAATATCTGAACGCCCCGCCCCATTCCTTTGTGTGCATCGGATAATAGCGAATATGGGAACGGAGATATGAATTCACTTATAAATTTAAGAGATAGACGAAAAAAATGTAATCATCATATTAATAAAAAATCTAAACGCCACAAGACCTAAAACCAATTTCGTATGATTGGGTTTTAGCCCCCATTCAAGATAAAAGGAGTTCATCTATCTAGCTAGGTACAGTATATATATACACATATACATATATATATATATATATATATATATATATATATATATATATATATATACTGTATATATATATATGAAATTATTTCACGAAAGTAACACGTGAAAAATATTTATGATGAATAAAACCACGAAGGAAAGGAAACACAAAACGGTGCTCAAGCGCTTTCGTCTAATGACATCCTCAGGAACACTGAAATACATAAAAGTTTCCGGCCTATATATAGGTTACAGAAAAAAAAATATATATATATATATAAATAAATAACATACATACACACAAACACATATACAATATATATATACATACATATCTACACACATACACATATATATATATATATATATGCGATAAACGGAGAAGTAAAAATAAAACTTAAAAATTAAGGATTAGAGGATTAACAAAGAGGCAAATCGATTTTTAGCACAAGATCAAATGAGTTATAAAAATAATACAAATTTACACTGGAGATACGCCCGGGTTTAACACTTGCCTTCTTAGAGTCAAGTTTCGATATATATAAAAATAAATTGAAGATTAAAAGTAAATAAAGTAGCTTACAAGTTTACCAAAGATTAAGTGTCCTAACCTTTTTATCTAGGTTTGTTTTAAAGGAATTCAAAACAACAGGATCGAGTTGAAAAAGACCTTTGCTTATGTTGAAGTTATTTGAAAGTTGAATAATGGCAGACTCAAGAATATTTCTATTGACAATATTGCTCGAATGAAATAAAACTGAAGCATTATTCCAATCAATACAGTGGGATAACTCTGACAAATGGACAAAAAGAGCACTGGACAACTGTCCTGTTCTGACGGAATATTGATGCTGTTTTATACGTGTGTGCAAATCCTTTCCCGTCTGACCTATGTAAAAGGAATCACATTGTTTACACCCAATTTTATAGATAATGCCTGAATTATTGGTAGGGCTATTTTTTACTATGATATTTTTCACAATATTGTTATATGAAAATACTACATTAATATCCAAAAGTTTAAGTACATTAGCAATGCCTAAAAAGCCCGGGAAAAATGGAAGTACTAAAATATTTTTTGACAAAGTACGAGTGTTATTATTGACACGATAGGAAGTTCGTTTTGCCTTGTTGAGACAAGATTCCATAAACGCAGATGGATAACACAGATCACTTCCAATACCGTTGATTTTTTCCAATTCGGCATCGATGTATTCCGGACTGGCGATCCTAAGGGCGCGGAGAAACATTGATGAAAAGATGGCCTTCTTAGTGGGGGTGTCATGTCCCGAGTAAAAGTGTACGTAGGACAAGTTGTTTGTTGTTTTCCGATAGATACTAAACTTAAAACCTGGGCTTTCCCTATGTACACGCACATCCAAAAATGGGATTGACTTGTCTTGTTCCACTTCTAAAGTAAACTTAATGGAGGGGACTTGATCATTTAACTGAAGGAGGAAGTTATCCAGGTCACGATTCATGGGCCAGATACACAAAATATCGTCGACGTACCGCAACCAAGGGATGCCAACCCCCAGGATTCTCGGAATGTAAGTAATTTCGAAAAACTCCATATAAATATTGGAGAGGAGGGGCGATAAGGGGTTGCCCATGGCCATCCCAAACACTTGTTGATAATACTCGTTATTGAAAGTGAATTTACAGTCTTTAATGCAAAGCTTAATAAGTTCCAAAACAATGTGTGAAGGTAGTGGCAGGTCATACTTATGTAATTCTTGGGAGAGAAAGTCAAGCATATCATCAATCGGCACTTTTGTAAACAATGAACAAACATCAAAACTGATCAATCTATCGTTAGTTTCAGTACGTGCATTATTCAATTTTTCAGTAAGATCCATGGAATTTTTTACATGTGAATCAGAGATAGTGATCTGTGTTATCCATCTGCGTTTATGGAATCTTGTCTCAACAAGGCAAAACGAACTTCCTATCGTGTCAATAATAACACTCGTACTTTGTCAAAAAATATTTTAGTACTTCCATTTTTCCCGGGCTTTTTAGGCATTGCTAATGTACTTAAACTTTTGGATATTAATGTAGTATTTTCATATAACAATATTGTGAAAATATCATAGTAAAAAATAGCCCTACCAATAATTCAGGCATTATCTATAAAATTGGGTGTAAACAATGTGATTCCTTTTACATAGGTCAGACGGGAAAGGATTTGCACACACGTATAAAACAGCATCAATATTCCGTCAGAACAGGACAGTTGTCCAGTGCTCTTTTTGTCCATTTGTCAGAGTTATCCCACTGTATTGATTGGAATAATGCTTCAGTTTTATTTCATTCGAGCAATATTGTCAATAGAAATATTCTTGAGTCTGCCATTATTCAACTTTCAAATAACTTCAACATAAGCAAAGGTCTTTTTCAACTCGATCCTGTTGTTTTGAATTCCTTTAAAACAAACCTAGATAAAAAGGGTAGGACACTTAATCTTTGGTAAACTTGTAAGCTACTTTATTTACTTTTAATCTTCAATTTATTTTTATATATATCGAAACTTGACTCTAAGAAGGCAAGTGTTAAACCCGGGCGTATCTCCAGTATAAATTTGTATTATTTTTATAACTCATTTGATCTTGTGCTAAAAATCGATTTGCCTCTTTGTTAATCCTCTAATCCTTAATTTTTAAGTTTTATTTTTACTTCTCCGTTTATCGCATATATATATATATATATATATATATATATATATATGTGTATGTGTGTAGATATGTATGTATATATATATATATATATGTATATGTGTTGTGTGTATGTATGTTATTTATTTATATATATATATATTTTTTTTTCTGTAACCTATATATAGGCCGGAACCTTTTATGTATTTCAGTGTTCCTGAGGATGTCATTAGACGAAAGCGCTTGAGCACCGTTTTGTGTTTCCTTTCCTTCGTGGTTTTATTCATCATATATATATATATATATATATATATATATATATATATATATATATAGAGTCCCAAAATGAATATAGCAAAAAGAAAGTCTAATAATCTTATCCCTAATTGAGATAATGAAATAGTTTTTACATGACTACAAGCATTAGACGTGTAAGTTTTAGTTTACTTTAATTCATTATGGTATTGTTTAACTTTTCTGGAATTATTGATAAACTTCTACATGTCGTCCATCCTTCACTATGATGAATCGTATGCGGCGGTCAAATTCTCGAAAAGCTTTTTCCAGCATAACTGTAGGGATGGATGTCACTGCATCAACAATACGATGCTTAAGTTCTTCACTGTCTCTTCGTTTGCTAGTGTAGACTTTACTTATCAGAAAACCCCATAGATAAAAATCCAAAGGTGTTAAGTCGGGTGAACGGGTCGGCCATTTCATAGGTCTTCCCTGACCAATCCATCGTCCAGGGAAAGTTTCATTTAAAAACACTTTAACATTGCGAGCAAAGTGAGGGGGGTGCTCCATCCTGTTGAAAGAAAACTCTTTGTAACAGGACAGGATTTTCCTGCATTTGTGGAATAAAGAACTCTCTTAACGTGTTAAGGTACGAAATACCGGTGACAGAGCGTTCATAAAAAAAAATAGGGTCCATAAATGCGGGAACTTGACAGGCCACACCATACATTAACTTTAGGTGAATCCCTTTCATGTTCATACAGCTCATGAGGATTTTCCTCTCCCCAAATCCTACAATTGTGCCGATTAACATTGCCCTATATGTGAAATGTAGCCTTGTCATTATTCTGGAAAATGGGGTTTATTGTGAAAAGAAAAGAATGACAATCAATATTCACAACCAATTAAAACTTTTATACGTTTAACCTTGTATTCATGTAAACACCATTTCATTATCTCAATTACCAAAAAAGTTATTTAACTTTCTTTTTGCTATATTCATTTTGGAACACCCTATATATTATATATATATATATATATATATACATTATAACTGCAAACACGCAGTATAATTAACGTAAAGAACGACGCTTTGTATAGGAGAATTATCCGCGCAAGATGAGAGCGAAAGAACGAAACAAATGAAAAAATGAGGTTTGGGTGAGGCCTGTTGTGTAGTGGTTATCATATCTGACCGGCAATCGGAAGATCCCGGGTTCGATTCCCGGGTGGGTACCTCATTTTTCATTTGTTTCGTTCTTTCGCTCTCATCTTGCGCGGATAATTCTCCTATACAAAGCGTCGTTCTTTACGATATATATATATATGTGTGTGTGTGTGTGTGTGTGTGTAATAAAGTTATCTTATCAGCTCTGCAAAATCCATCCATCTTGAAATTCGACTGCGTTTAAGTTCACGGAAGTCAGCAAACTGAACGAAACAAAAACGATTCATTTCGAAAGAAAACGAAATTTAAAGAAAACGAAAGAAAGTGTTAAATAAGGAGAAAAATCCTCAGCGTTGAAATTTTGGAGGAAAGATTTTGAGCGATAATAAATGAATTTGAAGTGTACATTTGTTTTATATTTGCGTTCTATATTTTGTGAAAAATTATATATTCTTGCAATATTAATGAGGAATTGTCAGAAGGATAATTCATTACTCGAAACATGGCTGTAATATTTTGTTTGTAGCCTTCATTATACGAACAACAATAAATATATATATATATATATTATATATATATATATATACAGGATGTTCCAAAATTAGCTAGTAAATTTTTATGTGTCTGTCATCAGTAGTCGCTACTAGTCGGACGGTGTGAACAATGTGTTCAAGTTGAAGGAAGATACTTCGAACATCTGAAATAAACAATTACTGTTGCTTTTCTTATTGTCGCTGTATTTGAAATAAAATTGTTCAGTATTGCATAATTTTTATTAAATATTGCGTTCATATAAAAGCTTACTAGGTAATTTTAGAACACCCTGTATACATATATAACTTTCTTAATTTTAATTCAGCAATCCTTCCGAATATAAACAGTATATAATTATATCAATAGGAAAAATGCCAAATTTATGAATACCAAAGCACCTTCTTTCTCGAGTAATGTATGGATGTCTCCATTTCTTTTTCCAAGCATCAGGCCCAGGAGCTATACTGTAGTCAGAAACTTTTACTGAGGAAAATTTATGATTGTTTCATCACATTTATTCGTGGTTCCTTAACACATTCACCGCCAGCACTTTTTAAGAAGGTAACCAGCCACCGCCAGTATTTGTGCAAGTTTTTATCCACCTACAACTTACAAAGTCTCACCAAAAATTTATACAAAAATTAAAACTAAAGATATCTCTAATGAAAATATACCAAAATAAAGCTTATAATGTAGTCCAGGCTATGAGGGGGAGCCTGTGTGCATAAAAGAGAGAGAGGATTGCTCTTCATATTATCATTCTGTAGTGAATACTCTTATTTTAGTTTAAAGATAAATGTTAATTTTACCGTCTTGAATTTCGGAATAGAAAACCAATGGTTATATTTTCCACCTTTGGTACTGTCGCAGTTTCGCCTAACGGACTCAATACGGCTAGTGAGATAATCACTGGTTGGCACTTAACTAGCGGCAGTGCTTATGGCTACATCATCCAGGTTAACCTATACCGGATAGATGCGCTACGGTCCCAAGCCGTAGCTTGCCTAGGCCAACGACGACGACGTAAACCAACAATTGGTGACCCCGGAGCTGGATTACCCCTTCTACCCGGACGACTAGGACTAGACTGTAATGTCGTTCGTGCCCATCACCCCCTTCACCCGAACGACTAGGACTAGACTGTAACGTCGTTCGTGCCCACCACCCCTTCACCCGAGCGACTAGGACCAGACTGTAACGTCGTTCGTGCCCATCACCCCCTTCACCCGAGCGACTAGGACCAGACTGTAATGTCGCTCGTGCCCTCTGCCCCTCACCCTGCCCGTGCGCTCTATGCCTGCGCTCGTCTCAACCTCCACTCCTTCGTTGGTAACTTGTCGTCTTGCTTGTACGTCAGCAAGCATAGGAGAAGATGCCTGACGACGCTGGTGCCATCTCCCACTTGAGCGTAAAGCTCCCCGTCTTCTGGCCGGGTGATCCATTTATTTGGTTCCACCAAGTGGAATCACAATTCAACTTGGGAAGGATCACCGCTAGCAGGACGAAATACGATCATGTTTTGTCCTCTCTACCAGCGAGCATCATCTCTGAAGTCCGTGACGTCATCGTATCTACTTCCACGAGTGAGGACCCGTACAACGATCTGAAGTCTGCCATCCTGTGCCGCACCACTGTCTCCGAGCGTGAGAAACTACATCAGTTAATCTCAAAAGAAGAACTTGGAGACCGTAAGCCCACTCAAATGCTGAGGGCTATGCAGTGCGCTCTAGGCGAACGCGCACAAACCTTCGATAAGGACATCTTTAGACTGTTGTTCTTGCAGAAACTTCCTCCATCAGCTCAGCGTGTCTTGGCCACTATGGATCCTGCTACTCCAGTTGATAAACTAGCAGCAACTGCCGACAAAGTAGTGGAGATTGACACAGCTCCGGTCAACAACGTGAACACACAATCGGAACTGGAGTTGAAAGTGAAAGAGTTAAGTCAACAACTCAACCACGTTTGTTCTCTGCTACAAAATCAACGGCAAAGAAGCCATTCTCGGTCAAGATTTACGAAGAGGCATCGTTCGAGTTCCGGGAAGATCTGCTTCTACCACTCGAAATTTGGAAAGAAGGCTAGGAAGTGCATCTCCCCTTGCAATTTTTCGTCGGAAAACCCCAGCAGCGAGTCCTAATGGCGTCTAGTACTCGCACTGCCAACCTGTTATTCATAAAGGACAGGAACTCTGGTGTCAATTTCTTGGTTGATACCGGAGCGTCAGTCAGTGTATTCCCTCAAAAATCTGGTCATACGCACTCGGAATCTCCGCCTCTATACGCTGCTAACGGTTCACGCATACCCACGTACGGTACTCAGTCGCGTGAACTAAACTTGGGCCTTCACCGATCCTTCAAGTGGATTTTCATCTGTGCTCAAGTGCAGCATCCCATAATCGGCGCTGACTTCCTCCAGCATTTCAAACTTCTGGTGGATCTTGACAAGCGACGCTTATGCGACCAGGCCACACTGCTTTCTGTTCTTGCCAAACAGGTTGCCCTTCCGGACGCCTCGAACTCTGCACTTTCCCTCGTTCCCCCTAATTCCATGTACCAGTGCCTTTTCCAGCGATATCCAGGAATTCTTCAACCGATGCAGATGGGTGATACCATTAAGCACACCATTACCCATCACATTACAACAAAAGGTCCCCCTGTGTTTGCAAAACCCAGACGTCTTGCCCGGACAAACTGAAAGCTGCCAAATCGGAATTCCAGCTTATGATGGATCTTGGGATAATAAGACCTTCCAAAAGCAGTTGGTCCTCTCCCCTACACCTGGTCCAGAAGAAGTCAGGAGACTGGAGACCATGTGGGGATTACCGGTTTTTGAATTCGACAACCATCCCGGACCGATATCCGGTACCAAATGTCCAAGACTTTACTTCTCTTCTCCACGGCAAATCTATCTTCAGTAAAATAGATCTCGTTAAGGCTTTCCACCACATTCCCGTAGAGCCTTCGGATATTCCCAAGACTGCAGTTTGTACACCATTTGGGTTATTCGAATTTTTGAAGATGCCGTTCGGGCTACGGAATGCTGCGCAAACCTTTCAGAGGTTTATAGATGAGGTCACCAGAGGCTTAGACTTTGTTTATGCCTACATCGATGATTTGCTTGTGGCCAGCTCAACGGAAGAGGAACATAAGGAACATCTTTCACTTCTCTTTCAACGCTTAGAACAATACGGTGTTACTATTAATGCATCTAAGTGTGTTTGCACAGCCAACCTTGGAATTTCTTGGTCACACGATTTCGCAGCACGGAATTACCCCCCTTCAGGACAAGTGTGAAGTGATAAAAATTACCCTATGCCAAGTAATCAGCGTGAGTTACGTCGGTTTCTAGGTTTGGTAATTATTACCACAAGTTCATTAAAAACTGTGCCAGTGTTCTTGCTCCTCTACACGCTATGATCACACACAAACGCAAGATAACGAAATTGGTATGGTGTAGCGATAGTTTACAGGCGTTCGACAATGCCAAAAATGCTATCAATAGTGCATTGTCTTTGTCATTTCCTATCAGTGATGCCCCCCTAACTCTGACGGTCGATGCCTCAGATGTTGCGATCGGTGGGGTGTTGGAACAAACCATTAACGGTCAACAAGCACCCATCGCGTTTTACTCGAAAAAGCTGCAGCCAGCCCAAACGCGTTATAGTGCTTTCGGACGTGAACTTCTTGCTATTTACTTAAACGTGAAGCATTTTCAACATTTCCTTGAAGGCCGAGAGTTTTGTGTTTTTACCGACCACAAACCTTTGGTCACTGTCTTCAATAAAAACAGCTGTAACCACTCTCCCAGAGTCATCAGGCAACTCGATTATATCTCGCAATTTACCACAGATATCCGCCACATCAAAGGTGTCTTGAACACTCCAGCGGATGCACTCTCAAGAATAGAGATTACTTCTGTTACCCTCAGCTCTACACTGTGGAATGCTATTGCACAGGATCAAGATAAGGATACGGAACTACAAGACCTGCTCAGAGAAGACTCCACTCACTCACTTTCCCTCAAGAAAATGTGTATGCCAGGATTGTCTGTGCCCCTCTATTGCGACGTATCAACAGCTGCTATTCGCCCTTATGTCCCTCCATGTCACAGAAAAGCAGTCTTCATGGATCTTCATAACCCCTCCCATCCTGGTATCCGTGCTTCGCAACACCTGGTTACCTCTCGCTTTGTTTGGCCCTCGATGCGGAAGGATGTCAAACATTGGACCAAAACGTGCCTTGCCTGCCAGCGTGCCAAAGTCCAAAGGCACACCAGGTCCCCCTTTGACGCATTTCCGCCCCCATCCCAGCGATTTGAAATAATTCATGTAGACATTGTTGGCCCTCTTCCAGTGATTCAAGGCCAACGTTATCTGCTCACCTGTCTCGACCGCTTTTCCAGATGGCCTGAAGCCATCCCACTTCCTGATATCCAAGCGGACACTGTTGCAAGAGCCTTTCTTCATGGATGGGTATCAAGATTGGATTGCCGACAAAAGTCATCACTGACCAAGGTCGCCAATTTGAGTCTTCGCTTTGGAAGAAGTTTACCAGCTTGTTGGGTACAGTACATGCGCATACCTGTGCGTATCATCCGCAAGCTAACGGCCTCGTCGAACGCTTCCATCGCCAGCTGAAGTCATCCCTTATGTGTCACGAAGACTCCCATTGGATGGATAAGCTTCCACTCGTGTTGCTTGGTATTCGCTCTGCATTTAAGAGTGATCTGAAGACTACAGCGGCTGAACTAGTCTATGGAACAACACTACGGCTACCAGGTGGCTACTTCACTGCAGGGGATAAGTCATGCGATCCTACGGAATTCGCTCAAACACTTTCCTCTCACATGCAGTCCCTTCAGCCTGTTCCCCCTCGATTGACTAGCCAACAGAACATCTTTGTTTCCCCAGCCCTCCAATCTTGCACCCACGTTTTCGTTCGTGTACCTGTCCCAAAACGGCCTCTCCAATGTCCATATGACGGACCCTATGAAGTTCTCCGACGTACGCGCAAATCATTCCTCATCCAGCGCGGTTCCAAGGTCGACAAGGTTTCTATCGATCGTCTTAAGCCTGCGTTTTTGGAATCAACCTTAAGTGAGGTACAAGTAGCTACCAAAAAGGTTCAGCGGAAATCTGTGTCGTTCGGAACTCTTTGAACTTCCTCTCTGGTGGGGGAGTGTGTAGTGAATACTCTTATTTTAGTTTAAAGATAAATGTTAATTTTACCGTCTTGAATTTCGGAATAGAAAACCAATGGTTATATTTTCCACCTTTGGTACTGTCGCAGTTTCGCCTAACGGACTCAATACGGCTAGTGAGATAATCACTGGTTGGCACTTAACTAGCGGCAGTGCTTATGGCTACATCATCCAGGTTAACCTATACCGGATAGATGCGCTACGGTCCCAAGCCGTAGCTTGCCTAGGCCAACGACGACGACGTAAACCAACAATTCTATACCATAAGGACAATGAAAATTGCGAGGATGGACGTCTCAAATGTGGTAGCAGTAGTTGGAATGCTCGTCCAAACATTAGGGTCGTTACGCCCGACTTGTCAAATTTTCGTGCAGCCATATACTTTTATAGCTCATGAATCATTTTTTTTTTCTTTTTGGCGTCGTAAATTACGCATGCATATACATCTTATTATATGATATCTAAAGACAGGCAAAGAAAATATTTTAAAGTCTACTCATCATAGTCACATCCACTATTCGTTCTCTATTGGCTTCCAATAGGATTTTTGCAATCACTTGGATTATTCTTTTGGCAAACACAGAACTAGCAGCATTTCACTCCTGCTTCGCGACAAGGACACGTCGCTCTTGCACATTTGGCACACGTACAAATCATAGTAAACGCAGCAGGTATATCACTGGTCGTTCTAAGAGGCAGCAGGAGTTCATCCTCAAGGTAGAAACCAAATTCTTCAGGATGTAGGTGCATTCCTGTATAGTTCAGAAGATTTGTCAATTAATAAGTAGCAAGGTATGCCCTAAGGAGATGTGATCGTATTCCAGTGCTTGTGGGTGGAAGCTGCTGCATGGTTTTACCCTTGCTGTAGTGGTACACCTCATTTCTCAAATCAGTAAATATTGTGCATGGTGTTCCACGTTTGACGACCTGAACTAAATATTGTTCAGCAGCCACCAACGAGTTCTCGAGATTTGTCCCAAGCTTTCCGAACTCCGACAAGAGAGAGAGATAGCGTCGCGCTTCAGTGCTGCTGGCTTGGTGCCCACCTTACTTGTACTATCACACCCTGTGAGGCAGTGAATTGCAGGCAATACTTTGCATAATGATGACTCGAGACGCTCTGCTAGCGTGTGTAGTGATATATAACGTGTGCTGTCTAATAATCCAAGGCGCAACCATAGTTGCTGCAGGCCATGCAAAAGAAACGAATTAATGTGATACAGGAGAGTAACAATCACATCAGTATCATTCGATAACGCCACAATCTTTAAAAAACCACTGTTCAGAGCATCCATGATATGGAGCATGATCCGGATGTCGGCTTGATCCATGTCAGAGTGCAGATTTGGCTGTTCAATTTGCTGTCCTTGAAGTAATGTTATACATGGATGATTTTCGCTGCCATGGATCTGACTTACAACTGTTTGAACTGCAGATGGAACCTCAGATGCCAGTTGTACTAAACTTCCGTGCAGAAGCTTTTGAAGTAGTAACTTATTGGTAAATGCAAAAAAATTCACTTTTTTACGTGGAGATCAAAATATAATAATAAAACCCACACTAACAGACAGAGTTTAGTTCCACAACAGTTTCGATGCTCACTGCCATCTTCTTCGGGTGGATACAGAAAAACGAATGAACAGAAGCGAGAAAGGAAACAATCCAGAAACCGTTAAGAAATTCACACCTAGGCTAAACCCCGTTCGCCCGACACCGGAAGGGCATTTTATTAAAGGGTCCCGCTTATAAGTACTTTCGCACTTTCGTACTTATAAGTACTATCAAGAACTTATTAAAAGATGTCCCGTCGATTGACCCCCAAAAGATTTCTACAGATTAACCCCAAACTCCCCCACATTTACGGCTTACCCAAAACCCATAAGAATAATATACCGCTCCGTCCGATTATTTCACACACGGGTTCCTTTAGTTACAGATTATCTAAATTTCTTGCAGATAAATTGTCCCCATTAGTTGGTAAATTTTCTGGCTCGCACATCACTAATTCCTATGATTTTATTAATAAAGTCATGTCCTTAGATTTAAAGCGGGTAAGAATGATCAGTTTCGACGTTGATTCATTGGTTACGAAAGTTCCCATTGATGATGTACTTAGTTTTTTAGGTAGAAAATTGCCCACATGTAACGTAGAACTTGACATGCCTACACCTGTATTTTTAGAATTGACAAAACTCTGTGTCACCAATAATGCCTTCTCCTTCGGTGAAGGATTTTATTTACAACGTTTTGATAGGGAAATGGGGTCCCCTTTATCCCCAATACTGAGTACATTATACATGGAATATTTTGAGTCGGAACTGTTGCAAACAATATGTCCCAGTAATTTAATTTGGTTTCGTTATGTAGATGATATTTTCTCATTTTGGCCTGACAACTGGAACAACTTTGATACTTTCTTTCAGTCATTAAATAATCTTGTTCCCTCTATTAAATTTAAATATGAATGGGAAAACGACAAACCTTTGTAGATGTTTTGGTCATTAACAAAACTGGAAAGCCCAGTTTCACGGTCTATAGAAAACCCACTCACTGTAATTTGTATATTCATTATTTTTCATATCATGATGATGGTGTTAAAAGCTCAATTAGTTCTTCCATGTTTCTGAGAGCACTCAGGATTTGTAGCCCACATTTGCTGAACCCAGAAAATTCAAAGATTTGGAACATTTTTAAGGATTTAAAATATCCTGAGTGGTTTATCAGAAAGGCGTATTTTAAAGCCAGGAAATCTTTCTATGCCCTTCGGGAACCTTTAGTTAACCAAAAGCAGTACTTGAGTTTGCCTTACATTTCCGGCTTAGAAAGTGTAAAACCTTTGACGAAAGATTTTAGGTTTGATTTGGCGTTCAAATATTCGTCTACTGTAAAAAGTAAATTAGTTAAGAATAACTTTGCAAAACAGGAGAAAGCTAGTGTCAACAGCATTCCCTGTAAAAATTGTGATCTAGTATACGTAGGAGAAACTGGAAGAAATGTTGAAACTCGTATTAAATATGATAACATAAATATGCCTTCAGAAGTTGTAATACTAATAATGCCATTTTTTATCACGCCAGCCAAAATAATCATGCTATAGATTGGGAATCAAGTAAGGTACATTATAAATGTAATACTTATGTCAAAAGAAAAATAATAGAATCTTAGGGTGGCGGGTGAACGATATCCACCCTAGGTGGGAATTTTTAATGGTCTCTGCATTCGTTTTAGGTAAAATGTAAATGTAATAATAAATGGAATAAATGTAATAATAAGTGTGGAAATAAGTGTAAATGTAATAAGAAATGTAATAAATGTAATAAATGTAAATGCAATAATAAATGTAATAATAAATTTAATGAAGGTAATACCAAATGTAATAATTATGTCAAAAATAATAGAATCTGTAGGTATAGAACAAGAAGTGAATTTGTATGAGGGTACTTATAAGCGGGACCGTGTAATAAAATGCCCTTCCGGTGTCGGGCGAACGGGATCTAACCTAGGTGTGATGGTCTCTGGAATGTTTCCTTACGCGCTTGTGTTCATTCGTTTTTCGGTAAAATGTAAATGTAATAATAAATGTAATAAATAGAAAAGTAATAATAAAAGGTAATAATAAATGTAATAAATGTGGAAATAAATGTAATATATGTAAATGTAATAATAAATGTAATATATGTAAATGTAATAATAAATGTAATTATAAATGTAATTATAAATGTAATAATAAATATAATTATAAATGTAATAAAGGTAATAACAAATGTAATAATTATGTAAAAAATAATAGAAGCTCTATGTATAGAACAAGAGGTTAATTTGTGCGAAAGTACTTATAAGCGGGACCCTTTAATAAAATGCCCTTCCGGTGTTGGGCGAACAGGATTTAGCCTAGGTGTGAATTTTTTAACAGTTTCTGGATTGTTTCCTTTCTCGCTTCTGTTCATTCGTTTTTCTGTATCCATCCGAAGAGGATGCCAGTGGGCATCGAAACTGTTGTGGAAATAAACTCTGTCTATTAGTGTGGGTTTTATTGTCAAACTTATTGGTATTTGATGACCAAAAGGTTTCGATGTCGATTGGTAACGGTGTGCCATTCTTACTACAGGCAGTCTCTATTGACCGTACTTTAGCCCTACGCTGATGCTCAGAGTCTTTCATGGAACCATTCTGATAGGAATCCATGATGTAGTCAGTTCTACCCGACAGACGTGACATCTTTTCAATCATCTATACAAAGACATCACATAGTTCATCGAAAGTAGTAAGATCTTTGGTGCGGACCTTCCGTATATTAGTCATTACATCGTTTATGTACAGTACGCTATTCCGTCAATTGATTCTCTGAGAGCTTAATAGTTATTTCTCTTAACTCCTTCACAAGCATTTGCTTCTCAGGTTCAGTCATCATTTTGTCTTCCCCAAACAACAGGTTTGATAGAACTATATCATACAGCAGCAAGTCAAAAGTAGTAAGCCCCAGACTATGAGCTATGGCAATCTTGCGCCGTCATCCCTATGTCTTTGAGCTGCTTCTTGGTTGTTTGTGGTTTGGGGTTTTCATGTAATGACTTCGTCTTAATATTTGCTCTGACTGGAGTTTTCTTATCGCTGTACCGCTCTGTTCCTAATTGTACGTATTTGGCGCGTCCCGTTTCCATACATTGAAGCAGGTCTGTACGAATTTAATCTGTTATGATCTGTTTTGTCACGATGTTGTGAAGTGATTTTTGACAGGCGGAACTGAAAAGATTTCCCTTTTCATCAATGAAGCGGATCATGACCTGGACATGCTTCTCGTTACAAGCGGTATCAGAATTGTTGAATTCATAATTTGTAATTGATTCATGGACATTTGCTTTAACTCCACAGACTTCTCGGTGTAGGTTGCTAACTGCCAGCATCTCATGATAAATCATCTCGCACTGATCTACAAATGCTTTCTGTCTTGTATTTCCCATAATGCCAGATGGGCTTTTCTGGGATCGATTGATGGTCTGCTCGAGTAATTGGTCTCCAACAACAACCTTGAAATGTCCAGGGGTTTATTTACGAGCAAACTTTCTATCCATGAAACTCCTGTGAACAGTTGGGGCTGATTCATGCAGTTTCCTCGTATTCTAGGTATAGTGAGCACCAGCGAAGGTAATTTGTCGAGTCAAAAGCTGCAAAAACTGGCAGCGCTCTTTGAATAACATCTGGGTGCAGTTCCCAGTTTCCCTCTCTGTCATCTCTGAGCACATCCTCTATGAAGGATATCATCTCACTGAATTTTTTCTAATATTTGAAATTTTCATTCTGCTTGCTTTGTTTTCAATAAAGGCCTGTATGTCCTGTATGTCCAAAAGAATGATACAAGTGATTGCAAAAATCCTACTGGAAGCCAATAGAGAACGAATAGTGGATATGACTATGATGAGTAGACTTTAAAATATTTTCTTTGCGTCTTAAGATATCATAATACAAAAAGATGTATATGCATGTGTGATTTACGATGGACGCCCCAAAAAAAAGAAAAAAAAGAAAAAGAAAAAAAGGAAAAAAGGAAAAAGAGGATAAAAAAAGGAAAATAGGTAAAAAATCATTAACTCTGCCATTGAGAAAAAAGGGTGGATGTTAACTCATTCACTAACAGCAAAATTGTTTGTTTTTCATTTTAAGATAAAAAAATATATTAATATAATAAAAATAATGAAAATGGCAGCCATTTTGAATTTTTTAAAGTGATTAGTATATCCAAAAACGTATGGTAGCAGACATATACTGTAATATCTATGGTAGATATGAGGTAAAAACTGGTCAAACTTAATGATTCATGGGCTATAAAAGTATATGACTGCACGAAAATTTGACAAATCAGGCGTAACGACCTTAATGTTTGGACGAGCATTCCAACTACGACTACGGCTACCACATTTGAGACGTCCATCCTCGCAATTTTCATTGTCCTTATGGTATAGAATGCTAATATGAAGAGCAATCCTCTCTCTCTTTTATGCACACAGGGCCCCCTTCAGAGCCAGGACTAGTGCCAAGTGGGGGTGCCAACCCTGCAAAATAAAAAATTGAATATAGAGTAACCTAACCTAACCTAAAATAATTATATATAATATAATATATATATATATATATATATATATGCACACACACACACACACACACACACACACACACAGTATATATATATATATATATATATGTGTGTGTGTGTGTGTGTGTGTGTGTGTGTGAGACGTCATACTATGAACCTAAGTGGACACCATTTTAAAAGATGATCATCTGATGCTTAAAATCAACACGCTGACACAATGCTACAATGAATGTAGAGTATAGATTCCACGACAACACACTCGGGCATAAAATTCACACAATTTCACTTCGTATGATTCAGGTTCTATAGTAATCTCTCCACTCCTCCATTTCATGTGTTTTGGGGGCAAAGCTTAAGCCCTAATAATTTAATCAGCCTTTACATATAATCAAGTATGGACATACGGTATTTATTTAATCTGATATACCATGATATTTATAGAATTTAGACAATATACTTGGATATATGATTATATGGATTCCGCGTTCTCTCTCTCTCTCCGCCCAAATGAATATATATATATATAATATATATATATATATAACTTTTTTAACACTCTTGGGACTTGGAGTCGACGCTGATTTCTAGGAATTCATTTTACGAGGGCCACTCAATATATTTTGTACCACCTTTTTTTTTTACCAAGTTTCCATGTAAGTTCCAGAAATTTTGTACACAAGTGGCTACATACCTTTTTAAAAGTTTTTATTTTCCACAGTCTCCATCTTTTCTACGGCTTTTCTCCACCTCGAAACAAGGGCCTTTATTCCTTGCTGGTAAAAGTTAGCTGGGTTCCGCTGGAGCCACCTCTTAACCTCCTCAACAACCTTATCGTCACTCTGAAACTTTCTTCCATGAATAGCATCCTTCATTGGTCCAAACAAATCGAAGTCTGAAGGTTCCAGATCCGGGCTGTATGGAGGGTTGGGTAACACAGTCAAGCGCATTTTTGTGATGGCCTCTCTTGTTTGTAAACTATTGTGGGGGATGCATAATAAGAAAATTAGAAAACAGACTTGTAGACTGATCTACGAAAATACGTTTTCAGTGATAGAGTAGTAGATTTTTTTTCCCCCATACTCTTATTGAAGTTATTAAGCTGAAAATGGGGCATCGTCCTGATGCCAAACATTCCCAGCTATCGGACAAGGTTGCAGCCAAGGGTTCTCTTTAGAATACCAACCGTACCGTTTAGCGCGGCAATTTGTACTTCAATGATTTTTGGCTGGCCAGGGATTGCTTTAGATTAGATTTTGTTTTTTTTCACGAGTCCCGTGGCGATGACTCTTGAGTCCCCAGTTTCTTCTGGAAAATATGGAGGTTTAGGACTCACTGAAAAAACCATTTTCACAGCTCAACAATTGTGAGTGTGGGACAGTACCTAAAAAGCTCTTCAAACCCTGTCATTGCAATAGTCCGCAATCATCAAGACAACCGAATCAGTCAACAAACCTCAATAACAAAGCTGGCGCAGCACTTCGGAGGAGAGTGCCTGGACGATGAGGTAGAATCAGACCAAAATCCAGCCATGAAGATCTCCAGGTTCACCAAAATGTTCCTTTCCAACAGTGAGGAAAAGAAGGATCAACATCAGCGTGCTGGATTCTATCATCAAGAAAGGTGACGGAATGACTTGCAACACTTGATGAGGGCAGGGGTAGGGTTACAGTTGACGAAGGCCGAATCTTACTAACGTTGAAGACGTTAGTAATTTGAAGGGTGAGGTAAGAACCTAGTTTCTAGTTAGGTAGCTTATCGAGAAGGTTAGACAGAGTAGTTGAGGAAGGGGTTAAGGTTGGTCCGAGATTAGTAGACGGGGAAGGATTTAGAGAAGTTAAGGGTGGAGCTAGGCCAGTACGTAGGTGATAGGAATCTCCCCCCCCCCCCTATCGAGGTGTCGAACCCTTTCGCCCAGTTGTATAGGATGTGAACGAGGGGGAAACTATTTTAATTGGGGACTCTTAGTGCGCCATATGCATAAAGAGTTCGTTGAACGGAATCCAACCAAGAGGAGGAGGGTCTGTGTACCAGAGGCCAGGGTTGACAGAATTAGAGACGAAGTAGATAGGATTGATGTTGCCTCCCGTCACTCGATGTTGGTGACGATGGTAGTGGGCAACGACGTATAGGCCCGATACGAGAGTGCCTGACCTTTTGGAGAGATATAGGGGGTTAATTAGGTCCTGAAGGCAAGGTCAGATAGGTCTTTAGTTCTAGGTATTATCCCTAGGCACGGTTTGGGTCTTAGGATTACGTCAAAAACAATATTTTTGAATGCTAAATTAGAAGAGATTTGTGTTGAGGAAAATGTACCCTTCGTAAAGCTGTGGTCAGAATTTAGTGATCCTAGCCTTTTCATAAAAGATGGGGGTGCATTTCAGTGAAATAGGGAATGCAAGGCTAGGTAGGTTAATCGATGAGAACGTTCGAAAGCTGTATCGGTCGAAGCCCATTTTTAAAAAAGCCTACCGCACAGTAGCTAGCATTTATGGGCCTATTAGCTTAACATCAATTGTCGGTAAACTTTTGGAATCCGTAGTTAGGGATCGTATCTTCGATCACTTAGAAAGTCGAGATTTAATTAATAGTAGTCAGCATGGGTTTCGACGCCATAAATCTTGTTTAACTAATTTGTTAGAGTTTTATAATTAAATAGTGCGCGAATACGATAGGCATAGAGCGGCTGACGTTATTTATTTAGACTTTAAAAAAGCGTTCGATACAGTTCTGCATAGACGATTAATTGCGAGGGTTAAAGCGCACGGTATACGCGGTCATGTAGCTAACTGGTTAGAGGAATGGCTTCGTGCCAGGAAACAGAGGGTCGTTGTTAATGGTAGTGAATCGGGGTGTCCCACAGGGTTCAGTGTTAGGCCCATTGCTATTCGTAATCTACATTAACGACATTGATGGAGGCTTCACCAGTAACGTGTCAAAATTCGCGGACGATACTAAAATAGGCAGTAAAGTTGTTAACGTGGACGATAAAAATAGGCTCCAAGAAGATGTAAATAGGATTATGGATTGGACAGATAAGTGGCAGATGCAATTTAACGTAGACAAATGTAAAGTTTTGCATATAGGTTCTCGTAACAATAATTACACGTACACGATAGATAATGGACAGTTAGCAAGCGTTGACGAGGAAGTAGATTTAGGCTTGCGCGTATCTAAGAATTTAAAAGTTAGGAACCAGTGCCTGGAGTTTTGCGCAAAAGCTAATAGGATGTTAGGCTTCATAGCGCGTAATTTCGAATTGAAATCGAAAAATATTATAGTGCTCCTTTACAAGTCCGTAGTCAGGCCTCATTTAGAATATGCCGTTTAGTTTTGGTGCCCATATTTACGTGAGGATATTGATAAGTTGGAAAGGGTTCAGCGTCGCGCCACGAAACTAATTCCGTCATTGCGCAACAAGTCTTACGAAGATAAGATTAAAGAGTTCGACTTGCATTCACTCGAAACTAAGATTAAGGGGGGAGTTCATTGAAGTTTTCAAAATCGTTAATAAAATTGATAACGTAAATTTTGACAAACAGTTCACTTTCGATAATAACGAATTTAAGTCGCCTGGCAGACGATTCATTACTAACATCGCTAAAAACGTTTTTACGCTTAAATTAATTGATAAATGGAATAATGTTCCCGCGTCCGTCGTGAACTCTACCAGCGTTAATATGTTTAATTAAAAACCGTTTAGATAGGCATTTTAAAAATATTAACGTTGTTTAAAATAATAAAACGATTAGCAACAGGAGCTCTCGGGGTAATGGTCGAGGATGAGTCTGTTGACGATTAATGCCAGCTTGTGACATGCAAGCGTGTGATATGCCAGCAATAAAATTATTAAAAAAAAAAAATTACTTCTTTTCATCTTTCACCCTTTTCCTATTCTCTTCGACTATTTTTCAGACTTGTCGGCAGTGGCCGGCGGATGATGATGGTGAGTCTTTCTTTCTCTTTTTCTGAATGAATGTTAACCCACGAATGATAGGTTTTGCTACTTAACCCCTTATTCTCCTCTTTTAACCCCCTACTCTTTCCTTTCTCTCGGGCTAACCTTAGAGTGGATCTTATGGTCTTTGTTAGACTTAGCTTCTGTTGATCTGTAGATCAAGAATTGAAGAAAGACTACATCAGCAAGGAAAGCTCACTGGAATGGCTAAGGAAGGGAGTGCTACAATACGACCGAGAGAGAATAATATTAGGTGCACAAGATCTCGCTTTAATAACAAATGCCTTTAAAAAATGGCTGGCTTATCAAACAACGATAAGGGCAGATTCTGCCACACAGAGGTCGAAAGTGTTGGGTACCTCATATCTGGAAGTAAGGTGCTGATGGGTGATGGTTACTACACCACAAGAGACAATAAAATCTATAAATACTTACACTGGACCATATCCTCTACAATACTAAATAGACTGCAGCAAAAATGTATGGGACCCTGAACCCACACCCATAACTGGAAACAACAACTTTACCACTTACTGTACTATGACCATATAGTCCCAACTGTAACTTATGACAGGGATGGCTTATTGGTTTATTGCAGTTATTTTATTTTTGCTTGTTAGATGAGTTTTACAGATCTTTTTTACTCTACGTACATACTCTCTTCCAATTTTCTCTAGCATCTTACTGTGTTGTACCACATCATTTTCTTCTATACACAGGTATTTGGAATTTTTGGAATGACTTACCATGAATGAAAGAGATAGTTTATAGATTGTAAATACTGTATATTCTTAACTTAAGTTATGTAAGCTACTTTCGTAGTAGTAAATAGTTGTATGTTAATTAGCTGACTTGAGATTGAAGTTTAGCAAGATTTTATTATTATAAAATACAACTTATGACTTGAATAACCTCATTAGGCCCCAGTGGCTTCATGTTTTCCAACTGAAATGTAATGTAATGTAATGCGCGTTTAGGTGGTATCCATACACTTCATTCAAACGCAGACCTTTCATGGAGAGAAGAGTCAGTATGCTAAAGCATGAAGGCTGTCCTCTCATCCTCAACCCAACCGCACACGGTGAGCATATTTGAAAATAGAAAAGAAGGAAACACTCCACAATTTGCAGGGAAATAAATTGCCGGGAAACTTTACAGAGTAGGTGGGAAATGAATATATGTATAGACAAGGACATCATTTACACAGTTGAACGTCGATTCAGTAAAATTCATGTAATACTAGGTGAAATTTAGTTTTGAGCGTACTGACGAAAGGAGCTGCAAACGACTTTAGGAGGGGATCTTGCACCAATAAATAATAAACAATTTTGTACGTGAAGAATTTACCACAAATATTCGTTTACAACCGTTTCTTCAAGCTGGATTCTCATTAAGTGCAAAAGGTTTAGAATGGTCAAAGCTGTCGATCCTATTCAGAAGTTTAAAAACTTGGATGAGATCTCATCTGAAGCAGTACTTTTCCAAAGAAGATAAATTAAAGCTAGTGAACCACCGTTCATATGATTTGTGATGGATGGTCGGGTTTCGCCTCGTCGTTCTGACTTCAACATTTCAAGCCTTTGTATGTCTTTTCTCAAAGATTGGTACCAGAACTGCTTTTCATCATCGCACATTTTAATCGGCTACAGTAAAGTAGATAATTAAATAAGTACATATTTAAAGGCAGATACATAAATAAACATATATTATGAATACCTGAAATTTTCTGTATTTTAGCTTGATATAGTTGAAAATAAATCAGTTTCCCTGATAAAGAAAAATTATTTTAACTAAAAGTAATTTGATATTTTTATTTTTTTAATAAAAATGTTTATTAAAAAGTTCTTCTTTTTGTGTTAAATTATTATTATTATTTTTTATGTTTTTATTGTAGTAACATCAATCATCAATATAAAAAGAAATATGAAAAAGTGTATTGAATCACTTCTTGGACTTAGAAATGCTTTCTTTTCCATCTTTCGAGAAGTTATTGATGATTTAATCACTGGCATCTATTGTCACTTTTTAGGGACCCTGATGGTTACCTTATGGGGTAAGTGAGCCTCAGGGTTTAGATCCCCAACCTATTAAAAGAGTTCGCTCTATAACAGAGATCTTCGGTCCACACAAGGACCTTTTACTCTTCTTCGATTTTTCCTTCTCTTGACTTTTCTCTTCCCATTTATTCCTTTTCCTTCTGCTTATATGATCATTAATGGAAGACAAAGATGACAGCATAATCTCGTAGTCGCAGAAAGATTTCTCTTCATCGTTGCCAGAGGGTGGCGACGGATCGTTACCTTTGTTCTTTTTAGAGCCTTGCGTATCTTTTTGTGGGGCTATTTAAAATTTTGAATAGATAATTAGAAAGATAGATAAATAGATATATAAGGAAAGAGAGAGAGATAGGAAGGGGACCTGCGTTTGTTTTACACGTGTTCTTATTATTTACGGGTATTTTTGTAGTTTCGTAAAAGGAACAAACAAGCCCGGGCTCGTGAACGGACAGGGTCTTTTCGGGACGCTGTTAAAATGTGGGCGGAGGTGTGGGCGGGCAGCGGGTATCGCGTGGGCGTGCGGTGGATGCACGTGAGCGTATTGTATTTGGGGTGCTGGTATCGCTAAGCTACCCTTAAATATAACTCATAAAAACGTTCATTAAGTCTCCCCTTAACCTAATCTAACCTTCCCCTTAACCCCATTCAAATACACTTCATAAAAGGGCGTGAGGACCTCGTGACGTCATCCTGCCAAAACTTTCCGTCTATATTTTTGTCACTATACTACTTCACGCTAAAGGTATGGTAGAGTTTAGTTCTTCCAATAATTGACTATTACTCAGTATTCGCTAACCCATACAGAAAACGATACACTGTAAAGCAAGCATAGAAGCTATATGAGGGGTTTTCTCGGCTAAGATAGAGAAAGACAAAAAGAAATTAAAAAAAAAGAATACAAATTACATAACGTTTTACAATATTTTTCAATATTTTTCTGTACAATTTAGATATATGATATGGCATTAATAAGTTACATTCACCGTATTTTAATCAACTCTAATCCTTGACACTCTCCTCTGTGGAAAGAAAACGTGAGCAATCTACAATAATATACATAGGGAAAGTACTCGAGGGGTACATCTTAAACTTCAGAAATTAAATAAAAACACACTGAAATAAGAGAACTGGGAGATTGTGTACCAACTCACCTGCGGTGGGACAGCGGGACATAAGGCCTGCCCACCAAAAACTCATGAAATGAATCGTGGAAAAAACCATTAGGATATATATATATATATATATATAATATATATATATATACACTCGTGTATAGGTCGAGTTTTTAAGACTGAATTCTTAGGCAAAAATTAGGGGGTCGACCTATATAAGGGTAACATTTTCGTGGGGTTGAAATCCGTGCACGATGGGGTGGGCTAGGAGCTACTGTTACCTTCAGACATGAAAAATATTTACCATTTAGTACCAGCAAACAATGAAAACATAAAATATGTACCAATTATTAAAATTAGCAAGACACAATTGGAAATAGCTGTTACACAGTAGGTTATCATTAACCTGTCTATACATGATGACGTGTTTAAGGTCACCTAGACGCAGTTGCCAGTTTCTAGTTTTTGGAAATGAGTTTTATATGCCATAAAATATGGTGTTTTATTACCCTAATTTGTTGTTCAACTACCCTCAACAACTGGGGTCGACCTATACACGAGGCATATGATAAATTAATGATTTCTTGGCCAAAAGTCAAGGGTCGACCTATACACGAGATCGACCTATACTCGGGTGTGTGTATATATATATATATATATATATATACCGAATACACACATGCCATTAAATCATTATTACAATACTTGTTAACAGAGATTGAAAGCGATGTTTTTAAAGTTTTACTATTTGATTGCCAATCATGTAATTATTATTTCCTCTGATGGGAGATAAGTATGTAATAGTATAAATAAAGACCTGAAAACACATCGATGTGACGTATGTTTCTTCTCCCGTTTAACCCTCCCTCTTTGTTCTAAAGATTTTGTATCTAATTCGAGGGGTTCGGATACTAATGCTCTCAGGAGACCCACATGCTGAATCCTGTACCTTAGACTCCATCCATTTTGTTTGATGACGTAATTTTGTTTATGCATAAAAATTTGAATTTCAATTTGGTCGTAGAGACGCGTCTTACATTCGAAATCATCAGTAAAAATTGTTAAGTTCAACATGTTTCATCATATATATATATATATATATATATATATATATATATATATATATTGTGGTGCAACTCCTTTTTTGGTTGCACTTATTGCGCGCGCGGGTTCGTTTGTTCAGGATGGCTCTGGTTATCCACTCTGAAGGCCTTTCAATTTTATAAGCACAATTTTCTCGGCTTACTTGAAACCCACTTTAAATTTCGAACTTTCAATGTTATTGCAAGGTAGCATAGAAACAACACTCCTTCGTATAAAGTTTATTTGGTTTCACTCAAAATAGGACATAAATTTAAAAGAAATCTACAGATGTACGATTACAAATTTTGCTCAAAAAAAAAATTTAAATTTAAAGCAAATGTTTGCAATTATTCAAGTCTCAAAAAGGATTTATACAGAGGGATTTTATTTGTGTGTAACTCTAGAAATAGCACTAAATTCAATTTTCTTACAATATACTTACAAAAAAATTTGAAAATTTACTCTCAAAAGTTCTGCGCCGAGTTCTGCAGATTTTTCTAGAAAAAAGTTAGTCAATTAAATCAAGTAAATTTTTGCAAAGGCTTCAAATGGTCATGCGCTAACTTCACCGGTTTTCTCGGGAAACAAGATCACCACAAGATATTTACTCTTCCTTGAGGAAACATAATATTCAGCAAACTTACAAATTAAACTTTGATAAAGAAATTTCACAAAGTTCTTTTCTGTCGACTAACATTAAGCTCTTAAACCAAGTTCGCGTGAAACAAAAGAGATTGAAATTTGTTCGAACAACAGAAACAATTTTACAATCGGTTTATAAAATCAAAATAGCGCCACAGATTTCAAAGATTTTTGTTAAGCCACTTCAACTTGAGGATGGAACTACAACCGGCCTTTAACTCTAAGTTACACCTTAAAATTATGAGAACTCCTCCCTTTAGTGTCTAAAGGGCCTATCAAAATCATTTTTATAACATGACCTCATTCGTACAAAAATTACTGATCTTCTGTTGGCTATAAGCGAAATTTCGTAAAACTATGCTCTGCCTTTCTTAAAGAAAATTTTAAATTAAAATTTAAAATCTTCCCTCGAGGGTTTCCTTAGCGAGTCTAAAGAATAAACAAACCCAAACTTTTACAAGCTTCAATAATGAAAAATAACCTTGTTAAGCTATATTTTCCCCTTTTAGATTAATTACTTGACCGTAAATCAAACCGGGGATGTCGAACAACTCATTTTCTGATAATGTACTCAGCCCTTCAGTACTATCTGGGTGGTGGTAGTGGTCGATGTGACCAAGAAAGAGAACAGTGAAGAAGAGAAGCTTGAACATACGAAGAGATGGGGAAGAAGTAGAAAAGGGTGGAATAGAAACGAGAGCGTGAGGAGGAGACAGGCGCCGGGCCTCATCCAGGCACGCGCAGGCGTTAAGAGCAAGCTCTTTTGTAGGTTTGGGGATCCGAACCCCGAGGCCTACTAACCCAACAACGGGCCAGCAGGTACCCCAAAAAAGTGACAACAGATGCCGGTGGCAGAACCACTGACATCTCGGAGGATGGAAGAGAAAAGATCTCTACCTCCAGCGAGGGCACGCGACCACACCACCGATCTATCTCTGATATGAGATTACTTCACTTTTGTATGTCTCCATTTTAAACGATTTAAATTTTTACATGAAATTAAATCGATTTCAAAATAACTTCACTCTTTCTTTCTACCCTTTTTTTATTTGCATTTTGATATGAGATTTACGCATAAAAATTCACCGTCACAACAATATATATACAGGGTGGGTAAAAAAAGTGACCTCTTAGAGGTAAACTGTCATATTAAAAAAAAGTAAGGTGACTAGAGCTCCCAAACTTCATAGATGCTTACCTTAGCATGTTGTTCATCTTAATTGAGAAGTTGCTCGCTGTGTCCCCCTTCCTGCTCAACGCAGGCCTCCAAACGTGGACGCCACTGATCAATACACCTGCTTACATATCGTTCAGACACCTTCTCCCAGCCGAGCTCACAGAGCTCACAGAGCACCCCAAATTGTCGCATTCCTTGAGGACGAAACACCGGATTTTCTCGAACTTAATATGTGGCCGGCTAGTAGCCCCGATCTTTCACCACTAGATTATGATGTTTGGGAATCCCTGAAGTCCAAAGTTTACATCCCTGGTACCAATATAAGAGACATAGATGAACTACGCGAAAGAAATCTGCTCGGTGGGAGAAGGTGTCTCAACGATATGTAAACAGGTGTATTGATCAGTGGTGTCCACGTTTGGAGGCCTGCGTTGAGCAGGTAGGGGAATACATCGAGCAACTTCAAAATTAAGACGAACAACATGCTAAGGAAAGCATCTATGAAGTTTGGGAGCTCTAGTCCCTTTACTTTTTTTAATATGACAGTTTACCTCTAATGGATCACTTTTTTTTATCCACCCTGTATATATATAAAATTGAAATTGGGTAGTTGACTCAGAATGTCTATTGTCTATGTATCTATAATTATTTGCACGAAATTTTGCAAGAAATGAGTAAATGAATGCATGTTATTTCATTTTCCTTTCGAGTTGGGTCCCATTTAATAAAAGTTCACGTGAAAATTAGTTCTCATATATTTATAAAATAATAATAATAATAATAATATTATACATCGCATTGTACGCTGACCCCCTCATCGTCGATAGAAAACGAGGAGTTGGTTAATTTACCACACCTGGATCTGAGTGCAAATTGGATGTATAGTTTATATGCCACACCCTGAGCTAAAGGGCTAATAACAAGATCTTTTTCCTGTCTAACATCCTCTAACCAGTTCCCTTGCATCTCATAACTAAAGTTTCCATTATTTCTACCAAAATGCATGACTTTGCATTTTTGAACACTGAATTCCATCTGCCATTTAATAGCCAAAGCAACTAATCTATCAAGATCTTTTTGCAGTTTATAAGAATTTTCTATATTTGTAACTGGGGCAACTACTTTTGTATCATCTGCAAATTTAGAAACTTTACTACCTACTCCCTTCTCTAAATCATTTAGATATAAAGTAAAGAGTAATGGACCTGAAACTGATTCCTGTGGTACCCCACTTTTCATTTTCTGCCACCCGGATTCATGGCCATTTAGAATTACTCTCTGTTCTCTGTCTTCTAACCTTACTAAAATGCAAATAAATAACATCTACATCATTTCCATTATCTACCTGATCAGTTACAAACTCTAAAGAGTCTAAGAGATTAGACATACACAATACCTTCTTCATCTAAATCCATGTTGTGAACTTGAAATAAGATTAAAATTTTCCGAATGATCTTTAATATTATTCTTTGTAATTCTTTCTAGTATCTTTCCTACCAATGATGTTAAACTAACAGGCCTATAATTTCCTACCTCCTTCTTACTTCCCTTTTTGTAAATGGGTACTACATTTGCTTTTTCCATTCATCCGGTACCTTTTAATAAACCTAGTAAACAAAATAGTTAGTACCCCAGATAAGCTTTCTTCCCCTTCTCTGAGAATCTTAGCATATACTCGTATATTATGAGGTCCAGCAGCTGTATTTGACTTCAATGTATGAATCACTTGCCTAACATCATCCTTCCTTATATGAATATGATCAAGAATGTCCGAATGGTAAAACTTTACAAGATACCCGCATTGCCATGAAACATGCTACAGTAACGAAACATATATCAATCGATAGAGCAGAAAAAATGGTGCAAGCAGCTATGTATCATTTTGAAAATATTAGAAAATAACAAAGTTATGACACTATGAAGATGTTACTAGGCCTATCATAGCTTACACCATTTGGATCTTTTCCGTTTCATGTACTGTTTCCGATTTTGTTGAGAATAAGATATTTAATGTAGGTTAACTGAATGCCCGGTTAGGGCTGCTTGCACCATTTTTTCTGCTCTATCGATTGATATGTTTCGTTACTGTAGCATTCGTTCAATAGTAACTTATGTTCAACACAAAATTTAAATAGCTCCTTATCCTTAGAGCGAAACTTATCAAAAAACACAGTAACTGACATGTCACAACAATCCATCTTCACGCCTCAACAACAAAACACAAACTGACCAGATCTGACCGAATGGAGGAATTGAACGGTGTGGCAACTAAGGGATTACAAAATGTCGCTAGATATACCAATAATTGCTAAAAATATTGGCAGATGTCGCTAGGTATATCTCAAACTGTCGCTAAATGTCGCTAAAAATAATATTGCTTCAAAGTATCATAACTTTGTTATTTTCTAATATTTTCAAAATGATACATAGCAGCTTGCACCATTTTTTCTGCTCTATCGATTGATATATGTTTCGGTACTGTAGCATGTTTCATGGCAATGCGGGTATCTTGTAAAGTTTTACCGTCCGAATTTACAAAACCTAAAGAATTAAAATCAATAAATGCAAAAAACTTCACTTTTTTTCTACGTGAAGGTCAAAATATGATAATTAAAACCCACTCTAATAGACAGAGTTTATTTCCACAACAGTTTCGATGCCCACTGGCATCCTCTTCGGGTGGACCACTGGAACAACTTTGATACTTTCTTTCAGTCATTAAATAATCTTGTTCCCTCTATTAAATTTAAGTATGAATGGGAAAACGACAAACAATTACCTTTTCTAGATGTTTTGGTCGTTAACGAAAGCGGAAAGCCCAATTTCACGGTCTATAGAAAACCTACTCATTGTAATTCGTACATTCATTATTTTTCATATCATGATGAAGGGGTTAAAAGCTCAATTATTTCTTCCATGTTTCTAAGAGCACTCAGGATTTGTAGCCCACATTTGCTGGACCCAGAAAATTCAAAGATTTGGAACATTTTTAAGGATTTAAAATATCCTGAGTGGTTTATCAGAAAGGCATATTTTAAAGCCATAAAATCTTTTTATGCCCCTCGGGAACCTTCAGTTAACGAAAAACAATATGTGAGTTTGCTTTATATTGCCGGCTTAGAAAGAGTAAAACCGTTGACGAAAGATTTTAAGTTTGCTTTGGCGTTCAAATATTCGTCTACCGTGAAAAGTAAATTGGCTAGGAATAACGTTGCAAAACAGGAACAAGCTTGTGTCTACAGCATTCCCTGTAAAAGTTGTGATTTAGTATATGTAGGAGAAACTGGAAGAAATATTGAAACCCGTATTAAAGAACACAAATATGCCTTCAGAAGTTGTAATACTAATAATGCCATTTTTTATCACGCCAGCAAAAATAATCATGCTATAGATTGGGAATCAAGTAAGGTACTTTGTAAAAGTAATAATTATGTCAAAAGAAAATAATAGAATCTGTATGTATAGAACAAGGAGATAATTTTAATTTGTGCGAAGGTACTTTAAGTTGGACCCTTTAATGAGATTCTTGATCAAAAAATCCCTAACGGCGTCGGGTGAACGGGTTCTAACCTAATTGTGAATTTCTTAAAGGTCTCTGGATTGTTTCCTTATTCGCTTTTGGTTCATTCGTTTTTTTTTTTCGGTAAAATGTAAATGGAATAATAAACGTAAATGTAAATGTAATAATGGAAGTAATAAATGTGGAAATAAATATAAATGCAATAAATGTAATAATAAAGGTAATAAAATAAATATAATAATTAGTGTAAACTTGTAAAGGTAATGATAATAATAAATGTTAAAAAACGTAAATTCAATAATAAATGTAGTAATTATGTCAAAATAATAGAATCTGTATGTATAGAACAAGAAGGTAGTTTTAATTTGTGCCAATGTACTTATAAGCGGGACCCTTTAAAAAAAAAAAAAAATGCCCTTCTGGGGTCGTGGGAACGGGATCTAGCCTAGGTGCGAATTCCTTAATGGTCTCTGGATTGTTTCCTTCTCGCCTTTTTCATTCGTTTTTCGGTTTACAATTTCTGTATAATAAACAACAGTGTAATAATCAATGTAATAATAAATTTATAATTTCTGTAATAAATAATAATGCAATATTAAATGTAATAATTATGTAAAAAATAATAGAATCTGTATGTATAGAACAAGAAGATAGTTTTAAATTTGTGCGAATGTACTTATAAGCGGGTCATTCATATACACAAATAAATAAAATAATAATATTAAATAAACAAGTCTGTGCTAAAAACGTCATTTTACAACATGCAATTAAAGAAAATTGAATGTAGATTTTGCAGGTATGACATCTTTATTTATAGATTTAAAACAATATATACAGCCAAATCGAGGGTTTTTCTAAAGGTATCATACTAGACCTAGTAGCATTTATTTACGTTATTTTAAATAGTACTTCTCTAATTTGATGACTTGATAATTTCACATAATTCACTCTTAATTATTACCTCTTACTTGAAAAAGTTAGAGATTTTACCCTGATGAATCTAGTAATGTGCAACAGTTCTATGTCAAATAATCTCCGTTAATCTGACCTAAAGATCTTCATTGATGATAATCTAGGCTTGTACAAAAGTTTATGATAAAAGATCATGGCATCCATCGCCGTTAAAATCATTCATACATGTATTCCAGACACTTCTAAATTTTTTAATAAACAATTTTTATTTAAAAATAGTGAAAAATTTTAAAATTTCTTTATCAAGGGAAGACCAAACCATATCCAACCATTTTGTACTTATACACTTATTTACCTCACACATTCATAACACATGTTATCTATATATTATTTACTTTCAAGCATCTACTTATTTGCTTTATTATTGGTCTATCTTCTCCCATGACACGTGCTAATAATTATGTAGTTGCCTGGTATTCTACAACAATTAACGGATTACAGCCCAAGGTGCCTCATCCCATATGTAACGAAAATGTCTGCGGAGGACATAGTACCGATAATATAAGGAATTCTTTGTAAAAATAAAAACACATGTTAAAGTTAAAATTTTATATATACTGTACTAATTAATTAATTTTGTATATACTATTAACTAATATAACATAATTTATAAATTATTCTTGCAATAAATTAGAATGTCTTTATCCAAACACTAAAATCTAAATCATAAAAAAGCAATTCAGAAATCACTAATATCACTCATGGAAATTTCACACTCACTACCTCGCCACTCGAAGTCTGGATGGTTACTAACCAACGTGCAACACAGCTCATTATAGAAATAGTTACTCTAGTGGACGGACGCCTTCTAGAAAATTCAGCGCGTTTATTCAGCACCTATCATACCGCCACGAACTTTTTAGTACTTTCAAGTCAGCTACAATTTTTAAATTTTAATTAGCATGTTTGAAACATTTTTCACAAATATTTTATTTAGGAGGAGAGAGGAAAATGTTATGAGTAGAATTAATTACACTGGTCGACAAAATCGAACTTTTTCTCTCATCAAAGATGTATACACACTTTTCTAGACCAGCTTTGTACGCTCATTTCAAATCTGTTTTCAGTTTTCCTCTAGCACATCTAGTTATCGATAAATTTCAGCACAATTTATCGTAAAAGTACAACTTTATTCATAAAAAGAAATGTACACCAACCTAAAAACGTTGCGAGTACGATTTTCTTTTGTAAACCTTGTCCGGATCGTCGCGGTACAACATCCAGCAGTGGTCTGCCAGCATACTTTCGTTCCAGAAACCTTGGTAGCGATTTTCCATTGACTAGATGTCTTGATAGAAGCGTTCCCCCTGTTTTCGTCACCGCCGCGCCAAGGTTTCCGGGAAAGAAATCTAGATGCGAATGTAAAAAATGTATTTTCAAGGACATGCGACAGCCCATTTCTTGATATGCATCGAGCAGTTTCTGAACTCCATCTTTGTATGCGGGAGACTTGTGGTTACCCAAGAAGTTTCCACAAATCCATTGAAAGCCTGCCATGCTTTTAGTTCTAAGGCATTGAGGCTTTCTTCAAAGCCTTCATCCTGCAGAACCTCCCTGATTTGGGGCCCCACAAAGATTCTCTCCTTCAATTTCGCGACACTGATGTTTGCAAATTTCTCAAAAGGTATTGAAACCCTTTCGAATTCGCCTTACCTATCGCTTTCACAAAATTTATCATTAAGCCGAGCTTAATGTGGAGAGGTGGCAGGAAAATCTTATTTGGATCAACTAAAGGAACACACTGGACACTGCGAGTTCCTGGCCCGTATGTGCTTCGTTGATGCCAGTCACGTCTGATGTAATGATCCACGGTAGCACGGCTGTCCCATCGGCATAGAAAACAACAGTATTTCGTGAACCCTCCTTGCATGCCCATTAACATACCAGTGACTTTGAGATCATCATACATATTCCATTGAGAGTGCTGTATGGATTGCTTCGAGTAGTAAAGTATATTCATGTTATCGTACGTCTCCTTTAGATGAACGGAGTGGGCGATCGGGATGGACAGCTTTAAGTTCCCGTTATGCAGGAGAACCGCTTTCAAGCTTCGCTGTGAGGAATCAATGAAGTGGCATTCCTCAGATGGTGTGTGCACCTGCGACAAGTTCTCGAAAGTCCATTGATATCATGGCCATAGCAGAGCGGACCATCTACTGTAAAGAATTTCGCAAATCAGGTTTCGTTTTCGATAGTGACACACTCGGACGTTCTTCTCAAGTAAGTGTTTCTGCTTGAGTCTCGAGGAGAGAAGTTCTGATTTCTCTTTGGAGAGGGCTAGGTCTCTAATGAGGTCATTCAACTCGTTTGGGTAAGCCTCTCCGGCTCCGATTGCTCTCGTCAGGTGTGCAGTCAAGATCGGCCGAAGGTCCCACATCTCCGCCAATCGCACCTTCGTCGGATTCCCTTTCGTCTTCTAAAGAATTGAGTCCATGCTGTGGAGGTAGCGGAATCGGCATCGTCATCGTGAGGGATCCGTCTGATCGCGGAGTCTACGTTCTGATAAACGATGTTATGCTTGTCTTCACGGAGAATTTTAACATTGCAAAAGTAACAATCGCCATGATGGTCTCTCGGTTCCCTCCATATCATGGGTATAGCGAACGGCATCGACTTTTTTCTTTGGTTCAACCAGTCACGTGATCCATTCGAACAAGCGGTACAGATAACATGTGACGCCCACGCCTTATTGGTCGCCTAGTGGATAGCCGAAGTATCATATAATCGGTAGGTTTTCCGAAAATCCATCGTGATTGTACGCCGTTGTGATTTAGTCACGAACGAGTCGCACACGTAACAGAAATTGTCGGGGTGCTTTTACACTTTCGGCATGATGATCGATGAGTGGGTTGATGTAAATCACCTAAAAAAATAAAATGTGTAAGTGGGCGACACAAAACAAAACAAACACAACACAACTAGACATGTGACTGTTACGCCAAAGAAAAAAGGGTGTACATGTGCAACGTTACAAATTTGTGGCCAGCAACTGCTCTCACCTAAAATACCACAAGACAACCTGCGGAAATCCCAAGTTGAAACGACAAAATGCATACATGAGGGTACAGAAACAGCAAAGCAAAAACCTACACCTAAGCTGCAACGACAAAATACTCCGCTACATATATGAAGGACGCATATTACATATTGTATATGTAGTATTATATATTATATTATATATAGTTATATACATATTATATATATTATTATATTATATAAAGGACGCATATTATATATTGTATATATAGTATTATATATTATACAGGGTGTCTCAAAATTCACTATCTATTTCGGTGACATTAGATGTTTTTTTTAAAAATGCTATGCTGGCATAAAGATATGTACTTCTGGTGCAAATTTGTATATTTAAAAAAAGTTAATTGGTTTATTTCGAATTTTGTGTAATTTATAAATTTATCTTGACATGCTTGAACAATTCCTCGAACCTCAACTTCTTACAGATGGCATTCTTGACAGTAGTTTTTCAGCAGGATGGAGCACCGTGCCATTATGCAATAATTGTACGTGATTATCTTGACAGACGCTTCCCCGGTCGCTGGATTGGTCGTGGAGGAACACAACCATGGGCAGCACGTTCACCCGATTTAACACCATTAGATTTTTTCGCCTGGGGTTTCATTAAGTCTAAGGTGTACACTGGTAGAAGAATTAGTGATGTAGCCGAACTTCGAAATCGTATTACCGATGCAGTTCAGAAAATAACACCTCAAATGCTGGAAAGTGCGTTCCGGGAAACAACTTATCGCTTTGAGCTCTGTAGAGACACTGATGGTCGCCATGTGGAGACAGACAAATAAATAGCACTAATTCTTTGTGGCACTTACTTTGAAATAAATATATTTTTCATGTCTTAAACCAGTTTTTCGTAATTCCCATTATTTTTCAAAATAGATAGTGACTTTTGAGACACCCTGTATTATATAGTATTATATATTATATTATATATACAGGGTGAGTCAAAAGTCTCCATACATAGGCAAAATGGTAACTTTATTATGCAATCACTTGTAAGTCACAAAATATGCTCTATGTGGGTACCATTACACTGAATGCACATACGGATGGCACATACAAAGGCATCTCAGCACATCACCTGCAAAAAAATAATAAAAAATAAATAATCATTTATTTATCATGACCATTTTGCCTATGTATGGAGACTTTTGACTCACCCTGTATTATATATAGTATTATATATATATTACATTTATTATATATGTATATTATGATCGGTCTCATCTCGAAAACTAGACGTGCTAGAGGAA
Organism: Bathynomus jamesi; assembly: GCA_023014485.1. Lineage (NCBI taxonomy): Eukaryota > Metazoa > Arthropoda > Malacostraca > Isopoda > Cirolanidae > Bathynomus > Bathynomus jamesi. The sequence goes on from JAJOZX010001486.1 coordinate 565,800, forward strand.
AACCGAAAACAGATTTGGAATCAGCGTCCTAACAGCTATCTAGCCCAACCATAATTATATATTATGAAAAATACTTGTTGGCTAGTTATTCCAAGAATTTTAGGTGATTATGGTTTGACAAGCGTATTCTATGTAAAAATGGGTGCTGATTCCAAAAAAAGCAGTATTATTGGTCCCAGTTACGACAAAATGGCCATTTTAGACACTTTTTGGCCAATTATGGCCAAAACCAGAGATTTTCAGAATTTAGGTGATTATGGTTTATTAACATTTAACAAGAACATTAACAACATTTAATTAATCATCTCCATCAATATCACTGTCATCTTCGTCCTCTGAATCAGTATCGGAAATATTATTATTGTCTTCGTCCTCAACACCCTCATCTCCATCTGCGAGATCCTCCGGTTCCATGGTCTCAGAAAGCATGGTTGACATTTGACTGCCGGTAAACCAGACTGGTAGAAAAATTCCATTAACCTCTTTCCAGCCATGGTCTGTGGGTAGCATGCTCTCTAGTGGATATCTTAGATGCGCATGCTTCCAGAGATATGCCGCATAGTTGCACCTAGCTAACTTTTGATCCAGAACATCTTGCAGGGAGGAAGCATGCCTGCATCAATACCTTTAATTTTCTGTAAAGGAGAGTCTGGGTCATTTGGCTTGTACCTTTGCTGGAATATCTTCAGTCTGGCCTCATTCACCGATGAAATGGTTCCCTGGCCATATAAAGTACACACATATTTTTGTACGTAATTTCCTTCATCAACAAAGGTGGTCTTCTCTCCAAGGCTGCCGAGGCCTTCAAGATGTAACGGGTTCTTTTCATCCTTCTTCAGTGGATTCACTTTTCCCTTCCTAAAGAAGGGTGATGTGTAGTCACATCCTGTCAGAGCATGATAACCTGGCAATGCCTTGCAGAGAACTGGACCCAAGTGATTTGCTAGATCAGTGATGTGTACATATCTCCTGGTGTTGTCACTAGCATGCTCAAGGTCCATCCACACGTTGGCTTTGAGTTGTCTGGCATGGTACAGAAGAATAATCATGATATCAGTGTCCGTTGTACGGACAACAACATTCTGTCTTGGTCTTGTTTATAACAGCACGCTGAGATGGTACACCAGCATGGTATCGGCCTCCACGTGTGAGCATACATACTCAGGTGCCTCATTGTGTTCTACATTTCCTGATAGAGTTGCTGTATATTGCAGACACTGCTCCTCATGTGCAACAAGAACTCTCGTTTGTTTTATGATAGGTGCGTACTTGTTATCTTTCCATTCATCCATAAAGAACTTCATAAGTGCAGTTTTCAAATTTGGCGATCTCAAGGCATGTCTGAAATCTTTAGAACGTAACTGATCTGATCCAGTTATGTGAAATGATCCATCATTTGCACCTCTTGCCTGTTGCTCAACATTCTTTATACTTTTCACATACTTGTCACAGACAAAGTGTACTTCACTTGCCCTTGCAATGCATATGATCTTCAGGACCAGCATTGCTACAGTTCCAAGAGTAAGAGGCAAGTCTGAAGGCAGTGATTGGATTATAAACATTGCGTCATAGAGAATTAAGTCAACTGTTGGCGGCTCTCTGTGTGTAATCAAATCTTCAAGATGTTTGGACAGTTGATACTTTGGTGTTTTCTTCATCGTGCCATAAATGCTAATCATAGAGAGGGGAACAGAAGTAAGTGGAAAAGGAAACACATTTTCAAGCTCGATCTTTCTGGTACAAGTAAGATAGAGTAATCTGCCGAGCAAGTCTCGTGTTGTCTTCAGCATCAAAACGTTTTCATCTTTACCTCGTACTTTGCTCTTGACAGCAGCACTGGCAAAGTTTTTCACTTTTCTTCTTTGCAGTGGCCTTTCAAACTTTGTGGGGTCATTTAAGCATTCCTGGAGGAAGTCATCTTTCCACTTTTACCCCAAAACGAATAGATTTAACATCTTTTTTACTTCATCTGGCATTTTCTTGCCGTCTGCTAGACAGTAAAGATTGGTATCTTCAAGCAGAGACTCGACGAAAGGATTCATTGTAGTCTCTATCATTTTGGATATGCTTTCCAGGTCTCTTTGGAATTTACTCACCTTCGACTTTCTTAGTTCATGGCTTGGATTAGTGTCCTTCCTTATTGCTGCTTTTTCAAACAGATGCCTCACTATGGTACTTCTAGCTGATCTCGTCACTGTCTAGCGCCTGGCTGCTTCTTGACTTTGATGGAAAGCAGTGATACCAGTTTGTCGCGAAGCTGCATCTGCATTGATCGTACTTTCTAGTGCTTGATCCACTGGTTGTCTGGCAAAGGAATTGGATGACAACCTCACAGATAAATCACCGCTTTCAAGTTGTTGTCTGGCAAAGGAATTGGATGACAACCTCACAGATAAATCACCGCTTTCAAGTTGTTGTCTGGCAAAGGAATTGGATGACAACCTCACAGATAAATCACCGCTTTCAAGTTGTTGTCTGGCAAAGGAATTGGATGACAACCTCACAGATAAATCACCGCTTTCAAGTTGTTGTCTCATGCCAGGATGGGTGGTATCCATGTTCAAGAGTCTGAGATAGTACAAGCACATGTAGCGTGCTTAATTGTGGTGATTTGCAGCAAAGAAAATGTCAATCGTTTTCCCAAGCATGAAGATGAAAAGGTCCACATCATTTGTTCATATGGTTCTGCTGATGAGCATGTAGATGTCAACCATGTCAATGTAATTCATCCAGAACTGTGCAATTACACCATGTTTTCCAGCTCTGGGTCATCGCAGAAGCTTTCATAGGCCATCATAAATGCTAAGTACTTATCTGTCTCCTCCAAAGATGTCATCTTCTCAGGGGATGGTGATTCGTGGAGAGTCTTCAGGGCTTCAAGCAAATGTCCATAACTGTCATTTGTCTCTTCCAGTTCCAAAAAAAAACATATGGTTGCTCCGCATAGCAGATGCTAGGAGCACATGCATTCTTCTAGCCTGATTATAGTGTTTTCCTGTCAAAAAGGCATTGAGCGAACCCTTGGTGAGGGCACCATTTTCAATTAAAATGAGGGCTGCACCTAACCCATCCAATAAGTACCCCACTGCTGACAGATATCGAAACATAATATGGAAAGCCCCAAAGCAGACAAAGACATTGTCATACTTCGGGCTCATGGTGTCCTGCAACTGTGAAGCTTGCTTGGCTATAGCCAGATCATAGGTTGTTGCAATGCAATCTTCATTACATTCTTCAGCAATGGTCATATTTCTTTTCATGGTTTCATTCACTACATCATGCCATGTAGGAGGGGCTCCGATGTTTGCTAAATAGCCTATGTTCTGAGCTGATAAATCATCTTTGGTTATTGTTGAGTTCCAGCCAGACCACATTGGTGTTTGTTTGTTTGTTTTGCAAGATATTGTCCATGCAACATCTCTCGCAGCACAGGCTTTGTAGTTTTCAGGCTTGACCATTATTTGTACCTCAAAAGAAAACTTTGATATTTTTAGTTTCTTTCTCACTGGTTCGAGTTCTGGATTTGGTATTTCAAGATTTCTCTTTCGTTTGTTCATAGAAATAGGATGTGTAGTCATTGTTTTTGTTGTGGATGTTGTCGTTGTTGCTGTTGGTGACGATATAAATGGAACTTCATTTTGAATACAGATGCCTTGTGTGTCATGATACATTGATTCATCATAGTTGTCCCATTAGCCCTGTTCAAAAATCAACTTTTTCTTATTTTCATAGGTTTCTGTACTTTTTCCCATGCTTTTTGACCTGAAAAGGCCGAAAATCACAACCATTTTGACCTAGGTTGTTGGGAAGTATTGCCGCATGGAGCTTTAAGTTTTCTGCCTTGAAATCGGCCAAAAGCACCAGTTCCGGGGTCCCTTGAATCATGTTTTGCACTATAACTTTTTATCTAAACAAGATAGAGCAACAAAATAGGCACCAAATTAAAGTGTTTTTAATCCTCTTTCTAACTTATACAATTATGATAGTCTTGGAACAAGAAATGGCACATTGGTACATACAAAGATTTCAGAAATATCACAAAATTCGTTTTCTCACACTCAAGGCAGACAAGGCGCCTTATTCATGACACAAATTTGAGATTAACATTTTGTCACAAGTCTAATCGATCAAGAAGTGAAAGCATTACATGATGATTAATTTCATAATGACATTTACACAGTCAGTTGTTGAGAGTTTGTTTCTTGAAGCTGTCAAAGCGGCGTCTGTTGAACTCCACAGCTTGAAGGAGATAGTCCCTTTGCTTGGCATCTGTTGTTATGACATTTGCAAAGTCGCTCATCATCTTGACACCACGTTCAGCAATGTCATTCACCGCTTTCAGATTCTTAACATAGTCCAACGCTTTTCTGTAGTCCTCATTCTGTGGCCAAGACGTGACAGGTTCCAGAAGCCACTCGGATCCAATGTTCAGTGTGTCCAGCAGGAAATGTGATTCTGGGCCAATGAGATCAACCAGGGTGGTCTTAGCTGTGACTCTCTGGAATAGAGGCTTTCCTGTTCTGAAGCTGTCTGGCTTCTCAGTGGCATGTAACTGGGCAGCAATGTCGTGCTTCAATGTGTCACTCAATCTACTGCTGAACAGGGCAAATGGCACGACTTCCTGCGTCAGGTACCATTTGTGGTTTTCCATCTTATTAAGTACTGCATCAGCAAGCTCTGGGTCAGTTTTCTTGTACTTCAACATGTCCTGGATTAGACTTAGATCATTCACGGGAGCATCTGCAGCAGACATTGACATCATCCATACAGGAGTGTAGAACAGCGCAAGGAAGGTGTTGAGTCTTTCCAGCTTTGATACAGTGTCTTCGTCGTACTCAAGTTGATCTGCAAACATCAGCATTTTCATGGAGTACAGGTTTCTGGCCATCCATCTGGCCTGATGAATGGCGCCTGGTCGACTCCAGTGAATACCTCGAGGAGGCGTTCCTCCAAGAACAATGACTGTCAGTTCAGCCATTTCCCTGTAGTCGGCTCTTGGAAGCCTTTCTGCTGTTAGAATGTCTTGGAGTATTTCTTCACTGTTCTTCTTCTTTTCCTTCAGCCATTTGCTGTTGATAGCCAGCATCTTTGGGTTTTCCTTGGACAAGTCCGTCCAAACATCCTTCAGATGCTCAAACCAGGGATTATCTGGCCCCTTCACCTTCCCAAACAGCTTCTCCCAAACTGCTCCTACTAGGATTTCCAGGATGTGATGTCGACAGGCCAGATAAAACACCTTTTTGTTCAGCATTTTCTCTAGCAGTTTGGCAGCTCCTCTGTGAACTCCACTGTTACTGGATGTAGTGTCAAAAACAAGGGCAGTAACATTATCAGTAAGTTCCCATGTCTCCAGTAAATCCATTGAAGCCTCAGCCTGAGCTGTGCCAGAAGAATTGTCGATGACAGGTACTCCCAATAACTTTCCTTCAGTGTATGAAGGTGGACCAGACACTAGCACAGCTAAAGTCTCTGAGGTACTTCCAGGTTCACTGCCCAAGACATCTTTGAGCAACTTTCCATCCCAGTGTAAGGCAGCGTACTGTGGTTTTTTTCACAAAACTTGGACATGTGACTCTGGCTGATATTATACCTGGACAGCATTCTGTTGCGACGTGTTGTTGAGGTTGAGATGACGAAGTTATCCAGATCAGCCCCTCCAGCTTTCAAGGTGGCAGAAACCATGGCAGTAACTTGATTGTCTGATAAACCAAGACGATCAGCTGTATTGCAGATGACATCACATTCCATGACCTTCCTTGGAAACGTCAAAGTCACACTAGTCACAGTGTCTTGATGGTGAGAACATCCAGGACGAGGCTGATGGTAATCCATGTCCTCTGTGTTAGCGTCGTTGTCAGTTGAGTCACCCCAGGTAATGTCATCCACATGAACAACTGCCTCTTGTTCTGCTGCAGCTGTAAAATAGTACAACATGTTAAGACAGTAATTGTTAAGTACATGCTAAATATCGCAATGGAGTAAAACTTAAAACTTTTTGTAACGTTCAAAGTAATTAGTTTTACCTTGTTCTTGTCTATGCTGCAGTCTTTCATTCCTCGCTGCTTGCTGCAGGGATCTTGTCTCAAAAATCTTGTCATGACCAGACATATGACCTTTCCTCTCAGTCTTTTGGTCTTCGTAGAACCTGATATCCTCATCTTTCTTCTCTCTGGATAACAGTCTGTTGTTCTGTATTTCCTGGATTGCATCTGGAGCTCCTATATCGAACAGGCTGTCTAATTCCAGCACAAATGCTCCTCTTTTTCCTCCAGGGTTACTTGCTCTTCCTTTGCTTTTCACCAGAGCACGATGTTTCTCATGTAGTTTCATGAAGAGCTTCACTGCGTTGTACTTGGTCATTGTCTTGATCCTAGCCATCTGCCAGAATGGGATAGATTCAACTGTTTCATATGCAAGGTCTTGAACCATGGGCCTCCCTGCATTTTCCGGTAAATTCTGAAGATTAAGGAAATACTGGAACGCCTGTCTGTTGGTGGGAAGCTGGGAACCACTGATAAAAGCTGAAGGGTATCCAACCAGGAAAGTTTCAGTGAGAGATCTGGTAGATGGCCCAGTTGACACCTGCCTGTGGACAGTACGTGGAGGTTCTGAGATATCAACTGTGCGCCCACGGAGCTCCCTCAGCTCCTTGCTTAATGCCATTGTGAAGTTGTAACTTGTAGATGGTTTTCTAGATTCTGATTGAGTTTCTGTTGTTTCCTGAAAAATGATAGATAATTATTATTATTATTATTATTATTAATTATTATTTATTTATTATTATTATTATTATTATTATTATTATTTATTAATTTTATGCTCTTTCATTTGATACCTAATTTGTTGCTCTATCTTGTTTAGATCAAAAGTTGAAGTGCAAAACATAATTCAAGGGACCCCGGAATTGGCGCTTTGGCCGATTTCAAGGCAGAAAATTTAAAGCTTCATGCGGCAATGCTTCCCAACATCCTAGGTCAAAATAGTTGTGATTTTCGGCTTTTTCAGGTCAAAAAGCATGGGAAAATGTACAGAAACCTATGAAAATAAGAAAAAGTTGATTTTTGAACAGGCCTATTGTCCCACGCTGTGTTTGAGCTTAGTCCTTCACTTGCTTCTAGGCCATCAGGAAGAACTCGGGTTTTCTCAATAATATTAGCAGCAATTTCAGTCTCGTATTCTTCTGCAGCATGATATCCTATGCAGTGGCCAAAGTGATTACCAACTTCTTGAATCTTCCTGGAACCAGTAATACTCTTTAAACCCATGTCCAGCAGCATGTGTTTAGATGGCTTCACTGTTCCACCAGTAGCTTTGTAGATATCATCTTCAGCTGATGATTCAACATACCGCTCCACTCTCTGACTGGCTTCATCTTTTGTTCCAGTGTACAGAATCCTATAAAACTCTAATATTTCAGCAGGTATATTTGACCACTGACCCTCATGGAATGCTTCTACTGTAATAGGCTTTGGGAGTTTATTCTCACTGAGCTTCTTGATCTTCTCTCTAAGGAACAAAGTTACATTCTTAATTTCCTTGGCCATAACATCCTTTGCAATAGAGATAGGTACCTTGTTTCTTGCTGTCTTGATCAACTTGAAGCTTGCTGCCATAGTGTTCTGAGATTTTGGACAAAAGATGGTATGGGTCAGAGGTAGGCTCCTCGAATCCTTCTTCTTTGAGAAATTCAATGAAGGTTTTATTGATATCAACCAATTTCTAGGAAGCTTCTTTCAGAAAGATTTCAGACTCTATATATATGTAAGTAATCTTAAGAAAGCAGATTCTCGTCCCTTTATGTACGTTGCACCTTGTTGTTTGGCCACAGCCTTAGCAGCCATGGAAATATACCTTTTCCTGCATGTCTTATGGTACTTGACCTCCTTCGCTATGAAGTCAATGTGTTCATATTCACGAAGAAAGTCTGTGTCTTTCAGTTGCCTTGCAGCATTTATAATACTGTCCTGTGCTTGTGTTGTCTCACATAGAGATAGTATTTCAAAACCACTGGGGAAATGCTTGCGGTCCGGACCATTGCAGAAAATACAGTTCCTTCCCAGCAACCCAGTAGTTGAGATAGTAGCCACTAGTGGCTTCTTTACCATAGATTTTGTTTTAAGAATGTTTTCATCGGAACATGTTTTCTTTTCCTTTGACTCTATCTGATAAGCGGTAAATTTACTGTAACAGTCATTGTGAAAGCCATAATGAGGCAGTGGTTCAGCGTTAAAATTAATGGCTTCACATATAGCAAGATATTTAGAACTCATCTGATATTGTTTTCTGGCTTCAGCTGTGTCCCCGGCTTTTTTCCACGATCACCATCACGTTCTGCATCACCACTCGCATGCAGCACACACCGCAAAAGCACCTCCACACCATCATCCATCTGCCAAAAAAAAAAAATAATAGGTCAAACAGTGTGCCACTCATTGGGCCATGATTTATGATTACCCTAAGAGGTAGATGGCTTTAATCAGAATTTTAGGTGATCTTAATTTGATAAGCCTATTAAAACGTACCCAAAATGACCATTTTGTCGTAGTTGGGGTCAATAAGACTGCTTTTTTTAGAATCAGCACCCACTTTTACATAGAATACGCTTGTCAAACCATAATCATCTAAAATTCTGAAAATCTCTGATTTTGGCCATAATTGGCCAAAAAGTGTCCAAATGACCATTTTGTCGTAGCTGGGGTGAATAAGACTGCTTTTTTAGGAATCAGCACACTTTTTTACATATAAAAGGCTTGTCAAACTAAGATCACCTAAAATTCCGATTAAAGTCATTTACCTCTTATGGTAAGTGTTATTAGTAATTATTATTATTAGTAAAAATACTGATATTAGTAAAGACTGTAAAGTATTTATTTTAGTTAATCTATATTTAGGGCTTAGGGGACGCTCAAAATTTTCCAGGGGAAGCTCAGCCACCCCTGGCGGGCCCCAAGCTACGGCCCTGTTTATATGACAAAAATTTTGGCATGAAAAATTTTCATAGGTTATTTACATAATTACATACACAGAAGAATGCACACAGAAAGTTATAATTTTTCGTCACGCATCTAAATCTTCATCAATTTTCTTTTGAAAAAAATTCCAATATTTATACAAGAACTACTTTTTTTTATGAACCACGTAATTTGCTTTTACTTTTCTTGTACTTCACATCGGCTTAGAAAAAAAAGAAAGAAAAAATATATATATACAGGGTGTTATCAAATTATGTTTCATAAATTAGAAACATATTCAGGACGTCAAAGTGAACAAAAGAGTTACTATGAACATAAATCCGCAATCGCTTCGTTTCCGAGATACATTGCTTTTTTGCTGAGGACGATCCAATTAAAATGAAAGCCTATCAAAGTTCATCAAAGTTTATTTACAGCAAGTACTCAAAATCCTCAGTGGTGGATTGGGCGGCATGGTCCCGTCGCTTGGCCACTCAGGTCTCCGGAACTAAATGCAACTGACTTTTTCTTAAAAAGTCTTGTTTATGCAAGAGAAGTTAATAACATAGATGAATTGTGGTAACGTGTTCAAGATTGTTCAGAAACAATAAGCAACCATGTATAAAGTGACCATATTTTTAGGAGCAAAAACCGGGACATTTTTCTATATTTGGAGTTATAAACTAAAATGACTATTTTCAGGAGGGAGCCAAAAGCGGGACACCACTCTACCTCATATATATATATATATATATATATATATATATATATATATATATATATATATATATATATATATATACTGTATGTATGGAACATAATTATTACTTCACTGCTTGTATTTTTCTCTTGAGTATATAATTATGAAAAAAATTATCTCAGTTGAGAATGGCTTATATCTATGACATACCAATACACAATATTATCGTACTTGCTTTTCAATTCCCGTACTTTTCAGTAGATGAAATCTTCTGAAGTAACTCCGGAGTTGATTTCAACATGGTGTAAAACTCCATACAGGTTTTTGTTGCACAGTCAGTAGATCTGAAGCTTTGATTTTCCCTGACTGTGTGGTAAGCCCACAAACCCTCAGCAGCAGCTACTTCTAAATCCTTATTACTAGGCGTCACACTTTTAAAATAATCACTTACTATCTTACTAGATGAAGCACCGATATCAACCGATTTGTGTCTTTTTGAGGGTCAAGATGCTTAGTAATATCATTAATCCCACCATGGCCAATGCTGAAGTCACTTCTACATTTCTCACACCGTACATCACTTTCTGTTGTTGTTTTTGTAATAAATGGATATTTAGACTGCACATGTGCATTAAATGTACACTTCCTTTTAGTTTTAGACATTTTGTGTTGTCAAACTAGGCCTACGACCTTACGTACGATACAATTAATAACTTTCCTTATCCTTCAAACGAAAAAGTTTAACCTAGCTGCAAAAAAAAAAAAAGGATGCAGGGATAAAAATTAATTAAGGTTATTAATTAAGCAAACATAAAAACATAAAAGCGTTACACTACAACACAACTTTACACAGAGGCCGCTAATGAAACACTGAAACGCTAGTTGGGAATCACGGCACTGCCGCGGACATGTATCGTACCAGTTCAGTTTTCAAGTTAGTATTTAGATTTGGAATTCGGAATGTGGCATAATTCTATTACTTCATAAAGGACATCTAATGTCTAATGTAACAGTAATTTTAATAAAGCGGGACATTTATGAAAATTTGCTGAATATGCGGGACATTTTCGGGACATTTTGAAAAGAGGAACACATGTCATAAATTCGGGACTGTCCCGCCCAAACTCGGGACTCTGGTCACCTTAACCATGTAGGTGTTTCTGAACGTATGTGGCAAAATTTTCAACGACACGTAGAAGCAAGTACTCTGATGCAAGGAAACCATTTTCAGCACTTGCTGCAAATAAACTTTGATGACTCATTTTAATTGGATTTCTGTAAAAAAATAATGTACGAGTATCTAGAAAACGAAGCGATTGCGGATTTATGTTTATAGGAACTCTTTTCTTCACTTTGACGTCCTGAATGTGTACACTAATTTATGAAACATAATTTGATAACACCCTGTACACATATATTAGTATTTCCCTAGGAAGGGGACCATAAATATCACCATTTCTGGCTCCTCTGCTACCGGTACCAAGAATGCCGACCCGGGCAGCGGGGCTGATTCTGCTACTATCCATTCGAGATATCTTGAACCTCTGCTGGATTCACTTTTCATACACTTCGGCAACATTCGTGGCCTTTCCTCAAATTTCAAATCTGTTGAACATCACCTCTTCTCCTCTAAATCTCACCTTCTCTTCCTCACTGAAACTCGGGTGTCTGAGACGACTGACAGCTATCCATTCTCTGTACCCTCCTACTTTCTCTATACTCAATTTCATTCTAAAGGTGGATGTTGCGTATATGTACGCAACGACCTAACTTGCTCTCATATTCCCGAACTTCAATCCTTCCTTCGAATTTTACACCCTCTAGCTACGACTTATATATACAACTTTTTGCGGCGCAACTGCCCACCTTTGCATTTAACGTATATCTGCAGTGGTGGGCACGCGCAACGATTTTTGTAACGCCGCAGCCGCAACCGCAACTCTGCTGAAATAGTTGCGCCGCACGCGCAAGTGCAACCCTTTTCAAAAAGTTGCGCCGCAAGCGCAAGCGCAACCAAAAATGTTGCGCCGCAAGTTGCGCCGCAACTGCCCACCTTTGTATATACACCAATCTGAAACTAAATTCATCTGCGCTGTTTACCCTTCTCCTAATTCTACTGCCTATCCAAAACCCTTTAACTACCTCACTTCTAAAGTGGGATACATTCTATCCCACTCCTTTCGCTGAAATCTCCAATTTAGGTAATTTCATTGTTTATCACCACCTTTGGCTTTCCTCCCATTTCACTGACATCTTTGGTGAACTAGTTTAAAATTCTCTGTCCTGAATGACCTAGAGCAGATAGTACAGCAACCTACTCGTATCTCCGATTGCCTTGGAGAAAGGCCCAACATTCTGGGTTTATTTCTCACCACTCGTGCTACTTCTTACTGTGTCAAATTTTTTCTCCGTTGGGCTCCTCCGACCAAAATCTTGTATCTTTTTCCTGTCCTATCGCTCCAGTTCAGCCTTTGGATCTTCCAAAAACATTGGCGGATCCAGGGGGGCCAAAGGTGCCATGACCCTCAAAGCTGATAAAAATGGGGCTAACACCACTTTTGCCCCCCCCCCCACCAAGCCCATGTAAAATACTTTTTCGTACCCTTTCCCTTTTTCATCATGTTACCTACAAAAGTGCTCTATATATCTAGCTGTTTTCTTTTATATTTACCTGAATTCCGTGCAGTGGTCACTTACTTGTGTTTGCCTGGATGTCTTTATGTCCCACTATTTTAGAACATTTCTTGTGAATCTGACGATTTTCAGCTTTTTCAGGATGGACCTAGTGGCACTCGACAATTTGACTTGGCAGTTCTGACCTGGAATATTGTTGACTATTTTTACTGTCCAGTCAGATTTGTCCCTGATCAGCTTGTCTTTGTCACGACGCCAATCTCCTGTGCCTTGTTTGTTTGTTGTACTGCATCATGGCTTTCATTTCTATTCAGTGGCTATTCTTGCCATGGTTCATAGGATAAAGAAGTAGGTTTTACAGAATGGAGGGAAGGGTAAGGAAGGGAGAGACTTTCAGTGATGACGTGCGCTGCAGCCGACAAGGCGCTGCGCACAGTAACAATCAGTCCTGTGCTTAGGATTGGGAAACGACAGGAAGGTAAAAAAATATATTTTTTTATTTATGAAGGAGTTTTTTGTGTGGAAATTTTACCAAGGCCCTCAAATTTGGGATGTATGCATGCATGCATGCATTACATCACATTTATTTGATGAATGATGATGAAAAGGTGTTTTGATGGTGAAGAAGAAACAGCTGAATGCATTTCAAACATTGCCTTTGGAACACCATAATATTTAAAAGACATGATCTATTCTACCAAGCCTAAGATACTTGTGGCTTTCAATGCCTCAAAAGCCTAGTTCCTTCATCTATCTACTTGTCATAATTTTCCACACGACTATTTCCTTACCTTCAACAGTACATTACTCAATCCTTCCTCTTCTCTTGACATTCTTAGTGTTTCCTTTTCTTATGATCTTTCCTGGAAAGATCACATATACTCTCTTTCCAAAACATCTTCTAGAAGGTTAGGTGTGCTGTACTGGCTTCTCAGTTTCTTTACCCCCACTGAGTTGCTATCTCTGTAAAGGGGTCTTGTTCGCCCATGTATGGAATACCCTTATCATGTGTGGGGTGGCATTTCGTCTCATCAATTCCCACCTCTTATTGACTGTCTTCAATCCCCACCTCTCTTCGCCGCAATGTTGCCTCAATCTCTCGTTTCTATCCCTATTATAACGGACATTGCTCTTCTGAACTCTCTAACTGCATGCCTTCTCCTTTAAGGAGTGCTTGCAGTACCCGACTTTTGACACATTCTCGTCCCTTTTTTGTTCACCTCTCTAACACAAAGGTTAATCGGTATTCTGTCTTTTCAACCGGTGAACTCTGGAACAATCTTCCTCAATCCATCTTTTCCCCATCTTTTCAATCTATCTTGGAAAGATCGGGGGAAAGATCTTGGAGAGATCTGGGCTCTCTGATATTGTTTCTACTTTGGATATTGCCAATAAATTTACTGTTGGAAAGTTCTGAATTTTATATACTTGCGTTTATATTCACATTGTTATAGTTAAGTAACTGAATATTAGTGGTTTTTAGTGATTTAGAATTTTTTATAGCGTGCCGGCTTAATTTAATTTAAACTTGTGACGGTTATAAACGTTAACTACTTTAACTTGCGCGATGCCGTCGCAGAAAGCGTCATGTGTGAGGTGTGGGGTCAATCGGTGGTATACTGATTTTAAAGATTACAACGGCGGTCTTATGGCGATTACCAAGAGACCAGTTTGTTTCTTTTGTGAGTTAAGTGAAGAGATAGTTGATTTAAAACGTAGTGTACGCGGGGTGACGGGAAGACTTGCAACGCTTGATAGGGGTAGGGGTAGGCTTACAGTTGACGAAGGTCGAACCTATACTAACGTTGAAGACGTTAGTAAGTTGAAGGGTGAGCTTAGGAACCTAGTTTCTAGTATAGGTAGTTTATCGGGAAGGTTAGATAGAGTTGAGGAAGGGGTTAAGGTAGGCCCGAGATTAGTAGACGGGGAGGGATTTAAAGTAGTTAAGGGTGGAGCTAGGTCACGTACGTTAGGTGATAGGAATCCCCCCCTATCGCGGTTTCGAACCCTTTCTCCCAGTTGGATAGGGATGTGAACCAGGGGGAAACGATTTTAATTGGGGACTCCTTAGTGCGTCATATGGATAAGAAGTTCGTTGAACGGAATCCAACCAAGAGGAGGAGGGTCTCTCTACCAGGGGCCAGGGTTGACAGAATTAGAGACGAAGTAGATAGGATTGATGTTGTCTCCCGTCACTCGATGTTAGTGACGATGGTAGGGGGCAACGACTCGTATAGGCCCGATACAAGAGACCCTGACCTTTTGGAGATACAGGTGGTTAATTAGGTCCCTGAAGGCAAGGTCAGATAGGTCTTTAGTTCTAGGTATTATCCCTAGGCACGGTTTAAATTTTAGGATTACATCAAAAACAATATTTTTGAACACTAGGTAATCTAGAAGAGATTTGTGCAGAAGAAAATGTACCCTTCGTAAAGCTGTGGGCAGGATTTAGTGATCCTAGCATTTTTATAAAAGATGGGGGTGCATTTCAATGAAATAGGGAATGCTAGGTTAGGTAGGTTAATCGATGAGAACGTTCGAAAGCTGTATAGGTCGAAGCCCTCTTTAAACGTTGTGGGTCCGGGAAACGCCGGCCGGACGTGAAAAACAGTTTAAAACGCCGATCCGTGATAAAAAATAATTTAAACATCTTTTATTGTACGGCGCGTAGTATTAGAAATAAATTGAACGAATTTAAGGCGATAACTTATTTCGGGAACTGCGAAAGAGTTGCTATAACCGAAACGTGGTTAAATACCGTGACTCGGGACTTGTTGGGGGAACTTGATATAACCGGCTTTAAACTTTTGGATCACCTGAAGATCAGAGCCCCCGCCTTCGTTAGTTAGCCTTATGAGGCTATATCACTACTTAACCTAACCAATTGTCAAGGGCGTACAGCTGACCTAACGATTGGTTAGGTTGAGTTGTGATATTTTCGTTAGTTAGCCTTATAAAGATAACCAAAGAAGGCTGGGGCCCTGATCTTCAGGTGATCCATACTTTTTACTGATGATAGGTTACATAGGATTGGTGGCGGCGTTTTGTTGTACATTCGTAATTCCCTTAGGGCTATCGAGGTTAAGATAGATTTTCCGGCAGCAATTAATGCGATATGCGTTGAAGTTAGGGCGTGTGGTATTAGCTTTAATTTCGTTGTTGTTTATAGATCTCCCGTTCAATCCCTCGATACCGATACTAGATTTTACACACTTCTTGGTAATTTTATTAATAATCGGGATAGTATAGTTGTCGGAGACTTTAACTGCCCTAACGTTAATTACGAGACTTTTACTGGTAATGATGAGGGTTTGAGACTGATTGAGTTCATGAAAGATAATTTTTTTTACGACAGATGGTTATCGAACCAACGCGCGGTGACAATATTTTAGACTTGGTGATGACGGACGACGAAAATATAGTCGAAGGTTTGGAAGTAGGTGAGAGTGGTTCTTCAAAATGAAAGTTAAAAAAGTCATGCTCCTAATCCTTAAAATGTTTTGTATGTATGAAAAAACCCTTGTGGTGAAATTTTAAGTCATTTGAACTAAATTTAGGGGTTGCACACGGAGTTTGTAATTTCATATATGTGGCTCGCATAAATGTTTGGAGTTGATTATTTATTCTCCACTGCTATACTTGTGATTTTCACCATTCCAGTTGACCTTGCTGTGTACTGCACATTTTGAAGTTGTTTTTAAGTTAATTGTGTACAGTACAGCAGTACTCTGGTGTATGCAGACCAGTGGGAGACAATGAGTCATACACAAACCTGTTCACTGCCACAAAGCCACCAACAATCAGTTGAACTCTGACCATATTAACAGTGGGAAGAAGAAATAAATTATACTCCAGATCTTACATTGATTGATTAATCTATTTATTTATTTAATTAGTATTATCATTATTATTTACTGTAATTTTTTTTATTAAATTCTAATCAATTTCATGTATTTTTTTTCAGAATAATTGATACCTATCAGTGATTGATCATGACAACTCGTTCTAAGGATTACCTTTGCAAACCAGATGATGGGATTGAAGAAACAAAACTTCCTTCTAAAGGACAAGTTCTTTCATTCTTTTTGCACCTTCACATTAAGGAGGGGAAGACAATTAGGGAAAATGCCACAACAGTGATCATGCGTGTAACAGAATTCTAGGAGAAAGCAAGAATTCTAGTGATCCACAAAGATAATGCAATTACTAAAGTAGAGAAGCTGTACACAGTTTATCAGAGTTTGAAGAAAGGGAAAAACAGAAGATCAACCTCACAGATACAGAAGGAGAATGACTTTGAGGCAGAAATGTCCAACTTGTTTGACATAGCAACCTCTGATGCCCTCACAATAATGACAAATCAAGAAGACCGAGAATTCCTAATTGCTCAACGGGAACCAGGCCGTAGAGGAACAATGGGACCAATTGATGCCAAGCAAGCTGCAAAAGAGAACCAATCTCTGAAGAGGAAGATAATGAAAGAAGAACGGGGAAGTGAATGGGAGAAGGAAGACGCAGCATCCTCAAACACAGTACAATTGGAGTCATCTTCCACCAGCAGCACAGATGAATCTGGAAATGAAGAAGAAGGTTCTGCTGTTGCTGTTGAAGGAGCCAGCCTTTCAAAACGTCTCAGAGCCAAAAAGAATATAATATCTCCATCACTGTCTATAGCTCTTGAAAGGACAAAGCTGTCAGACAGGGTTGCTACTTATGTTCTAACAGAAGCAGTATGCTCAATTGATAAAAATCCTGAAGAATTCAACATCAACCGCTCCTCCATCCAACGCCTGCGTCAGAATCACCGGAAATTGCTCACAGAAACCCTGAAGGCTGAGTTTCAAGCTGATGTGCCTTTGATTGTCCACTGCGATGGAAAACTTCTCAGGGACTTGACAACCAAGGAACATATTGACCACCTACCAATTAGTGTTACTGGCAAGGGGGTCTCCCAGCTGCTGGAAGTTGCCAAGTTAGCAAATGGGACAGGATCAGAACAAGCCAAGGCTGTAATAGCAGCTCTTAATGAATGGGGTTTGAAGGAGAAGGTTATAGGATTGTCATTTGACACTACAGCTGCTAATACTGGGCGAAAGTTAGGTGCATGTGTTCTCATAGAACAGGAGCTGCAGAAGGATCTTTTGTATCTGGCATGCCGCCACCATATTTTGGAGCTTCTTGCTGAGACAGCTTTTACCACACTCATGAGTACTACCAAAGGACCAGATGTTTTGATTTTTAAGAGGTTTCAAGATCAGTAGGAGTTTATTGACAGAAATTCATATGCAACTGCAGCTGATGACAAGGAGAAAGCTGATCTCATCAATGACCCAGAGCTAGTGGCTTGGGCTGAAAAGTCACTGACAGAGCAAAAGGACCTTCGTGATGACTACCGGGAATTTATAGAGCTCTCATTGATCTTCATGGGAGTCACTCCTCCACGGGGCATCCACTTTATGGCACCTGGTCCCATGCACCGTGCTAGGTGGATGTCCAAGGTAATATACTCGCTCAAGATCTGGCTTTTTCATCATCAGTTTAAACTGACAGACAGGGAGAAGAATGGTCTTCAGCAGATGTGTCTTTGCAGTTAAGATCTACCTCAAGGCATGGATTGAAGCTCCTCTGTCTGCATCAGCACCAAACAATGACCTGAATCTTCTGAAGGCTCTCCCTGCCTATGCCACTGTCAACACTGCTGTATCAAAAGCTGTTCTAGGCAAGTTCTCATCACACCTCTGGTACCTATCAGAGGAGCTGGTGGCCCTTGCCTTTTTTGATCCATCTGTGTCCTCTTCTACAAAGAAGCTTATAGCAAGGGCAACAAGGGAATGTGAAGGAACAGAAGATGCTCCTTAGCGACAGATAGTCAATCCAGCAGCTATTGAGCAGCTTCAGCTCTCTGATCTTGTGACTAGAGGGTCTCTATCCTTCTTTGAAAAGCTTCATCTGTCCAGTGACTTCCTAGACCAGGATCCAGACACTTGGCCAGCTAGAGAGGATTATAGGGAGGCTCTCAAGGTTGTCAACAGCCTCACTGTCACAAATGATCATGCAGAGCGTGGAGTTGCTCTCATTGAAGAGTACAATCGTCTCCTGACACAGGATGAACAGCAAACCCAGTATCTGCTTCAAGTTGTGACAGAACATCGCAGGAGGTTTCCCGATTCCAGGAAATCAACGCTTATCGGGCAACAATGAGTGGCTGGCAACCCGAGTGCTTGCGTTTTTAGGCCACCAGAAGTTCTCCTGTTTATTATTATGAAAGTATCCTGAATCGCGATATTTATCAAAACTTTAAGGTCACTGTGCAACCCCTAAAACTTAATGTATTCAAAAAATATTCCACATGCAGAAGTTTTACCTCAATACCCAAAAAATTAAAGGCTAGAGGTAAAACAATTCAAAAAAAATTTTGCCCTTATGTAGCTAAGAACCACCCTAACTGGTGAGAGTTTGGGATGTAGTGATCACCAAATTATTAGGTTTAAGCTCTTGATAGAAAACAGTAAGGATAGTAATGTAATAGAAGTCACTGATTTTCGTAGGACTAATTTTGATAGTTTTGCGGACAGGATGAGAGTAGTGGACTGGGATAATTTATTTATGGGTAATGACGCAAATTTTCAATGGGAGGCGTTTAAAGAAAGTTTTTTGAATATCGAAAGGGAGTTTATTCCGCGTAGGCGCAAGCGCGCTAGAAATCATGGTAGGCCCCAAGTGGTGGAGTAGGGAAATAGGTGAGTTCATAAACGAGCGTAACAGAGCGTATAGACTTAATAAGCGCAATTGCACGATAGCTAACTTTAATAGATATATCGAGCTTAGCCGTCAGGTTAAAAGATCTTTTAGGAATGCTAAGCGTAATTTTGAGATACTTGTAGCTGCGGATAGGTATCTTTTCGGTTTGACGGCCTGTAATATTTTTTAACATTACTTGTTTTTTGTCCAGTTTTAATCGAGGATTTCAAAAATAACATTCATGTTTTAGAGAAACAAATAGTGAGGCAGTTATACATTTTAGTTTAGAGAATATCATATACGCTTTAAGATTCCAAAATCCCTGAAAGTTTTAGGTCAACTCTATACTCACGACGATTGGCTAGGTTAAGTCGTGATATTTTCGTTTGTTTTGACAGTAAACTAACGAAAATATCATGACTTAACCTAACCAATCATCAAGGGCATTCAGTTAACCTAACCAGTTGGTAGAGTCTAGAATTTGACGGTCCCGAAGCCATGACTCGTTTTTTTCCGCCGGCCGTCAAACCAAAAAGTCCCAATACAGTATATTTTATTTACATTACGTGACGTCATAGTTTAATACTAGCCGCCTAATACAATTTTTAGTGTCATATAGGTTAATTTAGAAACGAAAATGTGTTTTAAAACATTTTACTGATCAAGAAAAACGTCATAACTCTCTCTACAAAGCGAAATTAAAATTTATTGTATTTCGTAGGAAACTGCCAGTCCGCCATTTTGAATTTCATTTTTGGGGGTGTTCCCGGGGTCCAATTTTGTCGGATTTTGGATATGTTATTCTGCAATGGTTCCTGAGCTGGAAACAGTTTAGAAAGCTTCTGAAGCAATTTTGCCCAGGTTGAAGCTATTTTTGCTCTAGATTGCCTGGACTACTATGCGAATAGGAAAACAAAAACGCGCGCCGCTATTAGGTCCTTAAGGAAGAGAAATAATGAACTAGCCGACGATCCAAAAGAAATAACTGAAACATTGAGGGACCAGTATGAATCAGTTTTTAGTACCCCAAAAAGTGACAAAGCGATACCTGATATAGATGTATTCTTTGAAGAGAAATTGCAAGGAGAGTATATAACAGACTTTGATTTTATTCCAGAAGATGTAGCGAGAGCTACTGGACAAATGAAACCACATTCAGCTGCAGGTCTGCACAATTGGAACGCATTATTGATTAAAAACTGTAAAAATGAAATAGCTACACCTTTATATTGGATATGGAGAAGATCCCTAGACACTGGGGAAATACCGAGCATCTTGAAAAGAGCAAACATTGTCCCTATATATAAAGGAGGGGACAGATCTCAAGCAAAGAACTATAGACCAGTGTCATTGACGTCCCACCTCACTAAAGTATTTGAAAGAACAGTTAGAGAGAAAATTTATGATTTCTTGGAGACACTGGGAAGATTCAACGAAAATCAGCACGGATTCCGATCAGGTAGATCATGCCTACCACAACTAATAGAACACTACAACAATATCCTAGATGCACTGGAAGGCAATGACGACTACGATGTCATATACACAGATTTTGCTAAAGCTTTCAACAAATGTGATCACGGTATAATAGCACATAAAATGAAATATATGGGAATAACAGGCAAAGTGGGAAAATGAATCTACAACTTCCTCAGAGAACGTCTACAGGTCGTCAAAATTCTAGGTATATCATCAGAATCGGAAGTACACAGCTCAGTACCACAAGGGAAAGTACTGGCCCCACTCCTGTTCATTTTCATGCTAACAGACATAGACAGCGGAGTAAACAACAACAGTATAGTAACATCCTTTGCAGACGATACAAAGATCAGCAGAAAAATCAGCGATGTAAATGAAGTGGAGGCCTTGCAGAGGGACACGAACAAAATATACAGATGGTCAGAAGACAACAACATGACATTTAACACCGAGCAATTTCAGCTCTTGAGATATGGTAGAAAAGAGGAACTTAAACAGATAGACAGGAAATTCAGAGAAGCACGAAAGCGACCGATCTTGGGGTAATAATGACCGATGATGCGAAATTCGAAACACAAAATCAGATAGCGATAAATAAAGCAAAACGAGTCGCGGGGCAGAAGGGACAGGACAGTAATGATTCCCCTGCTAAAAAGACTGATTATATCAAAACTTGAATACTGCTCAGTTTTGACGTCCCCATATAAAAAAGGAAGAAACTAATAAACTAGAAGAAACGCAGAGAATTTCACGGCCAAGATTGATGGCTGCAAAGAACTCAACTATTGGGAAAGACTACGTAAACTGAATCTGTACTCCCTGGAAAGAAGAGAGAGGTACACCATAATCTACATATGGAAAATGATCGAAAAACTGGTACCAAACTTAAAACTAAACCCAATTACCATTCAAACAACATTGGAAAATAGGAAAGGCAGAATATGCATGTTCCCAAATTAAAGGCCCGACAAGGGACCTCAATACTGAAGGAAAATAGCTTGGTTGTCAAGGTGCCAAGACTTTTTAACCAGCTTCCAAAGGACCTCAGAAACGTTACAGGGGTCAAAGTTGAAGTCTTCAAGAGAAGACTAGATGCCTGGCTCAAGACGGTACCAGATAAGCCGGGTGTACCTGGCTATGTACGGTGGAGAGCGCAAGAAAGCAACTCGCTTCTCCACCAAGCCAGACCTAGAGGCGGGGCCACCAGCTTGACCTTCGTGTGAAGAGAGACCAACGCACAAACAGCAACGACGTTAACGAGGTGTGTGTGTGTGTGTGTGTGTGTGTGTGTGTGTGTGTGTGTGTATATATATATATATATATATATATATATTATCTTACAACTATACATCTTACAACTATCATACTAAGATTATTCCTGGATGGAATGATTTTATTGCCCCCCTGAAGAGGGAATCGAAAGACGCCTATGATTTGTGGTGCTTTCATGGTAGACCCAGATTAGGACCATTATACTTGAATATGTGTAGAAGTCGGGGTCAGTATAAGGCGGCCATAAGGCGATGTAAACAGGAAGAGGAGTCTATTCGAGCATCAAAAGCCTGTGAAGCTCGCATAAATAACGATAATAACAAATTTTGGAAATTTGTTAAGAATCAAACAGATGTCAAAAATGTCCTCCCTCCGACAATCGATGGGGTGTCGGGGGAGGATGAAATTGCAAAACTGTGGAAAAACCACTATTCTAACATTCTTAACAGTGTGAGTAGGGATAATCTTAAGATAGATTGCAGCGAAACGACTGTGGGAGGAACAAGGGAAAATACTTTGATATCATTTTCTGAAGTAAAGAGGTTAATTAAAGAGTTAAAGACTGGTTCTGCGTCAGGGGTAGATGACTTATCGAATGAACACTTAAAATATGCAAATAATGTAGTATGTCTGCACATATCATTGCTACTATCAGCCATGCTGGCTCATAGCTATATCCCTGCAGAGTTCATGAGGGTATATATCTTGCCCCTGGTCAAAAATAAGTACGGAGACATTCTGTCCAGCAATAATTACAGGCCTATTGCTGTCGCTTCCTGCTTCTCGAAACTATTAGAAAAACTCTTGTTACTCCGATTAAATGATTTCCTATGGACATCTAATCAGTTTGGCTTTAAAAGGTCCCACTCAACTGACCTGTGTATCTATGTACTTAAAGAAACAATATCTAAATACATTGACAGGTATTCAACTATTTATAGCTGTTTCCTAGATATAAGTAAGGCATATGATAGGGTGAACCACAATATTTTATTTGCAAAACTAGAAGACAGGAAGGTTCCCATGTACATATTAAATTTATTGAAATTTTGGTATTCCCACCAATCTTTCACTGTTAGGTGGGGCAATGTACTATCCGAGTGTTTTGGCTCCTCTTGCGGGGTGAGACAAGGCTCCTTGCTCTCCCCTATGCTGTTTAATGTGTATATCGACGGATTAATTGCTTCACTTAATGAGGCAACAGTGGGATGTTGTATAGATAACACAAGGATAAATAACTTAGGTTATGCCGATGATATGGTGTTAATAAGTCCTTCTGTTAAAGGTCTGGATCGGCTACTAAAAGTCTGCGAAGTGTATTCGCAGAAACATGATATTCCTTTTAATGTTACAAAAACTAAGGTTATGCAATTTCATCCTAAAAGCTGTAATCAGCCAGCTGACATAAGGTTTAAAATGAATGGTGAAGTAATTGAGGAAGTACAAGAGTTTAAGTATTTGGGTCAAACTATTACCAGCTCCTTGAGTGATGACTCGGATATAAGAAAACAATCTCGAAGCCTGTGTGCTAAAGCGAATATGACCATAAGGAACTTTCGATTCTGTACAAGTGAAGCTAAAGACACTCTCTTTCGTACTTTCTGCAGTAGTATATACGGACAGCAACTCTGGGTGAATTATAAAAAAGGTTCTGGCAGAACTCTAAATTTGCTGTACAACAGGTCTTTTAGACTCTTACATAAATTACCCCCGAGATGCTCAGCTTCGCAAATGTTTGCCACCCGCAATGTCCCGAGCTTCCCGGAGGTAACAAGACGTGTTCAACACAGTCTAATGCAAAGAATTAAAAAATGAACCAACCCGATCATCCAAGCTATCCATGAGTCCTGCCATTTATCCTCTAAGCCAGAGGTTCTGAAACTGGGGGTAATTACCCCAAGGGGGTAATTTGGGTACTTCCAGGGGTAATGAAGCAATTCTTAATATGGTAAAAATTTCAACATTAATGTCCGAGTCACGAAAGAGACGATTAACCCTTTGAGGACCATGGTCAAGTATACTCGATTTCTAAAAATTGTTCATTCAGGACCGTGATCGAGTATACTAAACAATCTGAAAAAAAAATTCCTTTCAAAGAGTTTCAAAGTTTCAAAGTAATTTCAGTTATTTTCAGTAATTAATTTTTCCACTTTCTTTACAACTTCGGCATTGCAAGTTTGTGTGGGGTAATGAGATTAGTTGAGATCAGGAAAGCGGGTAACGGGGTCAAAAAGTTTAAGAACCACTGCTCTAAGCTATGGACTTCTTGGTACGAAAACGTCTGTCTGTAGCTCCACTTAACTTCGACATTACAGTATTATTTCTAATCAATTGTATATATTTCTATCCTTAGTATATGAACTGTCATTGTATTAATAATATTTGTCATATGGACTATAGTCTGCCAATAAACCTTTTCATTTTATTTCATTTCATATATATATATATATCAGACAACATATACTGCAACAAAAATATCTCACTTCCTTATATTATTGTATAAACTTAAATAAACTGAAAGGAAATTTGGAAATTGCTTTGTACAAATATTATTAAACCGCGAGTATTGCCAGCATACAACCGAGTATAACAAGTATAAAGACTATCTCAGATCTATTTTCCTGCGTGTTTAAGTAAATTCTTCGTTTTACTTCATTCCAAAGTTCTATATATTATTGTCTGTCTGCAATTTTCTCTCAATTCATCAGACTGGAAGACGACTGACATGTAAAAATTGGCATGTTTAGAGCATCTTCGCGTTCTTTAAAGATCTTCCAATATCTGACAGCAAACGGCGTCTCATTTACATGAATAATGAATAACAGGCTATAGCGCTGGGAATAAAAAAGATTAAAGAGGTACGCAGAAAGAGACTGACAAACAAACAGACACCGATAAGCGATTATATATTATATATATATAATATATATATATATATATATATATATATATTATATATTATATTATAGGTTTGGCGCTTATATTTACACACACACACAAACACATGTAATATGCATGTTAGAAATCATCGTAAAGGATACATAGGCTCCATGTTCAGAATATCGCAGCCATGGGCCTTCATCTTTACAACATGGGAAGAAACAGGCATCTTCTGTTTGTTATTTGACTCCTAAAAACTCGTTTTGTTCATGACGTAGAAATCAGAGAAGAGAAGCCCATTCTCCCCAATGACATGACAGACCTTATTCTGGCAAAACGCCTCCCGTTCAAGGGTGCAGGCGCCAGGTGTCTGGAGTGCCTCTATACGTGAATAAGTATTGGCATAGATCAGCGCTTTTTTAATTACTCTCACAAATACGAAGTGATAATGATAATGATGATAATATTAACGATAAAAAGGTTTTCGGATAACCATAAATTTGCTTATTTGCTTAAGTTATCTTAGCTTCGCAAATGTTTGCTAACCACAATGTTTTTCTAGCGTCTCGGAGGTAACGAAACTTGTTCAGTACGGCTGTTTCTCAGCCGGATTTGCCCCACGACCACCGTGTCAAGGTCTTAGGTCGGCGCATCCCCTTATCTTCCCAACATGGTAAACAAACTTACGAAGCGGGTTTTTTTGGGGGGGCTTTTTTGCGCACAAATCGCTACTACGTGGGTAAACAAACTACGACCTAGGGGATCGCGACTCACCGTTTGAGAAACACTGATCTAATGCAAAGAATTCAAAACTCGGCCAAACCAATTATCCAGCTATTCATCAATCCTGCCATACGTCATCAAGACTATTGAACTTCATGGTATGAAAACGTTTGTCTGTATAGCTGCACTTAACATCGTGACTGCTATTTTTCATTCCTTGTACAGGGTGTTTATAAAGTCCCTATCTATTTCAGTGAAAACGTAGCAAAAAGGATAAAATTCAATAACAATATAATATAAGGCATACATTTAATGAATACTTAAGCATATAATTCTACATGAGCACCATCAATATCTCTACAGAGTTCGAATCTGTCAGCAGCATTGCGGAACACATTTTGGAACATGACAGGGGTTATTGTTGTAACTGCTGTTACGATACGAGCACGTAAATCTTGCAGATCTATAACCCTCGTTTGATAGACGCTTGATTTGATAAAGCCCCATGCAAAGAAATCCAAGGGTGTTAGGTCAGGGGATCGAGCCGCCCAGGGCCTGTTGCCTCCACGTCCGATCGACCGATTTGGAAATCGTTCATTTAGGTACTCCCGAACAATGTTTGCTTAATGACAAGGTGCCCCATCTTGTTGAAAGACGACGGTGTTTAAAATGCCATCTGAATGAAGCTGGGACATTTACGTGCTCGTATCGTAACAGCAGTAACAAAAATAATCCCTGTCATGTAGAATCATATGCTTAAGTATTCATTAAATGTATGCCTTCTATTATATTGTTATTGAATTTTACCCTTTTTGCTACGTTTTCGCTGAAATAGGGACTTTATAACACCCTGTATTTTTATTTTTAGTATATTTTGTTTTCAGTTATTATTATTGCTCTATGTATTATAGTAGCTATTTTTCCATTAATAAAATTTTTCATTAAAACTTAGCCAACCGGACTTCTCACAAATATGAGTTCAATAAAACTATACAACCAAGAGTTGTCGCTGTCTTTAAACTCTGCACTCGATTGAAAACAACGTTTTAAGACGAATTAATTGTACAGTTCTGAATGACAAGATTATATGATTACTCGTCAAATGCCTAACCATTAGTACTCTTGCTATAGGTTTTATTAAACGTAACTCGGTAGCTATTGCGCTAGTTGTCATCCTGAATTCTGGAACTGAAATTAGTATTCTTTTTATGTAATTTATCCTTCTACTTTAAAGCTTTGAGTAAAATATATATAAAGGGTTTAAAGCAACAAATCCGCTACAGAAACAGACACATTCAATCAATTTACAAAAACAAATTCTATTTTCTCAAACCAGAATAAGATTATTCCATTAGATGAAAGCAAAACAAGCATTTTCCGTTCTTTTTTACGGAGACAACAGTTAACTCTTCTTTCTTTTTCCTTTGTATTTCCTTTTTAACTTTTGTCTATGTTTTCCTTGCTCTTTCCCTTCAACTCTTGGAGTAGAACTTGGAATGAAAAAGTTGTTCGTTAAACTGTCAATGCACTAATGCCGAAAACTGTGTCCATTTCATTTGAACAATTAATTTAATTTTTTTCTTTTTTGACTTTAAATATTTCGTTTTTATTTTAGTTTTAACCACATTTGCGGTAACTCTAGCATGAGGTTGGTTGGCTTGGCAGATGAGCGAGTTTTAAAGCAGGGCAGATCCGGGTGTGATAGGGGGTTACTCGTCCGTAGAAGCTGTCGGCCATGAAGGTGTCTGTTTTTATATTTCTTTAAAATAAATATTTTTACAATTATTTCTTTGTTATATTGATTTTTTGAAAAAGTGAAAATTTTGTCCCTTTAAACGGGAGCTACTTTCCTTCATTTACAATTCATTGAAAATGTCTCATGCGTCTCTTATTTTTCTGCTTCCTTCCCGCAGTGAATTTTAAGGAGTTTGTTATGAAAGTAGGCGCTCCCATTTTATTCTACAGTATTATCTCTCAGCGGGCGTTCACGAAAAACCTTCTGCTTTTCAATGAGTGTATAAATATAATTTGCGTTTGATGTACCTATTCTTTTTCAAGGGTTCAACACGTTTAACAGTAGTTCAACTTGTTTCTCAGTAGTTTGTTTCAATGTGTTATGTGTGTATGCGAGTTCTTTTCATCTTTCTTCCCTTGATTTGGAGAATTTTTTTTGAGAGCAATTTTTGTTTCATCCATCCAATTTCAATACCTGGTGTTATTTACATCTTTATAACGACTCCGTTGGGTCTCGTCTATATTAAATATAGTGTGTGTGTAAATGTTCATGTTATGAAACGCCCGTGAATATACATTCTGAACTCAACAGTTTTTGTTGAGTCCAGGGCAATCACTTTGATTTGTATACGTCCTCTATAAAATTGATTATAAAAATATCCTGTATGAAAGAGTAACAACCTCTTGGGTGTTCTTCAAAGACTGATAAATCAAAAGCATTAATATTTTGGCGTATTAACAAGCAAGATTGGGAGAACTTAAAAAAGCGTTGAAAGAGAAAGATTGCTGTTGTAAGTATAATAAGCTTGCATAGATACAGCAAAGGTTACACTAAAGTACATGTTACACTTTATCACCATAAATTGGTGAGATGTTTTAAATGACCGAAAGACCGTGGTTTCAATTCGTCACTCTAGTTAGTGTGCATGTAGCGTGGCGGACGTTTATACTTGGACTATGAATTGTGACATCAAGCAAGTACATACTGAGGATGGCAAATGCTCTGCTCCGGAGCCGGTACTGGATTTTTTGGAGTGGAGAGCAGCCGGAACTGAAAATCCCAAAAATAAACGGAGTCAGAGAAGAACTGGAGCAAGGCTACCGGTAGCTGGAGCAAAACCTTTTGAGCTTGCTCCGAAAATTTCTTTTTTATATCTTTTGTCATATACATATATACTGTATATAGGGTGGGGCAACAAGCTAGATCTTCGTCAGAATGAACAATTCGGGCGGAAGGAAAAAACACCACATCAGTGATTTACAAATGTTGGTAATTTCTAGACCACTCAGTCAGTACTCATGAAGGCGTCATATAAGCTTTTCCTTTTTTGGAATGTCTTTCTTTGCCATTAATCTCTTCCAGACTGACCAAAGATTTTCGATTGGATTCAGATCTGGTGAATTTTCGGGCTAATCTAACACTTCAATGCCGTTTTCTTCAAAAACTTTTTCACAATATTTGCTATATGATATTGTGCCAAATCTGTTGAAACAACCATTTTCTGTGTCCAATTGGCATCAACTTTTCTTTCATCATTGGTGTATATTTTTGGCTATTCATCATTCCACTTCCAAAAAAAAAATCTCCTGTTCCCATGGATTATAAAGAAGGACCAAACCATAACCTTCTCAGAATGCTACGCGGTGCAAGATAGGTGAATAGTTGATGTCTTGTCACCTTTCATTTTCCTTAAGTCCGACCAGAAAATGAGACTCGCCGCTAAAAATTACCCGAGAAAAATAAACTTAAATTCTAACATGTCTCGAGAAAACACAAAAACGACACATCAGATCGACATATCAGATAATGAGCGTCACACCTATGAACATGAAAAACTATTCATAGCTGTAAGATTTTTCAATTTGTAAAGTGGATGTCTTGTAACGTAACAGCAAAAAGTTAGTAGTAAAGTTAATAATATTCCTTAAAGGTGATTGCAAAGTGTTCGAATATTTTGGATCATTCTTGAAAATGAACCTTTTTCTAAAAACGAAGTGTACATTCCCGACATCTTGTTTCTTTCCAGTCGTTTATAGTGAAATTTTTGCACTTTCGTGCCCACTGCAACTTCTTTGCACGCATCTTTGCTGTTCACAACGAGTTTTAGATGATCGAATGGAATGAATGCCACGTTCCTTAAGCCTCCTCATTGTTGTTGCAGAAATTTTCAGCCCACAGCCTTCAGACTTGTTTTAAATTTCATACGACGTCTTCCTTGGGTCTTGCTTACAAATTCTTAAAAGTGTTGAGTCGCTTGCAGTAGTTATCTTCTTTCTCTCCACTTTCCCACGCATTCTATTCAAGACAACGCCATTGGAATTGTACTGCTGTCAGAGTTGGGCAGTATTTAAATACATTTGTATTTAAATACGTATTTAAATACGTTTGTGTATTTAGAACTGTATTTATAAATACATTGTTTTTCATGTATTTAAATATAGTATTTAAATACTTTAATGAGTATTTAAATACAATGTATTTAAATACTCAAAATATAAAAATGTAAATACTTTTACTGGTTTAATACACGTTCTGTACTAGCACAGTACGACGCGTCGACAGTGTAGTACAGCATGTTCATGTTTCAACAGTTTGGGAAAACATCCTCTCATAAAAAGACTGTTCCTCCGCTATAACACGACATTACCATCTTCGGCACCGGTAGAGCGAATATTCTCATTCGCGGGAATCACTTTGACTCCCAAAAGAAACTCTCTTTCAGACAAAACTTTTGAAAGATTGGTTTTGATCCGCAGCAACCGTGAAATAAAAGAGAATTCGTAAGGTGCCTTATGTTTATGTTTACGTCTTATGTTTACGTTTATGTCTCATCTACTCATTAATTGTTACTCATTTTGCAATGATATAATGAGTATCATATGTCACTGGTTGAACATCGTAAGTTCTAAGTTCTTTTGTTTTTGTTTTGTTCTAAAAAGGGAAATATATAATCGGAAATTAGATTGTACTATTTCTTTATCCTTTATCAAGCATTTTATATTGTTGTTACTCATGAATTAGTGAATGCATATGTTAAAATTTGTATGTATTTAAAATGTATTTACAAATGTATTTAAATACAATTGATGTATTTTGTATTTAGTATCTAAATACATTCGTAAAATGTATTTAGTATTTAGTATTTAAATACATTTCTCCCATGTATTTAGTATTTAAATACATTCAATGTATTTATTGCCCAGCTCTGACTGCTGTATGATTCGATGCACAGCCGATTTTGATAGAGTTAGGTTACTAGATATCTATCTGTTCACCCTTATCAACGTTTTCATAGTTGTTCTTAGTCATCTTTATTATTGCTCAGGGTACTCAGAAACTCAGTAAATTATACTTTGGTTTGATGGTTGTTAAAGTCGGCATCGAACAAGTCTCTCTCTCTCTCTCTCTCTCTCTAGGAGACTTCAACTGTCGCGGCATAAAGTGGGAAGACAGGACTGCTGATGCCGAAGGGAGGAAGCTAGTTGACTTTGCTGATGAGAACTTCCTCACTCAGTGGGTCAATGGACCTACACGAGGCGAAAGCGTTCTAGACTTAGTATTCACAACCGAAGACAACCTCGTCACTGTCCTCACCGTTGACGAATCGTTGGGCGGGAGTGATCACGGTCTGATTAAGTTCTGTATGTGCGTCCCTCGGGTGAAGCGTAGTGACTCTAGAGGCAGTAAGCTCGATCTACGGCGTGCGGACTTTGTTGGCCTCTGGGATAGCGTAGGTGAGATGGGGTTAGAGGTTGGTGGCGATGTTGAGGAAGTATGGAGTTCATTCCGGGACAAGTTTATGGTGCTGCAGTCTGCTGCCATACCCTCAAAACCGGTCACCCCTGCTTCAACGCAGCCTAAGTGGTTCAGTCGGGACATCGCTTCGGCTATCCGAAATAGGAAAGCTGCGTATAGGAGGGCGAAGGCCAATCGTTCCCATGAGAACACTGAGTCATATGTCCACCTGTGCAGAGAAGTGAAGGCGAAGGTTAGACTAGCGAAACGTAACGAAGAACTCCGGGTGGCAAGCCTCTGCAAGGGGAACCCTAAGGAGTTTTTTAGTTATGTTAATAGTAGAAAGCCCATTAGAAGCATGATAGGTTCATTAAAGGACCACAGCGGCGTTCTGCGGACCTTCGACGCGGACATCGCTAATGTGCTGAATAAGTACTTTACGGGAGTGTTCACCAGGGAGGACACTCGCGTCATCCCTGAGCCAGGCGTCAGGCATGAAGGTGCTGGCCTGGATAGCGTTCGGTGTACCGCGACAGTCATTGCCGATAGAATAGATAAACTGAGCGCGTTTAAGGCTCTTGGGCCAGACCAGTTCCTCCCCAGAGTGTTGCGGGAAGTGCGCGAGCAGGTGGCTACCCACCTGGCTACAGTCTTCAACAAATCGTTGGAGACGGGCCAGGTGCCTGGTGACTGGAGGGAAGCCAACGTGACCCCTATCTTTAAGAAAGGGGCTCACGATAGTCCATGGAACTATCGTCCCATTAGTCTCACTTCGTTGTAGGTAAATTATTATAGGGGATAATAGCGGATAGGATCGTTGACCATTTGAATTCGTACAAGCTGCTTGGGGACTCCCAACATGGGTTTAGACGGCATAGGTCGTGTCTCACCAACTTGCTCGAGTTTTTCCACGTCATGTGGAGTGAGTATGATAAGAGTAGGGCGATTGATTTACTTTATCTCGACTTTGAGAAAGCCTTTGATAAGGTACCTCACCGCCGGCTAATGGCCAAAGTACGCGCGCTGGGTATCGGTGGGGAGGTAGGTAGCTGAATTGAAAACTGGCTGAAGGATAGGCGGCAGAGGGTTGTAATTAAAGGGGCTAGTTCGGGTTGGGCCTCGGTCACTAGCGGGGTTCCTCAGGGTTCAGTTTTGGGGCCACTGTTGTTTATCATTTACATAAATGATATCGACGGTGGCATCGTCAGTAGGATCGCCAAATTCGCTGATGACACGAAGCTTGGGGCCAATGTTGGGACGCCAGAGGCGATTGAACAACTGCGTGCGGACCTACGTAGGATAGGAGAGTGGTCCGAAAAATGGCAAATGCCGTTTAACTTGAGTAAATGCAAGGTGATGCACATTGGCTACGCCAATCCCAAGTCGGACTACTCGATGTTGGGGAGTAATATCGAGGCGACTGATTTGGAAAAGGACTTGGGTGTGCTAATTAGCAGCGACATTAAGTTTACGAAACAGTGCGTACAGGTGGAAAAGAAAGTCCAGAAGTTGTTGGGTTATATCAGGAGGCAATTTCGATTTCGGAATAAGGAGATTGTGCTCTCTCTGTACAATTCTCTGGTTTGGCCGCACCTGGAGTATGCTGTGCAGTTCTGGTATCCCACCCTCAGGAAAGATATTGAGAGGCTGGAGCGAGTGCAGGCGAGGGCCACAAAGTTAATCCCTTCCGTTAGGCATATGGGCTACAATCGACGCTTACGCGCCCTGAATTTGTTTTCGCTGGTAACTCGGGGCTGCGCGGTCAACTCATCGAGGTTTACAAGTTCTTACGCGGGTTCAACAATGTCGATTTTAAAAGCATGTTTAGTTTAAATGATAACCCAACTCGCAACAATGGCTGGAAGTTGGATTTGAAACAGTTTAGGACTAGTGTGTGTGGGAATTACTTTACGTAAAGATCTGTGACATGTGGAACAGGCTACCTTCAGAAGTTGTGAACAGTTCTTCTGTGATCTGTTTAAGAAAAGGTTAGACCGAATCTTGCACACTATTTGAGGGTGTATGAATTTTTCCTTGGCACCTGTTGCCATTGGTACCTCCTCGGTATGGGCCGCAAGGCCTTTTGAGGTACTTGTTTCCTTGTAACTCTCTCTCTCTCTCTCTCACACACACACACACACACACACACACACACCATATACAGTATATACAGGGTAGCGCAAAAGTTGCGCATCATAGGAATTTTCAGTGTTGATTATAATATATTATTGTTTTCCTTTTAGGTAGGGGATGGCTACGAAATTAACAATAGACGAGAGGGTGACCCTGGTTTTAATGTATGGAATACCAAGTACAACAAATCGATGAATCGGTAGAGAATTTAAATTCTGTACCGATTCATCGATTTGTTGTACCTGGTATTCCATACATTAAAACCAAGCTCACCCTCTCGTCTATTGTTAATTTCGCAGCCATCCACTACCTAAAATAAAAAATATATTATAATCAACATTGAAAATTCCTATGATGAGCGACTTTTGCGTCACCCTGATATATATATATATATATATATATATATATATATATATATACACAGTCAGCTCCGGATCCGGAACAGGCATTCCTCCAGCAGAGATCAGGCGGAGCTGGAGCTGGACAAAAGAAACCCTGGCAAGAGCGGAGCAGAACTGGAGTAACAACAGCCGGAGCCGAGCGGGAATGGAGCCAAGAAAGTCAGAGCACTGCCAACCCTCGTTTACGTTGACACATAATATACAGTAACATTTTTCACTCATAAGTAGTTTGAGTTTGCGAGGTCACCAAATCACTTTACTGTTGTCAGAATTTTCGACAAATAAAAATTTCAACAAATGATTTAGCCAAATGCACAAATCGTATACAAAGAAATACGTTTTGTATATAACCGTTTTTAATCTTTGTATTTCTTATTAAATTCTGATTTCCCGAAATAAATGCTTTGTTGCATGGAAGAATAAGTAAATACATATAAAATTAAACAAAAGCATTTCACGTGGCGCAAAATGTTTACAACACTTAATTAAAATTAACGAGGATATTCGAGATTTTATGCCACTAATTGTTTGTTACTGGAGCTAAAGTTTGTTCGTTGATTAGCTTTACAAAAAAATACTTGTAAGCTTAAAAAGGTTTTGCATCAAAACAAATAGTTGGTTTGGAATATATATATATATATATAGAAAATTATTTCACCCTGTATATTGATCTTACTGCTGAGGCGTATGTTGTACCCATACTTTTACTCTTTCAAACGCTGGCTTTGAATCTAGGTTCAACGCCCCAGGAGTAGAGGTGCAGGCTCATAACTGGAGGGAGGTATCAGAATACGGTGCTCAATTGAAAGGCGGCTAAAGTCAGCAACTGATACTTTCAGATGACAGTCAGTTTCTCCATAAATAATTAATTTTCCTAATTTTTACACAAAATAATTAATTTATTTCCTTTTCCATTTCAGACCATCATTCTGCTATAATTGGTGAACAAGTTATAACATAATGAAATACTCTTTGGAAGATGAAGCATTGATATTGAACCTGCGTAAGGAGAAACACTTGGGTGCAAAACGAATGAAGAAAGAGTTTCCAAATAAACGATGGACTATACCTGGACTTCAATATCTCATAAAGAAAATCGATATCACAGGGTCGACCAAACGAAAAGAAGGCAGTGAAGGCCAAAAACATCACGTACTGAGGAAAATATTGACACGGTTTCATCCATGATATGCAGTCAAGAAGAACGGCCCAACACCCACAAGTCCGTTAGAGAAATTTCAAAAACTACTGGTATTTCTCGCTCTAGTGTTCGTCATATATTAAAAGATGATCTGGGTCTTAAATGTTTTAAAAGAGTCGAAGTTCATAAGCTCTCTGCATCAAATAAACAAGCAAGAGTTGAAAAATGTCGTGCTCTGTTAGATCGATTCCCAGACAGAGAAGTGTCGAAAATATGGTTCAGCGACGAGAAGACCTTTACGGTTGCTTCAACAATAAACACACAAAATGACCGAGTTTATGGAAGACAGGACAAAATATCTATCAGTCTAGCTCGACTTTGCAGGGAACGTCCGCATTTTTCTCAAAAAGTCATGGTTCCCATCTTTATTTCAGAGTTAGAAAAGTTAGGGATTGTGTTTGTTGATCAAAATGTCAAAATCACTGCTGCTTATTACCAAGAAAAAATCCTTGATGCGGTAGGTCAATGGCGGGCAAGGTTGCAAGCGTGCATTGATAATGGAGGGCACATTCCGCATAATCTTGGACTCAATTAGGTAACTGTATAGAAACAAAGTTTTTCTACCCCTGTCTGTATAACAGCGAATTACAAAATAATGGTTACAGTTAGCAAAAATCCAACTTCACCACGAGATAAACCACGAAATTCTATACAGGACACATATATTGATTGTACAAAAAACATTTGATAAAGGTAAAATTATATTGTTCAAAATCAGGGTAATAGTTTTTTTGGCCCACCCTGTATATATACACTGCATATAAAATAGCAAATAGTTGGTTTGGGAGACATATGAATGAAAATGAAAAGGTTTATTGGCAGACTATAGTCCATATGACAAATATTATTAATACAATGACAGTTCATATACTAAGGATAGAAATATATACAACTGATTAGAAATAATACTGTAATATCGAAGTTAAGTGGAGCTACAGACAGACGTTTTCGTACCAAGAATTCCATAGCTTAGAGGATAAATAGCACGACTCATGGATAGCTTGGATGATCGGGTTGGTTGATTTTTTAATTCTTTGCATTAGACTGTGTTGAGCACGTCTTGTTACCTCCGGGAAGCTCGGGACATTGCGGGTGGCAAACATTTGCGATTTATATACAGAATAATATATATATATATATTATATATATATATATATATATTATATATATTATATATACACAAACTCAGAATGGTCCCCTGAGAAACTTATATGTTAAACACAGACCGTGCATGGAACAAGGAACTCTTCTGGGAAAATTAAATCCACTATAGTCCGAATAAGTAATGGTAAATGACATTTACCATTACTTTTACCATTTACCATTTACCATTACTTATTCGGACTATAATGGATTTAATTTTCCCAGAAGAGTTCCTTGTTCCATGCACGGTCTGTGTTTAACATATAAGTTTCTCAGGGGACCATTCTGAGTTTCTGTATATTAAACGGACGTGTTACGTGCCTTGAAAAGTGGACGCTCAATGTCCCGGTTGAGGTTTAAGTTTTGGTTTTTTTTTGGCTAAAAATACAATAGTTACCCCTTTTTCTTTGACTTATTCAATCCGACGTGAATGCAACGAGTCTTTTACTTATATAGAGGCTCTAAATGTAGTGGGACTAGGCCTTGCTTTAAATTCTAGATCCATGTCCCAAAGCTGGATCCTGTCTGCTTTGCAGATAGCTGGTGAGGGAAGCTATATTTATGGGACCTCTTTGCGAGAGACCCGTTGCCGACGTCGGGCTAGCATCATGAAAAAGAAAAACTATGGTATTTGTCATTTACCATTACTTATTCGGACTATAGTGGATTTAATTTTCCCAGAAGAGTTCCTTGTTCCATGCACGGTCTGTGTTTAACATATATATATATATTATAAGTTCGGGAATGTATAACATTGACAATATCTTGTGAAAATGTCTTTTGCCTTTAATTAGTGCTTGTTAGGCTTGTACTAATCTCTTTTTATTTTTATTGTTTTAATGTACATAGGTGTATATATTTTGGTCATCTTACCTTCGCCCTTTATTCCCTGACGAGGTGTATTGCTGAATACACAAAAGGACTTGGAATAATATTTTCTTTTTTCTTGTGGGTTTGCATCATATATATACTTCTCTGATTTCCCATGGAATGATTACTACTTCCCTGACCGGGGGCCCTCCGAGTGTGCTGAGCGCATCACAGAGGTGATTTTCTCGGGCATGGGGGCGTACGTTTCATATTCTCTTCCTACTACTAATGCAAAAAAAAACAAACTCGGTTTAACTTTGCTTGTTCTAATGCTATCCGCAACAGAGAGGAGCCTTTCAAAACATACCGTCGCCATGCAACTTCTGACTCTCACTTAGCTTATAAGTTATTTCTGTTTGGAATCGTGTTCTTCGACTCGCCAAAAATTCCTTCATCAGACAAACGTGTGAAAACCTATCCAATTCTAATTATTCTCCCTCTTTCTGGCATCTAGCCAAGAACCTCTCCAACCTCTACTTCTTCTTTCCTTCCTCTTTTCTATTCCGACGGCTCAGTCGCCATCTCTTCTCCCGATAAAGCTGACCTCTTCGCTCAAACTTTCGTCTGCAACTCAACCCTGGACGATACAGGTGCTGTTCTTCCATCTCCTCTTCACTCTGAATTAATTATGTTTGAAATTAGAATCTCCTCCAAAGATGTTTCTTTTGCCCTATCTTGAC
Organism: Bathynomus jamesi; assembly: GCA_023014485.1. NCBI lineage: Eukaryota > Metazoa > Arthropoda > Malacostraca > Isopoda > Cirolanidae > Bathynomus > Bathynomus jamesi. The sequence continues at coordinate 603,078 of JAJOZX010001486.1, forward strand.
GCAACTCTGCGAAGGCGTACGGTCCAGATCGGGACCTTCCTATTGTTAAAAACTGTGCTTCTGTGCTGACACCCTACCTAGGCAAACTCTTTCGTCTTTGTCTTTCACCTAGTACTTTTCTTTGCTGCTGGAAGTTTGCTTTCATTCAGCCTGTCCCAAAGAAGGGTGAATCTATCCTTAATAAAAAAATGTTTAAACACCTCTGTTCTCACAATTTTCTTTCAGATCGTCAGTATGAGTTTCGCAAGGGACGATCTTCTGGCGATCTTCTTGCATATCTCCCTGACTCTTTGTCATCCTCCTTTCAGGATTTCGGTGAAACTTTTGCTATTCCATTAGATATATCAAAAACTTTTGATAGAGTCTGGCACAAATCTTTAATTTCGAAACTGTCCTCCTTCGGTTTCTATTGTTCTATCTGTGCCTTCATCTCTGATTTCCTTTCTGTCCGATTAATAGGAGCAGTTATAGATGACCACTGTTCTTTTCCTAAAGCTATTAACAGTGGTGTTCCTCAGAGCTCTGTCCTGTCACCCACCTTTTTTCCTTTTATTTATGAATGATCTATTAAGTTACATTTCCTACCCTATCCACTCCTTTGGTGATGATTCTATTTTTCACTTCTCCACCCGCTTCCCAAAGCGTTCCTCTTAACAGTCACTCCATGGTTCTTGAAGGACGGCTTTGGTGCACCTGACGGTCCTGACCTCTGCTCTTTCTACTATTTCCGATTGTGGCAGAGAAAACCTTGAGTCTTTCAATGCCTCAGAAACTCAGTTCCTTCATCTGTTTACTCGTCACAATCTTCCACACGACCATCCCCTTACTTTCAACAATACACAGCTCAATCCTTCCTCTTCTCTCAACATTCTTGATGTTTCTCTCTTGTGATCTTTTTTGGAAAGATCACATATACTCTCTTTTCAAAACAGCTTCTAAGAGGTTCGGTGTGCTGTAGTGACTCTGCAGTTTCTTCACCCCCACTCAGTTGCTGTCTCTGCACAGGGGTCTTGTTCGCCCCTGTATGGAGTATGCTTCTCGTGTATGAGGCGAGTTAACCCACACAGCTCTACTTCACCGGATGGAATCAAAGGCTTTACGTCTCATCAATTCCTCGCCTCTTACTGACTATTTTCAATCCCTCTCTCTTCGCCGCAATGTTACCTCACTCTCTCTTTACTATCGCTATTACAATGGACACTGGTCTTCCGAACTCTAACTGCATGCCTTCTCCTTTAAGGAAAGCACACAGCACCAGACTTTCTACACATTCTCATTCCTTTTTTGTCCAACTCTCTAATGCAAGAGTTAATTGATATTTTCAATCTTTCATATACTCAACCGGTCAAATCTGGAACAATCTTCCTCAATCCATCTTTCCCCCTGTTTATGACCTCCAATCTTTCAAATGCAGAGTGTTCAAGCATCTCGAAAATCCTGGACCTTGATTTTGGCTCTCTTCTTCTTGTGTGGAGGGGGCAATCGTCCTTGGCCCCCTCCTTCCTGCATAAAAAGAAATACATATATACAGGGTGTTTCACAACCGGTCTGCCATATTTTGGGGGTGATTTTGAGGGCGATTTTGGGGGTGATTTTGGGGGTGATTTGGGGGGTGATATCGAGTAAGAAAGTTAATACAACATGAGTGCTATTTCCGACCGTTGCGGAGCTACGGACGTTTTAAGGTGCAAGGAAAAAAATAAACGAGAGTATTAATCTGATGTATTTATTGCTACATTTCATGAGACACCTTATAAATGTTCATAATGTCCGCCTCGGTTTTCAATGCACAGCCTTGCTCGTTCCAAACAAGCGTCCACTGCCCATTTAATCATTTCGGGGTGTTCTCGTATGTAAGCAGCGTTATCCATAATCCGACGCAAGAGTTCCTCTCTCGTTTGTACTTTGGTCTTGTAGACCATCTCTTTCATAAGGCCCCATAAAAAGAAATCTAACGGTGTTAGGTCCGGAGATCTCGGGGGGCCACGATACTGGACCAGCACGACCAATCCAACGATTCCCGTACCGCTGATTCAAGTAATCCGTAACATGACGACCAAAATGTGGTGGCGCCCCATCGTGCTGAAAAAACATCCTGCGCCTTGTCTCCAAGGGCACGTCCTCCATCAAAAGCGGCAATTCGTTCGTCAGGAAGTTCAGATAAATATCAGCAGTTAATCGTTGTTCCAAAACGAACGGTCCAATCAGCTAATCTCCAATTACACCGCACCAAACATTCACTGAGAATCGATGTTGAAAGTTTCCTTCAACGATACCGTGGGGATTATCGGCGGACCCCAAGTGGGAATTTCGTCTATTATTAATTCCATCCCGAATGAATTGTGCTTCATCACTAAACAGTATGTGATTAAGAATTTGGCGATGCATAACCATCCACTGGCAGAATTGAACACGTTTATCGTAATCATCCGGTTGAAGAGCTTGCACACGTTGCAAATGATAGGGATACAAACCCTCATCATGTATGGTTCGCCATACACGCGATGCGGATTCACCAATTCGTCTAGAAATCCTTCGAACACTGGAAGTTGGGCTACGTTGTACTAGGTCCAGTATGCGGTCCTGCACAGCAACGGGCCGTCGTACTGCATGTTCTTGGTTACGTAGAACATTTGTCCCTGTTTCCCTTAATCTCTGGTGTGTGTCACTAAACACTTGCCTGTTCGGTATTCGGCGGTTCGGAAAACGTCTTCGATATTCCTCAACTGTCGCTCTGCTGTTACCATCACAGAATCTATAAATGAAATAGATATCAGCGTATTCAGCGGGTGTGAACTGTTGATTCATTTTGATTGTTCAAATTAGCGCAACACAGTGTCTCGTACCACAGATCAGAACGAACTGAAAGAAAAACCTGTGGATTAGTAGTGGTAACTTCGTTAACCGAAATTACCACCAGTGCTGCCATCTATCGAATTACACACAAGTATGGATTTGCTGTTTGCACATCTTAAAACGTCCGTAGCTCCGCAACGGTTGGAAATAGCACCTATGTTGTATTAACCTTTTTACTCGATATCTCCTCCCCCCAAAGTATGGCAGACCGGTTGTGAAACACCCTGTATAATCAAGAGCTAGTCGTGGCCATGTCGCAACATCGTCGTTTCCATCAGCGAAGGTAAGCGATATTGAGTCTGGGTTGTAGTTGAATGGGGGACCGTCCTCTACGTCCAGATGATGTAGCGACCCGTAGTGTGGATCCTATGTAAAACTGTGGGGCCTCTCCGTCATATGAGCATTACCGTTGCGAAGACAGTTAAACAACCTCAAAACATCCTCACATCCTGTGGGTGTGTGTGTGTGTGTGTGTGTGTGTGTGTGTTTGTGTGTGTGATAATTCACAAATGTAGCGGGGTAATTATTTTTTGTGAGGTAACACTTTTCGCAGCTCGGAACATTAAAATTTTATATAAAAATTTAGAAACATTTTTAGTGTGGGAGAAAAGATATGTCGGTGTTCATTAGGTTAGGTTAGGTTATTTAAGGTTAAAAATTAGCGAGTACCTTACTACTTAATGACGCAACATAAATCGCCATTTGTGTCCGAAAGACCTCCTCGGTTCGGTGGCACTAAGGTTAGGTTAGGTTAAGTTAAATTAGGTTTGGTTAAATAGTTTTTTAGATATATAGATTAAAAAAAGTCGGACCTCGTTTTTACAGAGGTGCGCACGTGTGTGAGAAAGTTACAAGGAGTTACAAGGACAAGAGGAAGCCTCAAACACCTTCCGGTCCATTCTGGAAAGTTCCTGTTATGCAACAACTTTATTTTTCTTTCAACTATTCTAGCAGGGGTAGAAAACTGAATACAAAAGTATAAGGCTCTCTCCCCACTCTCCGCTCCCTCCCTGCCAGAGGCAGGTACGGAAAAAGGTTGAAGAAAATACCTTGACACTGGAAAAGTAGCCAAGGAAATTTTACACGAAAGTGGAGAATATATAAAAAGTTCTATAATTAGCATGTCACAGAGACACCGTGCAAGCGAACTCCTGCAGAGTTACGTTATGTTTTAGTCTTAAACCATGAGAGTATTCAGTACGTTGTCTAGCCTATTTTTAAACACATTTACACTTTGGCTGGAAACAACCTCTGAGGGAAGTTGGTTCCAGATATTAACTATTTTATAAGAAAAGAAATTGCCGCAGACAGAGGTCCTAAATGTCTTTAGTTCCAGTTTAAACCCATTATTTCTTGTCGGATTGGCATTAAGTGAGAATAAGTTCCTGTAGTCTACCCTGCCTATTCCATTGAGCATCTTGAAGACTTGAATAAGCTGATCGCGCAACCTCCTCGTCCCTAAGGAAAACAGATTTAGGCGCTCCAATCTTCGTTGGTAGTTTTGCATTCTCATTGAAAAGATAAATTTTGTAGCCCTTGCTTGTACCCTTTCTAACCTTTCTATATCCCTCCTGATGGATGGAGACCAAAACTGCACACAGTATTCCAGTTGAGGTCTGACTAGTGAATTATAAAGAGACATTACAGTCTCCTTGTTCCGAAACTAGAACTGTCTTTTAATATAACCTAATATTTTAACCCTCTTTTCGACTTCACATTTCTTCGACGGTTTCAGATCATTGCTGATATAGACCCCCAAGTCTTTCTCTAGATCGGTCTTAGTCAAGTTCCTTTCCAAGAGAGAGTAAGCGGTCTTCGGGTTTTCATAACCTATGTGCATTACCTTATATTTATCAAAGTTGAATGGCATCTGCCAAGTTGCAGACCATTCGCCCAACCTGTCAAAATCATTCTGAAGCGTTATTATGCCCTCCTGAGAACCTACACTACTTCCTAATTTCGTATCGTCTGCAAATTTGGAGACGTCTATATCGTTAATATAGATGATAAAAAGTAAAGGACCCAGAATGGAACCCCGACGGACACCACTGGTGACGGGCGCCTACTCCGAAGCCACTCCATTTATTACCACTCTCTGCTTTCTAGCTTTTAACCACTCCTCAATCCAGTTAGAAACGAGCCCGGTGATTCCTAGTCCTCTGACTTGAGGCATCAATCTCGCGTGAGGGACTTTGTCAAAGGCTTTTTGAAATTAGATTGTTAGATTCAAGGTGATACACAATACGTTTTGTAATGATGGATTCCAACAGTTTGCCGACAATTGATGTTAAACTGATCGGGCAGTAATTACAAGGATTTTCCCTATCACCCTTTTTAAAGATTGGTGTTACATTTGCTAACTTCCAGTCGGTTGGAACTTTCCCTAACTCGATTGATTGTTTGAATATGGTTACTAAGTCGTCAACAACATTGTGGCTAACCTCTTTTAATACCCCTGGAAGAAATAACTCGGGACCATGTTTGAGAGACTTACTTTTACAATTTATTAATTATATTGGCAACTTTCCCACCTGGAATTACTTAGATAAGGAAGCACTGATTCAGAGGCATCTCCAACCGGTCAGCACACCCCAGTTTAAGAATTCCCACGAAAGAGTACATCAAGTATGTGATTTTCTCCCCTTTTTTGAAAATAATGCTTTCTCGTAATGGTCCAATCATCTTGGATTTCCCCTCCCCCCTAAAAACTCCTCATAACTTACGTTATCAAAACGATTTAAAATTTTGAACACCTGAATTAATTCACCCCCTCAAGGGGAATATGTTTCAAATCTATACAAATTCAGCTCCGAGTTTGTCTTCATATGTTTTACCAATTAATAATGGAATAAGTTTAGTTTGTTGCGCGGCGCTGAACCCTTTCTAGTCATATATGTCGACGAAAACTGCACAGTTTAGGCCGGGTCGAAATTTTATATTGAAACGGTACATATTGTGAGGGGTTTGAATGGAACAGAGGAACCCCTTCATAAATTATTTTCGTTGTTTAAAGCCTCCTACCCCTGGCACAAGTTTTCACTTTTTGACCTATATTGAAGAATATTCCATTTATACGAGACTTACTCTACATTCAGGTTTTTTGATGACATAAATCTTTATTAACCTATAATATTTTATTTAATAATGTACAGTATTAAGAAAATTAATTAAGTACAACAATATATTCAGAAGAAAAAATTAGAGGCATAATAAATGTGTTAAAATTCAATTCACTTTTTCATTGTTCCTTATCACATCAAAAGGGAAGAAATTTTCAATATCATTAGGAAATTTTATTTCATATGTTTCTTACTCATTCCACTGGGCCTTCCATTCAAACTTGGGCAGTATTCACTTTGATTCTAATGAGTTTAAGATAACCTTTTGACGGTTGTCATATTCTATTCTTTCCTGACATACCTTTGTTACTAGGTTCACTGCCCTTTCCACAATTTGACTGTGGCATGGAAAAGAAGCTATCTCCAGTGGCTTACATTGAGCCTGTAGTAGCTCATCGTCGCTAAAACTGTTTAGCAGCGGTGGAGGATTAATGATCTCTTTTTGCCAATCGATCATCTCGGTGTAGTCAGTAGATTGGAAATTGAGGGTTCGAGGCAACTCAAAGTTTCTGGTACCTGAAAATCCTGTTCTTGAAAGGATGATTTTCTGAATAGCTTGCTCTCTAATTTCTAGTCTCTTGTCAGTTACCATTGATATGAATATATTTTCTGGGTTGGCAAAGTAGGCATTATTCTTTAATACTGGTTTTATGATTGATCTATGTTGTTGATCTAAATTTCGAAGCAAGTACATTAAATGCCAAAAGTTATATGCACCATCAGTTGCATTACGATGAGACTTTATCCAAAACCACCCTGGAGCATAGAACTGCATAATAATCTTGACTATATCTTGAAGGTTCGGGATTTGGCGTTGAGATATATAATCGAAGGACCCTGCTGGCTAGAGAGAGCCAGCGAGCATGGTGAAGGGTACCTGGGGATCGAGTGGACAGATCTTGAGAAGTGTCTCCAGTTTGCACTGCTAGACACATATCATAGAGATATCTTTGATCACTGCTTAGCTCCTTCACAACATTTGTTGGAATTTCTTTAATGTTTCCCTTTACGCGAGAATATTTGACTACCTCCAATTTTGTTAAATCTGTTTTCAGCTTATTCCTAAATGAACCCACAAACGTATTTGGACCTGTTGCGTTACCATCAATGGCTTTGTAGACGTGCATAAAAGGCAGCTCATTCAAATGCAAGAGGCACACTAACCACTGCATTGGTCTGTTGAGATGAATTTCAACCAGTTTTATGGCTTCACCATTTTTTCCTGTATTTACAGGAGTACCATCACACAGTAAAGCTTTGATAGTATCTGTGCTCTTCGAGTCTGTAATAATAGTTATCAACTCTGCTATGCACCGAGCAGTTCCATTATCTGGTGTGACATGGTCTACATAGATGCTTCCAGATTCTTTCACAATAACATAGTGTTCTTCTTTTATCTTTCCACTTTGGGTTAATGTGTTATCTTTCCTTCCATCAAATCCAAGGCACTCCATCTTCAGATTTTCGAATTTAGACCTAAAAATATTTGTTTCACCCATGCGATTTCTTTCTCTTTCTAATTTCTTTCTGTCAAGCATGTTGGTATGGTTAAGGATCCCCATATCTTTTAAAGCTGCATTGACTATTGCAGCTGCAGCTCTACAACTTACACGATAACGATCTGTTGTTAATGCTAGGTTTTTATAGGAGTGCCTGTTCTGATTATTCTCGGTCAATTCTAAATCGGCCTCATAATTTACATCCTGACTCTCTGAATCTACATCCACGTCTTCTTCGGCATTTTCTATAAATTCTGATGGTAAAACATTGGTGGCTTCATTAATTTCTTCTTGTGCTTTTAGTTGACGGTTTTGTGCTTCTTGGGCTCTTGCTAAAGATCTCTTCTTTGTTGAACTCGCTACGCGATCAATTGGTCCTAACTGATTTTTTCTTTGTTTTTGACCCACAAAAGACTCCCATTCTGCCATTGGTATTTTTTCTTTACACCTGCAAGATTTCCTATCAATTCTCTTATCATAACATTCACAAGAAGATATATCAAACATTTCATCATACGGAGCTACTTTTAAGGCAAAACTTTCATTTCTTCGATGTAACGGCACCTTGTTCAATTTTGAAGCTGCTTCTATTAGTCGACTGACTTTAAGATTTGGTGTTAATCGTAGGAAAAGAAAATTTCATCCAAATATCTTCAATATCTTTTACAACAACCCTGTAACAATCATTAGCAGTTGCTGATCCTTTTGATTTAGCTTCTTCACAACGGTGCACAAAAAGGTAGTGTCTCACAGCATCTGCTTTTGAAGGAGTCATGGCTGCTGAGAATTCCGTAGGATATCCAAAGGCTGCATTTGATGACTTGCTTCTAGTAGTCATAGTTTTATTTTCAAAAGTAAAATCAAATTACATGTAATTTATAATTTATGATAATTCAAATTATAATTAAAGCAAATGCAAATTGTTTCTATTTATCTGAAACATAAAAATATCAAGCATTAAACAAACAACTTATCATGTAACATATAACATCATTAAACATATGCAAATATGAAGGCAAAAAAGGGAGGATGGGCATGTGATAGGGGTAGTAGGGTGGCACATGCTTGATTTTTTAATATTTTGTTAAAGTGATGAAAAAAACCTTCTCACATTGTGTACTTTTTAAGAAATAACATTTTTTTTCATTTAAATATATGCAAATATGAGGGTAAAAAAGGAAAGAGGGGCATGTGATAGGGGTAGTAGGGTAGAACATACTTGATTTTTTAATATTTTGTTAAAGTGATAAAAAAAAACCTCACAGAGTGTACTTTTTAAGAAATAAAAAATTTATCATTTTCGACCCGGCCTAATAGTCAGGTTAGAGACTAGGTCATCTTCGTTCGTGAATATGAGGTCTCGTTTATTATTACCCCTTGTAGGACCGTCAACCCATTGATTTAATAAATTATCATCGGCAAATTCCAACAGTCTTGAGCCCTCAGTCTCAGCTGTTTTCTTTTCCCAATTTATATTACCACAATTAAAATCGCCAAAAATCACATTGATCTTATTAGTCACTATTCTGCTTAATTGGTTATACAAGTTTATATCTTTATCAACGGGGTAGTGAGGTGGCCTATATACTAGAAGTGATGCACGACTTTATTATTTAGGTTTAGATCAATTCCCAACATTTCGTGAGCAGATACGATATTACTGTTTACCGGGTGCAGGAAGTCACGTGCATATAAAAGTACACCACCGCCTTTCCTTCCGTTCCTATCTTTGTGAAACATTTTGTAACCTACATTTCAAATTCTCCTACAAAATCCCTTGATTCAGAATGAATCCAGGATTCCATTATTGCTATGTTATCAAAGTTCTCACTTTTGACTAGCACTATAAATTCCATTACTTTGTTTCTAATTGACCTAGCATTGAAAAACACAGTTTTGAGAGATTTTAAGTTGTTATTTCTCCTAACTGGCCTGAGTCGTTTCCCGAAGCAGTTGAATCAACTACTGGGGGAGTAAGATGAACTACTGGTGGAGGACTGACTGCTGGGGGGACAGGACTATCTGCTTTGGGGAGGAGGACTGACTGCTACTATTGGAGGAGTAGGATGAACTGCTGTTAGAGGAGGACTGACTGCTACTATTGGGGGAGTAGAATGAGCTGCTGTTAGAGGAGGACTAACTGCTATGGGAGGAGGAATAACTGCTGTGGTAGTTGAGCTAACTGCTGTGGGAGGAGGGCTAACTGCTGTGGGAGGAGGGCTAACTGCTGTGGCAGGAGGGCTAACTGCTGTGGGAGTAGGACTAACTGCTGTGAGAGGAGGACTAACTGCTGGGGAGGAGGACTAACTGCTGGGGAGGAGGACTAACTGCTGGGGAAGGAGAACTAACTGCTGGGGGAGGAAGACTAACAGCTGGGGGAGGAGGACCGACTGCTTGGGGAGTAGGTTTAACAGTTGGGGAGCAGGATCAATTGCTGGTTTAGGTGGGGGGTCCTAGTTTAAAAAGATTATACAAAATTATGTTCAGTAAATCACCAAACTTCTTTTTCCCCCTCTGATTAAAGTGTATCCCGTTCGAGCCAAAGTATTCCCCATTTCCGAAAAATGTGGGCCAAAAATCAACAAACTTTAGGCCTTTTTCCTCACACACGCGTTTAACAATCTTATTTATGCTAATGGCTTTACTTAAAGTGCAGTCACCAGCACGCATTCGTGGGAGAATCCCTCCAACCATATCCATATCTGTCTTTTCCCTAACCTTGTCGGTTAGGATCTTGAACTCTTTTACAATGGACCCTGTCTGCCCTCCTGTCCCTCCCTGAAAAACGTCATTGCCACCAACATGTACAATGATGGGGCAACTCTTATTCTTGATATTAATTTTGACTAATTCCCTATTTATTATCTGACTCGTGGCACCTAGAAAACGTCGGAGTTTTCTCTTCGTCAGGCGTCTTGCTCCGAAAAAGTCCCCTTGATTCCTGACCAGAGAACCCCTAATTAAAAAGGATTCCTCCTCTTTGTCGGTAAGTAAGTGAAACTTATTTTTTATGGTAATGGGTTCTGAATCCTTATGTTTTGGTTTGGAGGGTCTTCTATTTTTGACCAATTGGAATTGTCGTTCCTCCGTCCTACTTTCCGGAATATTCACCGTATTTTCCAAGCGAGCCACGCTTTGTTTTAGATGTTTAACCTTACAGTTTATATCTGCTGATGCAGTTTCACTCTGATCTTGTCCACTGGGTTGGATTTCCAATGCTACGACCCGAGCTTCAAGCTTTTTTAATAATCCCTTTAGCTCTTTAACTTCCTTTTCGTGGTTTTCTCTAAGTTTACAAAACAAACATACTCAGGGATGTGATGTTGCTGATATTACCTTCGGGGAAGTCGACACACCAATGATTAACTTTACATTTAAAGCATTCAGCTTTCAGTTTAGCCGGCCTTGTCATATTTTGTATTTTTCTTTTTTACGGTACGTTACTTTAAATAATACAATACGTTACTTTAAATAATACGATACGTTACTTTAAATAACACGCTACGTTACCTTTAAATAATACGATACGTTACTTTAATTAATATAACGGATGGCGAGGGGGAAATGGTGAATGGGGAAATAAACACGTGTTACAGACCGGAAACGGAGTTGAATACAGAAATGAATGGAACCTCTGGGCTGCCGCTAATAAGAATGCTATTTTAATTAATATAATGGTTAGTGAGGGAGAAATGGTGACTGCAGAAATACAGAGATAAAGGAAACTCGCGCAAGCGAGTGGCACGTGATACAGACCGGAAACGGAATTGAATACAAAATTGAATGGAACCTAATTCAACCTATAGGCAGCTGTTAATAGCAATGCAGAATGATGTTAATTTAAATAGTGCAATATGTCATTCTAATTAATTTAATAGTGAATGCAGAAATAAACACGCACAAGCGAAAAGCACGTGTCACAGACCGGAAACGGAATTGAATACAGAACTGAATGGGATCTGTAGGCAGCCGTTTATAACAATGCAGAATGATGTTACTTTAAATATTATGATATGTTATTTTAATTAATACAATGGATCTTGGAGGAGAAATGGTGAATGCGGGAAATGAACCCGCGAGAGCACGTGTTACAGACCGGAAACGGAAATAGACTCGAATATACACATTTTACTATTTAACTCGTCTGAAAAATGGAATCTGTAGCGACCGTCTAAAACAATACAAAATTATTTCATGTTAACTTTACCAGAGAAACTGAGCAGAAAAATAGACTTTAAACAATACGGAATTATGTTCGTTAATTGTAATTAAGAAGCCGGAAAAGGAAATAAATTAAGGGTACTTACGTAGTAACGGGGGCCACCACATATTGATGATTGGTTAGGTTAAGTTGTAATATTTTCGTTAGTTGAAAATTTCTAATACATCATATTTTTTAAATAGCAATATTTTTTAAAATATTTACAATTATTTATATTTCAAATATTTACAGTGATCAATAAAGAGACTGCATCTTCTTCACTTTTTGGTAGATCCCAAATTTTCATCATGAATAAGCCTAAAAAAATTATTTTTTTTCAGAAAATTGTCTAAAAAAATATTTTCAAAAATATTGCTATTTAAAAAATATGATGTATTAGAAATTTTCAACTAACGAAAATATTACAACTTAACCTAACCAATCATCAATATGTGGTGCCCCCCCCCCCGTTAATACGTAAGTACCAAATTAAGTCTAAGTAATAAGCAATAGTGCTTGGCCTAGCATCAATAATAAAGTAAATAAATATAATTATACTTATCTAACAAATTTTGTTAAATCAAACTTAGTCCCAACACTTTCACACAACTATCGAAAAAAATACTGGAGAGACCACACAGCACGTTCGCATATATATATATATATATATATATTTCATAAGTATCGTATATTGGGGCGTATAAGTCTACGGTCCAGATTAGTCGATCCCATAACTTTCAATTTCAGATTTAGATTTTGGCCTATTCTGGGTGTTTAAGTCGACCACTAACTTGCCAACATAAAAAAAGTAAAACTTTGTAGAAACCTTGTAAAAATTAGTTATCAAATCCTTCATAATCATCATCATAATCATCATCTGACATCATAGGTTCATTATATACATCCTGAGATACATTTGCAAGTGCTTCGTCATATGGATCCAATTCAGATGTTGACCAAAAGCGAGCTAATGCAAGACTGATGACCTATTGCGGGTAGATCTGTCTTTAAATACAAGCTAAAATGGAAAGTGGAAGGTTAATTTTTTAGATTGGGCCTATAAGTCGACTCCCTACTTTAGGGGCATAATTTTAAGCTTAAAATACCGACTTATACGCCCCAATATACGGTATACAACTAGTTTTGATCATAAGATAACGTGATTTTAAATTCGTTTTCAATAAATGAGTAAAAGTAAAAGTGTTTTATTGTAGATTAATTTATTGATAGTCATAGTAAAAGTTTCGATACTTTACGTTTCATCTTTTGGTTGATGATACGTGAAGTATCGAAACTTGTATTGCGAATATTAATAACTGTTCTCTAAATTGCTTTTACTTTCACTCAATTAGTTTTAAATATTTAAAGCACAGGGTCGTACCAAGGCAGGGGCGAGCGGTGCGGCCAACGTGCAGGGAGTCACCAAATTGTTGGTCTTGAGCTGCCACGTAAAATGAAATTTGGATTTTTAATTAATTAATTATGTATTGTTTATGTATTAAATAATTACGTATTTTAATTAATTACGTGTTCGAGAAAACTCTTGACCATATGGAATTTTTATTGATAAGAAGAGAAGAAAAACATACATAACTACAAACTAAACAAACAGAAATTTAACTTACATTTTTTCTAATATTTGGTGATACCCTCCTTTGTCTTGATGACTGCCTGAAGACGTCTGGGCATTCATGATGCTAAATTTTGGCAATATTGTAGGTACATGTCTATGATCCACATATCCTTTAATGAGCTAATGAGATGGGCCACTGAAGAGTGAAGATGTGCCACACTTGTGCAGTTTATTTTTCATGTAATGACATATTTTCTATTGGGTTTAGGTCAGGAGAGTTCCCTGGCCAATCAATGACTTGAATACTGTTGTCAGATAACTATTTCGTAACAGTTTTCACCTTGTGACACGGTGCACTGTCATGCACAGGTCCGGCGCCAGCCTATTTGGTGCCCTTAGCAGGACTGCAGCTGGCGCCCCCACCCGCCTCCCACTTCACGATTGGGTTTGCCCACAAAGTAATCAAGGTACCATATTGAAGAAACTATTTGCCTTACACTGATCTATTTTAATTTGCTAATACATACATTTATTATAAAATTATAAAATCATTTCACAGTTCAAGAAAGTGTCATGACCAATCAAAACAGCGAGTAAAGCGAGGCATATGTAGTAACAAATCAGAACGCTCAAAAGTGCTAAAATATGCGTGCAAAAAGGACATATCTACTGTTTTTTCCAAGCAAGAAGGGTATATGTCACATAAAAGCAGTTATTCGCTTATTGACGACTCCCGGAATTCATATTAAGCCGTAAATAAGCCGAGTCGCTTATTGACGACTCCCGTCTGTGCGCGCAACATTTTTAAATCGTTTATTTACGACTCCCGTCCCTAAAGGGTTAAAGGTCGTGATAGTGAAAGTTCTATAATGACCCAATAAGATGAATAAGTTAATTATGTAAATATCAGTCAAGCTAAACTGGTGTACATACGTCGTACAACCTTTCATCATTTGTCTATGCTTCTCATTCCTTCATTATGTTTTTCATGTTGTTCTTACATAATACTATCAGACGTGCACAGGGCGGGAGGCGCTGGCGCCCCCCAGATCTTTGGCGCCCTTAGCATTTACTAACCTCGCCTAATGGAAGCGGCGGCCCTGGCTCATGCATAAAAAAATCACAGTCATGGATTGTGTAAAAGGGTAACAGATGGTCTTGTAAAACATCAGCATACCATTTAGCATTCATTGTTACGTTCTTAGGAAGGAAATATATTCCTTCTCTGCCACAAACAACACTGAAACAACTCCAAACCATGACACTGTCTGGATGCTTGACAGTGTTCTGTGTGTATCGACTGTCATACCAGCTGACTGAACTCGGCCTTCGTACTCTGTCTTGCCGACTTACACCACATCTGAAGGATGATTCGTCACTCCACATGACCTTTTTCCATTGTTCATCACTAAAATGTTTATATTTGTGGGCAAATGCAAGTCTTTGCTGGGTAATTATGTCGCAAATGACATGACCTGAAGTTGAAATAAAAAATATATTTTTCTAGTGTATTTTGGTGTGCTCTGTTCAAATATAACCTTCATTTCCTGTGCAAATGGAAAGCAATATGATTATTTGCACATTACTTCGGAGTCGTATTTCTTCATTTCTGGTCATGTGAATAGCAATATATTAACCAAAATTATGAAAACTAGCTAAACCTAACGTAACTAAACCTAACCTAACTAAACCTAACGCTAACAAGGGGGCTTCGCCCCCTTGACCCCCGCTAATAACCTAAAGTTCGTTCCTCATATGACGAAATATGACTCCGAAATAATGTAAACAAATTCTTATTTCTTTACATTTGCACAGGAAATGAAGGTTATATTTGAACAAAGCACACCAAAATACACTAGAGAAATGTATTTTAAGGAAAGATATAAGGCCTAATAGATAAACTAACCTTGAATTATTGTGTGTGTGGATAGAGAAGGACAACTCACACTCGTCGGACCAAAAATGAGTGTATTTATATACGCTTTATTTGAATAAAGCGACTAAAACTACCTCATAAAAAGTTTTGATTTACAGGTCCAGCCCATGTCATTTAAAACATATTAACCGTAGTTTTAGTCGCTTTATTCAAATTTGTCACTCATTTTTTGTGCAAATGCATATTAATGGCGAAAATTATGATACTAATAAGTTATATATAAATACACTCATTTTGGTCCGACGAGTATAATTTTCGGCTATTTTTTCGCTACTCTGCGACTTAATTAGTTCGTTGGTTTCTGTGCTGGCTATTTTTTTCTAATTCGATTCAGTTTGGTGGTGTTTGTGATAGAATTATGACGTGCCGTTCGTGTGGTTTCGACTTTAAGAACTTGATTCGTCATGTGCCCTAAATGAAGACAAAGCATTGGACGTTTTTGTCAATTACGGCGTTATTCTCTCATCCTTAACTTGCCCGAAATGTAACAGTGAGTGCCTAATACGAAAAGATCAGAAGATATTTAGGTGAAATAACCAATATTAACCTGTTAGGTTAATTGAATGCCCGGTTAGGTTAATTGAATGCCTGGTTAGGTCAACTGAATGCCTGGTTAGGTTAATTGAATGCCGGGTTAGGTCAACTGTACGCCTTTGATGATTGGTTAGGTTAAGTCGTGATATTTTCGTTAGTACTTTAAACGAAAATGACGAGAGCAAACTTTTCTGGTTAATTTTGAGGTGTTTTGCACGTTTCCTGTGGTAATACGTTTACGAGATCTCGTAACATGAACATGTTAGGTTATGCTTTATTGCAGTGCTCTTCAACCTTTTTATGCTTACCGCCCACTTTTGTAACTTTTCAATCTCCGTATCGCCCACCAAAATTAAAAATGCAAAAACTCAAACTAAAAGTTATATACCCTGCATAAAACAATAAAATTAATTGCAATTACCTTTAGATTAATGAGATCCTTGAGCCACTAGTGGGCGGTACCGCCCAGGTTGAAGAGCACTGCTTTATTGTATAAAATGTAGTCAAAAATACATTTTTGAAGTGTATTTTGGTGTGTTTTGTTTGAATATGACCTTCATTTCTTGTGCAAATTAACAGAAATACAGTTGTCATTGCATGGCCAAACAAGTATTTCTGTTCATTTGCACAAGAAATTAAGGTTATATTTGAACAGAGCACACCAAAATACACTAGAAAAATGTATTTTTTATTTCAACTTCAGGCCACGTCATTTGCGAAATAATTACCAAAACTACCTCATAAAAAGTTATTTTGATTTACAGGTCCAGCCCATGTCATTTAAAACATACTAACCCTTTGAGGTCTCATGCGATCCGTCAGCAGTGGTTCCTTAGCTGGGCACCGCGATGGCATTTTCAGATCATTCTGGAATCGATGTTGTATCGTGCGCTCCAACACATTTCCCAGTGCAATAGGATGGGATTTCTTCAAATCACAGGCCGTAATGGGTGGGGTGTTTATCACTTCACGCTTCATAAACTTGTCAGTGGCTTTAGAGGTCATGGAAGGCCGTCTTGGCGTGGGTTTTCTGCTAAGAATCTGATCAGGCGGGAGGCGACGCGCAGCTCTTTTCAGCCGCGTAATGGAGGAAATGCTTCGGCCAGTCCGGCTTGCGATCTCACTGATTGTCACAATCTCACTTAATAAAGCCAAGATTCTGACTTTTTCTACACTACACAGATTCTTCCAAAGCATGTTTAATTGGTAATTGGTCTGCTCTGAAAAATACAACTAACACTGCAGAGAGCACACATATGCAGCACACACACCGGCGCACACAAAATGGCGACCATCTAACTCACTGCCAGAGGTACGATATGTGTCGCACCAAAACTTTATATGGTTCATGGCGTGAAAATCTTGACCTATATATTTACGCTAATGATACCCCAGCATGGTCAAAACTTTTTGCGAACACTATGTATTTCTGTCATAATCAATTTGTATATGTTCCGAATTTAATGGGGTGGGGGCGCATAAGGAATGCCTTGCACAGGACGCCATCACAGGTTGGTATGGCCCTGTTAAAGCATGTAAATATTCATCCTGGATATCAATAACCTGATCATACGTCTCTGAAAATAATAATAAATAAACGGATCTTCTCGGTTTCGTTCACTGCTGATTTAAAAAAACGATATATTTTTTTTTAAGTAATTTTATGCGCAGAAATCAACTTTGTCCTTTCTTAAATGCAGAAATTAACCAAATCTAAGATATGTAAAACTTAACCTAACTAAAATAAAGAAAGTAGACTAAATTATACCTACTATAGCCTAAACCAGGGGTTCCCAACTTTCTTCCAGCTGCGTACCCCTCGATGGTTTTGGCAAATACCCGTACCACCGCCTTACTCAAAATTGCTCAAAAGACGGTGTTGCCGCTATACCGTCTTTTGAAAGTACTTTTCCATGTCAAAGTTAGTTCCAAAGCAGAATGCCGCGTACCTCAGGGAACCTTCTCGCGTACTCTCATTTGGGAACCCCTGGCCTAAATGAGCGCAATATCTTCCATAAAAATCATACGATATCTTGTTTCGAAAGCATACAATACCCTTTTCATAAGCTGCTAGGCCGGGGTTCGCTTGCGTTCAGTAGCGGCGTTGGGGCCCTCCAACCCCTGCAATTGCAGGGGATCCCAAGCAACGAGGGGCCCCACGCGACCGATTGTTGTTAACAATTTTCACGTCCGGGCCTTTCACGCGACCTTGGTTCAGACTTGCCGAGAAAGGAAATCTCGAGGAGAAAACAGTCACATAATGATTCGAAAAAAACTGGGCAAGATTATTACAAGTTTATTTATATAAGTCAGGTGGCGTAGTCATTTTTCTCACCCAGTTTTGAATACCCAGCTGATGTATGGCTGCACCATACATGTCATTGTATGTCACTGCAGAGCTTTCTGTCCCATTGTGTGTTCGGTAATTGTGGGATGTCAACTAGGAAGTTGCAGTGCGTAAGAAAACTATTTCTGGAAGTTGATGCTTTTTTCATACACTTTCTCTTTTCGGACCCAAATTGAGTGGTCGCCTCAGGGCACTGTAGTGTAATTTTAGTTGAAGATATATAAAGAGCCAAAAAACTACTTATTTGTGTTTGTAAATTTGTGCTGGAATGGGGAGTGTTTACCTTATAGTGGGCCGGCCAAAAATTGAAAAGTCCTCTAGAAAAAACTTAACAGCGTTTTTTGTTAATACAGGCACCCTTCCTTAGATAAGTAGTATTGAAGATGCCAAACAAGATGTGGGTGGATGCCACTCTCAATTTTGGGTTTCAATGTCCCATACAAGGTTTAAAAGTAAAATTCTGAAAAATTCCGAATTTTTGCATTTCAGTGGCAGATGTTTAAGTCATGGCTGGCTGCAACTGGCAACGGAGATGAGAACGTCAAACAGCTTGCCCTCAATGTTGCTTCGCTTTTCAAAGACTATGCTGACATAGATGAGATGCGCCATGCTGTTGACAACTTCTCAGACGTTTTGGCAGATGAGAAATTCCACAGTCTCATGGAGGAATTCAATGACCAGCACTTTGAAAATTTCAACTTCATGCTGTGGTCATCCTACATGGAAATGGTAGAGATTCTAATGGCCTTCATCAGAGCTCAGAGAGATGGCATGTGAAGTCTCCACATAGAAGCCTTTGCTGCAATGCTGCCTTGGCTAACTATCTATGACCACACAAACTATGCATGTTGGGGGCGGGTCTACTTGGCTGATATGAGAGGTCTTGAGAAGTCAGCACCAGAAGTTCATGCAGAGTTCTGTAATGGGCCTCTGTCGTCAAGAGGACGGTGAAGCGCTTCAACCAAGTTCCAGTTGATCAGGCAACCGAATGGATAAATCGTACATGAAAGATACACAATGGTATCATCGGCATCACAAAGAATGACCAAGCAAGAGACAGGTTCTGCATCACCTGGTCAGAGCTGTCACGCATCTCTCAAGACACAAGATGCCTCTTCAATCTTCAAGATGATGATGAGGAAGCCACCTTCACTCGGGTTGACAGTCTGCCTTCTCGCACTAGGCGTGACGCTCATGATGTCATGAAGCTAGTTCAGCAGTTGAAGCAGTTTGACGTCTTCAGAGTTCACGTGAGTGAAGCAGGAGATACAGATGTCGCCACTAACATCCCACTTGTTTCCCTGGCAACCAAAGACACTACACCCACAGATGTTGTGGAGAATCTGCTGACAGCTGAGGATCGAGGAAAGCAGCATGTAATCGGCTTCATGAAGGAGAGACTGATTGAGCAGCTAGTAGGTTTCCATGAAACGACGAAGAAACATCGGTCGAAAACCTTCGCTGATGTGTACAAAGCTACAGTTTCCACCAAGCAGAACATGCAGAAGATCATCAAAGCTGATAGAAAGCTACTACAGCGGCCCCTGAATGCCGCGACCGCAGGTCGCATGGTGGAGATGGTCAACGTCTTGAAGCATGAACTGTCCCTAGTCCCATTTAGTCTGGCGAAGGCATGAGAAGAGATGAATTCGACATCGAAGTCTGAGCCGATGAACATCCTGATGGCTTAGCAGACCATAAGCTCAGAGGTTTCAACCTCTGATCTGAAGACCTGTGTGATGATAGATGGCCATGCACTCATTCAAGCTCTTGGTAAGCCTGGCGGCTGTCGAACATTCGGCGACTATGCTGAAGTGTTCTTCAAGGCCGTGACGAGTTATTTCAATGAACACACAACAAGAGTTGATATCATCTTTGATCGGTACGCAGGGGAAAGATCGATCAAAGCAGTTACCAGGACAAAGCGTGCAAGCAAGAAGAAACCGATTCGGAAAGTTATTGATGGCCCACAAGTTCGACTGCCTGAAGTGTGGAAAAACTTCATGGCCCTGGATACAAGCAAGGCTGACTTAGCCTTGTTTCTGTCTAACGTCATCACTGAGAAGGGCAGAGATCTTCAAGAAAGATGTCAGCTGGTGATAGGGGGTGGCTTCTCTGAAGCCACTGAAGTACGGTCAACCAGGCGACATGACGTTCCACTGCATAGCAACCATGAAGAGGCGGACACCAGGCTCATCCTTCACTCATGTGATGCAGCGTCCCAGGGCTATGAACGAATACTGGTAGTGTGCAAAGATACTGATGTAATGGTGCTACTGATTCACTTCGTTTGCACCAAGGTCACTGAAGTGTGGATGCTGTGCGGAACGGCCAAGAACCGAAAATGCTACCCCGTGCACGATGTATTCAAGAGTTTGTCGCCCCCAGTCAGAGACAATCTGGTCAGCTTTCATGCTTTGACCGGGTGTGACACAGTCTCGTCCTTCAGTGGTCATGGAAAAAAGAAGTGTTGGAAGGTGTTCAGTGACCACCCACTTCTGCTGCACGCCATTGGTCGAGATGGGGATATCGCAGATGTTGAGAAGTTTGTGTGTCATTTGCATGGCACAACACACAGTTGATGACGCCAGAGTTTACCTTTTTGGAAAGGCCAAGAAGACTCTGGAAATGCTCCCACCGACAAAGGATGCCCTGGAGCTCCACGCCAAACGGGCAAACTATCAGGTCAAAATATGGCTCCAGGCTGACAAAGAGCACGTAGATGTTGAAGATCCAGTGGACACTTCAGCCTGGAAGTTGGAAGATGGGAGCCTCCTACCAGTGTGGACAAAACTTCCTCTAATCCCTGAAGCCTGCCTGGAGCTTGTTGCTTGTGGTCGCAAGAAAAAGTGCAAAACAGCTGGATGCAACTGCTTCAGGAAAAGGATGAAGTGTACGACAGCTTGTGGTTGTGACGACAGCGGTTGCTGTAACCCAACTGGCCAGTAGATCTATTGTATGTCTCTCTTCCGGACTGAAATCGAGAGAAGCTGGGATGCGCTGTAAGGAACTAATAACTGTTCTTAAGTGATTGCAGTCCACACAATTGTGACTGTCAGTGCAGCATTTCGGTGCTGTTCATCAAGAAACGTGAACTTGTAGATGTTACTAGTGTGTAAACTGTATAGTTATGGGGCTATATTTACTGCTTTGTGAGTTAGTTGTGATAATTCTGTTACTGAGTACCGTACTTAATTCATGCCATCAAACTTATTAGGCACTAATCATGTTAAAGTAAATTGTTATGACAAACTTGCTGAATGTTTTTTTTCGCCAATTTAAATAAAAAATCACAAATTTTTAGCACAATTTCGGTCGTGATTAACTTGAATTTGACCTTGAGTTGTAATTCGGATGGAATAAGCGTGTCGTCATACTTCTTTATCACTAAGTGTGGAAAAATGAAACATTTGGTCAAACCAATTGGCTCAGAATATTTTTTTTAAATTAAAATTAGAAAATATCATTTTTTGCACAATTTGACTTCGAAAATGACCTTTAAATCCAAAACCGAAAGTGGCATCCACCTGCATTTTATCCCTCACCCACAGGTACACTGATTTAGTATGGGTGCCAGCTATTAACAAAAAACGCCGTTTGAAGTCGATTTTTTAATTTTGGCCGGTCCACTGTTAACTTTAATCAAAATAATAAAAAAAAGGTACTTGTAGGTTATCTGTCGCCACTTTTTAATATTTTTTTATTTATTTATTTTTATATATTTAGAGAAGAGGATTCTTTATACTGTACGGCATTGACGATTGGTTAGGTTAAGTCGTGCTAGTTTGGTTAAATAAAAAACTTTTTAATATTTTTTATTTAGTTATTTTTATATATTAAGAGAAGAGGATTCTTTATACTGTACGGCATTGACGATTGGTTAGGTTAAGTCGTGCTAGTTTGGTTAAATAAAACGGTATTTAACCAAACTAGCACGATTAACCTAACCAATCGTCAATGCCGTACAGTATAAAGAATCCTCTTCTCTTAATATAAAAATAAATAAATAAAAAAATATTAAAAAGTGGCGACAGATAACCCACAAGTACCCAAAAAAATTTTGTGATCATAAACTCGGAATTAAAAGTGACACAGTAATAGACTATAACAACTATTAAGAGAGGTGAAGTGCACTATCCTACCCTAACCTAAATTAATCTAGGTAATTATTCGTTTTAGTGCTTTTCCTCCTTTCTGAACCAAAACACATTTCCTGGTGTTTTGTGGTGTGATTTGTTCAAATCTGAACTTCGTTTCTTTGGGAAATGAGCCGTTTTTGAGAAATTTTAAAATTGAAAATTTCTCAAAACGGCTCATTTCCTAAAGAAACGAAGTTCAGATTTGAGCAAATCACACCCAAAAACACCAGAAAAATGTGTTTTGGTTCAGACCTAACTAACCTAAACAGACCTAACCTAACCTAAACAGACCTAACCTAACCTAAACAGACCTAACCTAACCTTTCGACTCGTCGATCTCGACGATTTTCGCCAGGCCCACCAATTTGACCTTGTTGGCCTAGCCAATGTTCACAAACTTCGAAGCAAAAACTCTTCCAATTAACCACACTCTCGGAAGCTAACGCTAAATACAGCTGTGCATCTAGCTGTGTCGAACGCTTTGTCAAGAATAACCCAATGTACAATAAGTTTTGCCACAGTTTGAGGTGGGATTTTTCAACCCACGTGCTTTCCGACGGGAAACAGAGAATGAACACTTTTTTTTTCTGCCGTGCTCGTCCCTAGTCAATCTTGTGCAATAATATTGATCAGCAACTTCTCTATAATTACACTCACGACCACACTGCGGACAAATAACACGATTAGGTAAGACACAGTGACTCGTAAAGAAAGCTTCAGCACCGGCTTCTTTCTTATAAATATCTTGTATTAATTTATAGTAATCCAAATTACAACCTTCACAATCATAATGAAGACGAAACTGAGTATGCATTATCAGAGATTAAAATGTACGTCTCTGATTGGTCGGATAAGGTCACGTGAAACAAAAACGATTTTTAATTGGTTGTTTTGACCTATGTTTCCTAATTTTGCCACGAGATGTCTCCCCATAAAACTGGAGAGGGCGACGTTCGTTAAAATTTTAACAGCGTTAAAAGCTAAATACTCGGTCAATGGCCTATAATGGCTGCTTTTTACGTCTAAATTTTTTTAATTTTTTTTTTTTTTCATAAAAAATAATTATTACATTTCCTTGATTTTTATCAGTTTCCCTGAGGTTTGAAGGTGTCCTGAATATGAATTTATATGTTAAATTGTCATAGAATGTCTCCTTCTATCGAAAACGAACAAAGCATTAAAACGAATATTAACCTTAATCTAACCTAACCTAAACTAACCTTGTGTGAATTTATGAGGAGAAAAGAAATAAAAATAATGATTTGTTTAAGATGTTAAACGACATTTCAAACTTTTCTTTAAATGCTAGAATAGCCAAGTACGTATAGTTTACTTTCTATTTCAGTTAGGCTACGGTTCACATATCTCAGTTTGGGTTAATTTTCACATTTAAGAAAAGCCAAAATTGAATTCTGCGCATAAAATTACCTAAAGAAATATATCTTATTAAAAATCAGCAATGAAAGAAACTAAGAAGACCCCAAAAAACTAATGACATTCACCACCTCCGGGACTGTGAAACTTTCTGATTCTTTAATTTAGCGCCATCTTGTGGCTGAACGCGTCAACTGAATTTAAAGTGTATGTAAATTTTCCTTGGATTTAACTGATGCAACGATTTCAAACATTTGCAACTCTGAGATTATTTCTTCGTAAAATCTCGCTCAACGTAAGTTTTTAGAGAAAGAAACATATGTTTCAATGTAATGTATGAATGCAAAGTTTCACATTCATTTATTTATTTTTTTTGTAAAAATGTGGTAAATGTGGCAAATGTGTCAAATGTCATTTTATATATATATATATATATAATATATATATATATATATTATATATATATTAATATTGAACCGTGAAATCTTAACTCCAAAACAAGGAAAAGGGAAGATATCCGAATTTTATTCTGGGTTTGGTTTTCTTTGGGTGGTTATTCTAGTGCCTTACGACGATGTCGTCTTTAAATTCTATTCCGTTTGAGTTTACAAGTCGTGTTTTTCCCTGTTGAGTCTACAAATAGTGTTTTTCCCTGTTGAGTCTACAAATAGTGTTTTTCCCTGTTGAGTCTACAAATAGATATATATAAATATTATTCTGAGCTAAATACAGGCCTGTATGCGAACGGTTTGCGATTGTGGACAATTGTGGTTTTTGGTCCATTTTGTGTAGAGTAAGCCTGAGATTGTACGAGTGTGACTGTGGTTCATACGGGTAAATTTGTGCTGCCTTAGGGAGGAAACACAAAGTTGCGGTGTATCTTGCTCCTGAAGAATCATGCAGCAGGAGTGATAATAAATGGGGGTGTTTGCAATACAAACTAACAAAAATTGCAATAATTGAACGTAGAACGTTCAGGGCGGCCGTCCACATCAACCACTAAGTCGACACTTGTTCGGCCATTTTTGAACGTTTCGATCTATCTGTACGCGCTCTGCTGTGGCAAAACTTGATTACTATACTGTACAGATAATCTGTGAATTTCAGCCCCTTTTACGCCCTCAGCCCACAAAAAACGAACGACAGCGCGCTGCCCTTCTTTGGTGCAAGTCGAAAGTGGTGCGGCCATGTTCACAGCGCGATTACAACTGAACAACTAAGTGTCAAGGTCTGAATCCCACGAAGCAGCGATCTGTAAGCTCAATGACTGCAGCGCCGCCACCGGTCAGCAGTGAAGACAATTCTGAAAAAAAAGAGCCAAATTGCGGATACTTTTTGACTTGCCTTCGTATGCTCATTCGCATTGGTTTCAGTATATAATATATACGAGTATTTCAATATGTATACTGTTCCTGTTTATATACACAGTATATATGATATATACATACTGTACACACACACACACACTTTTTTTTCTAAGAGCTGCCGATAAATATATATTTTTTTTAACTTTGAACTTTGACGCCAAATATTTTTCTCATTCTTGTTCTGTTCTTTTTTAAGGTTTATCATTATGGACATCAAAAAAGATTTCCCTTTTTTTTGTAGGAAGCATTTTTCAGAATACTCCATGATTTTTTTAGGCAATTCCGTTTTGTTTTAAACACAAATTTTGCGCAAAATTAGCGCTCATCCTACCTTTTGAACAGAAGTTTTTAAGCCAGTGAAAATTTAACATTTACTTTAAGCTCACGAACCACTTACATTTTGAGTGCAGCTTCACAAATTTGGTCTCGCTCACTGGCTTTGGCTGTGAAGTTCACATTTTTTATGGCTGTGGTATTTTTGTAAATTTATGGACTGACTTGAGTTCCTTCTATTTTACAAAAGGAGTATAAAATTTTGTACAATCGTGGACGAGAAGCACAGAATTATTAACTATATTTTACCACAAACAACACAAATTGTAAAATAGCTCCGTTGGGTGGAGCTCAGAACTCTCGACGAATAAACTCTGAACAACATTTTGACCGCATAAACTTTGCTCTAAACAGTTTTGTAGTGAACGAATTTGTTCGATCAAATTATTCGCGACGACGTCCTCTATCTTTTGGGGTGAAATGTGTGCAAGGTAATTTCTTAAAAAAGAAGAGCCGTCCGCGAATTATTAGACAGGGTCAAAACAGATTTGTTCACGTACTACTGTGCGTGGATGATATATTTCAACTCCTCTTCAGGGAAACTGAAATAAACTCGAAAGCACTCGGAGTGGATGTTTACTTTTTCCTGCAGTTTATTTGAAAATAAAGAAGTTCATACGTTTAATGTGAATATCAGCTATATATATATATATATATATATATATTATATATATTATGCAAGAAGGAGGGGACAAGGGCGGGCGCTCGAAAAAATGACCCGCTCGTTGAAGGAGAAGGAAAGAGCTGAAGTCAAGGTCATTAAAAAACGATGATTTTTTTTTTAATTTTTAAAAGATTGTGTAAGATGTATGTATATGTAGTGAGGAATAGAGGAAGAAGTATGTATTCGGAAGCATGCTGGATTGCTCACAGGGTATATGAGACACGGAGCTAAGGAGGACAGTGACAGAAGAAACGGAAGTTCCAGAATTTCCTGTCTTGTGCCTAATGTCTCCTCCGGAGTACTTCCCTGCTGGTCGATTGGTGTCTACAATCTACTCCTGGATTTATATACATATATTTTATTCATCGATGCACTTATAGTTTAAGTGGAAGTATGAAAAATTAAAAATCTTTTAGCATAGAGCATCATTCCGCCCATACGCCCATTTCAGGGTACGAGCAGTTTATTGCAGCATTGCCAAGCAAACAGAGGGTCAAAGTATGGACGAAGCTTTCGTACTAGGGTTTCTTTACCGGGATCCCGGGATCCCGGTAGATTTTTAGCTAATTTAAATTTCCCGGGAAATTCTCCCTGTCCCGGGAAATCCCGGGATATTTTCTTAAAAATTTAATTTTGCTTATTTTGTGTTAAGACTGGAAATTTTGCTAATAGTAAGTTTAATTAACCCATAACTTGTCAGAATACGTTTGTATTTGTTAGTTTTAAGCTTGCTTAGTTTTTTGTTTTTTAATTTCAGCTTGTTATGGCATGTCACAGATTGTCACTACTTGTCAGGACCTGTAATATCTTGCGTAATTGCGCTGATGCTGTCTTAATTTGTCACCACGCTCAGTAGCTCCAGTAACTGCATTACGCCAGGTTGTGCATTGTGCAAGTGTCACACTTCCTTTATATTGTGAGTATTTGTGACTCAAGATTCTTTGTAGTTCCTATACTAGCCTAGTACTATATATATATATATAGTATGTTTTAATTTATTTTGTTCGAAACGAACCCCTTCAATCAAGAATGTCAGAATCATTTGCTTGGAAATATTTCGTGAAGGATTCGAAACTAGAATTTGCAACCTGTAAAGAATGCAAAACTCAAATAAAGTGTAAAGGTTGGTCTACAAGTGGTCTTATCAGACATTTGCTTAACAAGCATAATATTAGCAAGTTATCTGTTACTAATGCTAAGCGCGCAGCCGAGGAAAATGGAGCAACTAGTAGCAAGCGACAAACCTCTCAACAAACCTTAACATCGTTTTTCATTAAGAAAGAAACATGTGAAGAAATAGTAACAAAACTAGCCACTCTAGATGGCATCTCTATCAATTCTATTACAAAAAGTGAGTTCATCAGAAAATCATTGACAGACAGAGGATATACTTTACCAAAAAATCCATCACATGTAATGGATCTCGTTCATTCGCAGTACAAACAAATAAAAGAACGCTTAAATTCTGAAATTACCAGCCAAATAAATGCAGGATCAAGGTTTAGTTTATCCTTAGATGAATACACCTCACTAAACAATCGCCGGTATTTAAATATTAACATACACAAAACTGACGGAACATTTTGGAACTTAGGAATGGTGAAGATTTCTAGTACTCTACCTGCTGAAACTGCTGTTGAAGTAATCAAAGAAAAGTTAGAGGAATTTCATATTTCTTTAGAAAAACATGTGGTGGCTTGTGTTACTGATGGTGCAGCTATGATGGTGAAATTTGGAAGGCTAATTGAATGTGAGCATCAATTGTGTTATGCACACGGAATCCACTTAGCGGTATGTGATGTTTTGTACCAGAAGTCAACCACTTCACTTGCAATCACTCTTTCTGAAGAAATTCAAACTGAAGATGACGAACATAATGACAACATAGATGAAGATGGAGAAGATTTCAATCATAGTATTGATTTTGAAAGTGTTTTGTGTGAGCGCTTTGATGAGGATCCGTTCGAGATAGATATTTCATTTGGATCGCACGACACTGTAGGTAAAGAAATCAATGTGTCTCAAATCATCAATAAAGTCAGAAAAATAGCAAAAAAATTTCGCAAATCACCTTTAAAGAATAACATCTTACAAGGATATGTTCAACAGGAACAAGGAAAAAGTTTGCATCTATTGCTGGATTCCAAAACCAGATGGAATAGTCTTTTAGCCATGCTGGAGCGATTTATCAAAATAAGGTCATCCGTATCGAAAGCTCTCATCGACTGCAATAAAGATATGGACAATTTTGACCTTGACAAACAAGAAGTTGCTGTAATTCGTGACATTGTGGCATCGCTGGAGCCATTAAAAGTTGGGGCAGAAAAGCTGGGCAACAGAGAATCGACTTTACTTTCATCAGAAGGTGTTTTTTCTTTCATTTTTAACGAACTAAATCAACTAAACACACCTTTTTCAAAAAAACTAAAGGAGTCGTTCATTCGACGCATAACAGAGAGAAGAAATGAGAACTTGACTGGCCTCATACAATACCTCAATAGTGGAAAGAATTAAAAAAGGTCGCAACTTTCGCAAGTGACAGAAGTTTGTCAGCCTTACCAACCAAGTCTATGTTAATTTCATCAGCAAAGCAGATGTTAGATCGCCTTTTTGGAGTAGCTGCTGATTCTACCTCTAGTGAGACAGATGAAGATAATGATGTGCAAGAATCAGCTGTCCCTCAGTCATCTTCGATGACTCTAGCTGAAAAGCTTGATGCAGCTATTAAAGCAGCCGAGGTAGAGAAATCAAGAACACTAGACAGCAAAGCAAGCGCTGCAAAGCACCTTAAAAAGGAACTAGAGATCTTCGAGGCTACGGGCGAAAAAACGCAGAACATCTCTCTTCTCTTGAATGCATTAAAGACGATTCCACCCACGTCAATAGAATCGGAAAGGGCATTCTCAGCAGCAGGACTTTTCGTAACTAAAATGAGAACAAGATTGAGTGATCGAAGTATTGACCATCTTTGTTTTTTGAAATCGTACTATAAAAATTCACAGTGATAATTTTTTTGGTTGAATTCATTGAAGTTCTTTGCAATTTGAAGGTAATTTTTATTTTTTCTTTAAACTTTCTAAGCAATTCAAAGGCAATTTTTTTTTCGTTGTATTCATTAAGTTTTCAATGAAACGGAGCAATTTTTTTATTTGTGAAAATTTTCTATGTAATTCAAAAGTATTTTTTTTAATACATATTTTTCACAGCAATATTATTTTATTTTGCCCATCATGGAGATTGCAGAACTTATTAAATGACTATAAAAAAAAAAAAAATAATTATACCCCCTCTTTTCTAGGTTAATTTATTTTATAATATATTTTAAATATAATTAATTATATCCCGGGAAGGGAATCATTTTTATCCCGGAATCCCGGGATAAGCAAAAGGCCGGGAAATGAGAAACCCTATTTCGTACGTTGTTCATCACCACTGTAAGCAACAATGCTCTGTGTTAGTCTTGTCAAAAGAACATCGACATCCCTATTCAATTTACTGTAATTCTCATTAGTTTGTATTGCAGACACCTACAGTTATTATCAGTCCTGGTGCATGATTCCTCGGGAGCAAGATGCATCGCAAGTTTGTTTCTTCCCTTAGGGAACACAAATTTACCTGAATCAATCACAGTCATATTCGTACGACCACAGGCTTGCTGTACACAAACTGGACCAAAAACCACAAGTATCTGCAATCGCAAATTGTTCGTATACAGGACTGTATTTAGTTTAGGATAAAAATTTTTATAATGAACGAATTTGTTGGATGTTTACATCAAATTATTCGTAACATCGTCTTCTATCTCTTGGTGTAAAGTGTGTGTGTTGTAGTTTCTTAAAAAAGTTATAGCCTTTAGAAGAGCCGTCTGCGAAGTACTAATCATGGTCAAAAAAGATCTGGACGATATATATACTATAATATATATATATATATATAATATATTAGGGTGGAGCGAAAAATACTTTTTTTCTAGTATGAAGTTCTAATAGTGATTAAAAGTTGCATTTAGTGGACAAAATATGCCTGCCAAAATATGAATTCATTTATTTAAAATTTTCAGCTGCCACCAGGGGGCTAAAGTTAACATAATTTTGTGTAAAAAGGAAAAAAATGCTTCTATTTTAGGTTTGTCAAACTATTATAAAATGTTATCTTAGAATTATCTAATAGTTTGATTAAGATTCTTAAATGATAGGAATTCGTTTTGTAAAAATGCCTTTTCATATGCTTAATATCTTCAGCTGCCACAAGAGAGCTGAAGTTAGCACAATTTAGAGTAACTGAGTCATGTTGAGACTACACTGAATGTTGTGGGGGAGGGTTTGGGGAGGGTTGGGGGGAGGGTTTTGGTGTGAAGGAATTTCTTTCTGTGAGTCATTAGAACAGTGTGTTAACACTTGTCTTCTTAGGTAGTAGGCCTAGTCGCTCAGTTGATCGGAGAGTTTTTTAATATGATCGGAATATTATAAAACTTTATTTTAAAGTGATTTATATAGAGATAATATTGATTTTATTATAAAATGCTTGTTATAATGTATTATATAATTTTAGTTTATTTATATAATATATTATATATTTATATAATATATTATATATACTTATAAAAATATTATATATATTAATTATATAATGTTTTGATGTTACAGGATATTTTGTGATTGTGAATTTTTCTTAAAAATATTATGGCATCAAATACTAAATATAAACATTTCACTAGAGAACATATGAATGTGCCATATTTGAAGTACCTTGTGAGATGAGTGATATGCAACTACCAACTTATAACTGCATTATGAAAGATTACCTGTTCACAAAACATTTAGTGAAGGAGCAGATGAATAACAAGGAGCCTTCATTTTCTGAAATAGCAGAGGCAGTTTCCAAAAAGGTAGAAAATATTTGGAAGAAGGCCTCTTTGCCAATAGTTTCACATACACGCGTTTTACAGATGATGCGAGTGTACCATGATAAATACAGGTCCTTATTAAAGCCATACAAGTCACGCAAGGATCAGCCTAAGTACAAAAATCAGCTTGAAGAATTTGAAAACTCTTCAAAATGCACTTTGTTTGACATCTGCACCTGCAAATGTAAGGAGTTTAGGAGATGCTCATGTGAAAAGAGTAAGAAAGTCCCTCCAAAAGAGCAGGATTTTTTAAATGACCAACGAACACGCAGAATAATGGTGATAGGAAGCATTGACATAGCACACACAAGACGATTACAAGCAAGAGAACATCGAAAGGAAATGGAAAAAGCACGTCTGGAATCCTCACAAACAACTAGTGCTGCTATAACCAATACGTCCAACTTACAAATCGAAACAGAGACAAGTGAACTTCAACAACTAGAAGAGATATCTGAAGATAATGAGGAAGATACAACCTCGACTCAATATGTAATATCAGAACAACAGATGCGTGAGCCACTGCCTTCATTAGCAATTACTTGTGATAGATTTAAAATGTCGGACAGAGCTGGGGCTGCTATTGCTTCTGCAGTATTGGCAGATCTTAAAATTGTTACTCCCGAAGACAAAGGGAATATTATAGACAGAAGTAAGCTAAGACGTGAAAGACAAAAACAGAGAAAGGAACTACAACAGATAGGAGAGCCAAAAACCATGCGGGGATTATACTTTGATGGCAGAAAGGATAAAACAATGATTCAAGTCCAGGAGAGTGATGGCTCTAACCACCAAAGAACCAAACGCGAAGAGCATATCAGCATAATATCTGAACCACACTCTCTGTACTTTGCACATGTGACACCTTCCAGTGGCAAAGCTAAATACATTTGCACAGCGCTAGTGAATTGCTTGAAAGAAAGGAATGTTGATATAGGGAACATCGTTGCAGTTGGCTGTGATTCGACAGTGGTTAACACTGGTAGTATTGGAGGCACAATAAGATTACTGGAAGAAGCCTTTAATAAGCCATTGCAGTGGCTGATATGCCTTTTACACCTTAATGAACTTCCATTGCGCCATCTGTTTCATCACTTGGATGGTACCACTACTGGACCAAGAGCATTTTCAGGAGAAATTGGCCGAGCACTTTCAGACTGTGAAAAGCTTCCCATAGTTAACTTCAAACCCATTGAAATTCAAGAGGACATGTGTGAAGTTGATGTAGATGACATAAGTACTGACCAGAAATACCTTCTTGAAATTCACAAGGCTATATCAAGTGGAACATTCTCAAAGAGTCTTAGTCATAAGAGTCCAGGCAATATATCACATTCAAGGTGGCTCACCACAGCAAACAGGACTCTGCGGTTATATGCAAGCACACAGAGAATCCTTCAGGCAATTTACAAGAATTAGCTACTTTCATTGTTAGGGTATACGCACCAATGTGGTTTCAGATAAAGCGTAAACCATTATGCCAATATGGTGCTAAACATATGTGGCATATGATTGCAAGAAGCCGGTATCTCCGTGAAGAGCTTAGGAGAGTACATGACTCAGTCATTCAGCGAAATGCATATTACGCAAATCAAGAAAACATTCTCATTGCAATGATAGCTGATGAAAGGGAGCATGTGCGTCAGTTGGGATTTAGGCGTATCATAAAAGCAAGGGCATGCATTCAAGAAACAGATGTTATCAGGTATTTTAAGGTGCCAGAAATAAATTTTTATGCCAAAGACTATACAGATCTCATTATGTGGCAAGATTTTCAGATAGCAGAACCACCGATAACCAAAGGAGTTTCTCTTGATGATATTGAATCATGCATCAAACATGGTACTACTCTTCATTCAGAATTATTTCAGTTTCCATGTCATACACAAGCCGTAGAGAGATGCGTCAAGCTCGTTACAGACGCTGCTGGATCAGTCTGCGGACCTACAAACAGAGACGGTTGGATTCGTGCTACATTAGAATCAAGGAAAAAACAGCCAAAATTTGACACAAAAGCAAATTACTAAATAGTCTTCAGCAAGAACCCTTTCTAGAGGGAGGTTGGTTGGGGAAAGGGTGGTAACTCCGCTAAGGCACGAAATAACGTTTCTTAACTGTCTCAAGCCAGTATAAAGGAGGAGAGACATCCTAATTTATTACTGTTCCCTTTTTCAAGTAAATACAGAATCATACTTAATTGTCATTTTTAAGTTAATTCAGCCCTCTTGTGGCAGCTGAAGATATTAAGCATATGAAAAGGCATTTTTACAAAACGAATTCTTATCATTTAAGAATCTTAATCAAACTATTAGATAATTCTAAGATAAAATTTTATAATAGTTTGATAAACCTAAAATAGAAGCATTTTTTTCCTTTTTACCCAAAATTGTGTTAACTTTAGCCCCCTGGTGGCAGCTGAAAATATTAAACAAATGAACTCATATTTTGGCAGGTATATATCGTCCACTAAATGCAACTTTTAATCACTATTAGAACTTCATACTAGAAAAAAAGTATTTTTCGCTCCACCCTAATTATATATAACATATATATAATATAACGTAAAGAACGACGCTTGTATAGGAGATATTCCGCGCAAGACGAGAGAGAGAACGAAACAAATGAAAAAATGAGGTAACCACCTGGGAATCGAACCCGGGATCTTCCGATTGCCGGTCAGACGCGATACCATTACACCATGGACTCACTCTTCCAAATGCCGTAATTCTTCTACATACTCGCAGAAACCAATGCCCCAAGGGGGCACCTCCCGCATGCCGTAACATTATATACATTCAACTGCAAAGAACACGCAGTATAAATAACGTAAAGAACGACGCTTGTATAGGAGATATTCCGCGCAAGACGAGAGAGAGAGAACGAACAAATGAAAAAATGAGGTAACCACCTGGGAATCGAACCCGGGATCTTCCGATTGCCGGTCAGACGCGATACCATTACACCATGGACTCACTCTTCCAAATGCCGTAATTCTTCTACATACTCGCAGAAACCAATGCCCCAAGGGGGCACCTCCCGCATGCCGTAACATTATATACATTCAACTGCAAAGAACACGCAGTATAAATAACGTAAAGAACGACGCTTGTATAGGAGATATTCCGCGCAAGACGAGAGAGAGAGAACGAACAAATGAAAAAATGAGGTAACCACTGGGAATCGAACCCGGCATGCGGGAGGTGCCCCCTTGGGGCATTGGTTTCTGCGAGTATGTAGAAGAATTACGGCATTTGGAAAGAGTGAGGTCCATGGTGTAATGGTATCGCGTCTGACCGGCAATCGGAAGATCCCGGGTTCGATTCCAGGTGGTACCTCATTTTTTCATTTGTTCCGTTATCTCTCTCTCGTCTTGCGCGGAATATCTCTATACAAGCGTCGTTTCTCTTACGTTATTTATACTGCGTGTTCTTGCAGTTGAAGGTATATAATGTTACGGCATGCGGGAGGTGCCCCCTTGGGGCATTGGTTTCTGCGAGTATGTAGAAGAATTACGGCATTTGGAAGAGTGAGGTCCATGGTGTAATGGTATCGCGTCTGACCGGCAATCGGAAGATCCCGGGTTCGATTCCCAGGTGGTTACCTCATTTTTTCATTTGTTCCGTTCTCTCTCTCTCGTCTGGCGCGGAATATCTCCTATACAAGCGTCGTTTCTTTACGTTATTTATACTGCGTGTTCTTTGCAGTTGAAGGTATATAATGTTACGGGCATGCGGGAGGTGCCCCCTTGGGGCATTGGTTTCTGCGAGTATGTAGAAGAATTACGGCATTTGGAAGAGTGAGGTCCATGGTGTAATGGTATCGCGTCTGACGGCAATCGGAAGATCCCGGGTTCGATTCCCAGGTGGTTACCTCATTTTTTCATTTGTTCCGTTCTCTCTCTCTCGTCTTGCGCGGAATATCTCCTATACAAGCGTCGTTTCTTTACGTTATTTATACTGCGTGTTCTTTGCAGTTGAAGGTATATAATGTTACGGCATGCGGGAGGTGCCCCCTTGGGGCATTGGTTTCTGCGAGTATGTAGAAGAATTACGGCATTTGGAAGAGTGAGGTCCATGGTGTAATGGTATCGCGTCTGACCGGCAATCGGAAGATCCCGGGTTCGATTCCCAGGTGGTTACCTCATTTTTTCATTTGTTCCGTTCTCTCTCTCTCGTCTTGCGCGGAATATCTCCTATACAAGCGTCGTTTCTTTACGATATATATATATATATATATATATATAGTCACAAATCCCCAAGTTGGTCAAACATTTTTCCATAAGAAAGTTTAGAGAAAGGGTTTTTTTTTTCACCATATATAATGATTACACTGTTCAACAAAGTTTTTTCTCCTTTTGATAAATGTGGGTGATTCTTATATTCGTTTTTACACTGATTATGAAAATGAAAACAGATGTTTTTTGTCACTCACAGTTTTTGAGGGATTTGTAATTTAAAATCCTTTGAGATCGAGATAGCATTCTTCATTTCGCATCATAATACGAGATTTATTGTTAGTCAATTATTTTGTATAAAATCTTTATATTATGCATATTATTATTATTTATATTTAAATGTTTATATATAATATGCATATATTTATTTAAGTATACTGCATATATACATCATAACTTATATGCGACCTCTTTCACATTGTTACGATTTGCCAGTACCAAAACCACCAAAGACATGGACTTCAGATAATGATGAACCTGATGATGAATCTCGTAATGAACCTTCGGACAGACAAGATGACATGGATACACAATTTCAACCACCTTCATCGGATGAACCTCATTTAATTTTTCAGTCAGAATTAAAAGATCTTGTCAGAGAGTTGAATCTATCTAAAAATCAGGCTAAGCCCTTAGATTAAATTAAAAGGTTGGAATCTCTTATAAAAGACTAAAAATATCATTTCGTAAGCGTTAGACACACTTCACATCGTTTTTCTCTATGTAAAGTGATTTAGTGTATTGTAATGATGTGAACACTCTATAACACAATGATAAATAACTTAGTTTATGCCGATGATATGATGTTAATAAGTCCCTCTGTTAAAGGTCTGGATCGGTTACTAAAAGTCTGCGAAGTGTATTCGCAGAAACATGATATTCTTTTTAATGTTACAAAAACTAAGGTTATGCAATTTCATCCTAAAAGCTGTAAACGGCCAGCTGATATTATGTTTAAACTAAAAGGTGAAGTAATTGAGGAAGTACAAGAGTTTAAGTATTTGGGTCAAACTATTACCAGCTCATTGAGTGATGACTCGGATATAAGAAAACAATCTCGAAACCTTTGTGCTAAAGCGAATATGACTAAGGAACTTTCGGTTCTGTACAAGCGAAGCTAAAGACACTCTTTCGTACTTTCTGCAGCATAAAAAAGGTTCTGGCAGAACCCTAAATTTGCTGTACAACAGGTCTTTTAGACTCTTACATAAATTACCCGCAATGTCTCGAGCTTCCTGGAGGTAAAAGACGTGCTCAATACAGTCTGATGCAAAGAATAAAAAAAAATCAACCAACCCGATTATCCAAGCTATCCATAAGTCCTGCCATTTACCCTCTAAGCAATGGAATTTTTGGTACGAAAACGTCTGTCTGTAGCTCCACTTAACTCCGACATTACTGTATTATTTCTAATCAACTGTATATATTTCTATCCTTAGTATGTGAACTGTCATTGTATTAATAATATTTGTTATATGGACTATAGTCTGCCAATAAACCTTTTCATTTTCATTTCATATATATTGTAAGTAGTATGACCGCAAAAGGAGAGAGTGCAGAGTAATTGCAATGTTGATCAAATATTGCAAGGTGCCAACCCCTCTCCCCCAGTCCCCCCCAGTGACCTTCACCAGCGAAACACGTATTTTTCATTATTAAAAGGGTGCTGCTTGAGGGGAATGCCAGTTAAGATAGAGTAGAAGTAGTAATGTTCCTTTTGTCAATAAATGTAGTGGGAGGCGCTGGTCGAGTCTGGTTTCAGAGCACTCGGAGTTCTCAGATGATACCCCATTCGTAGAGACGGGAACCTTGATGGGATATCTCGGGGGCTAAAACCTCCGAATAGATGTTTTCATTTTTAGGGATGCTACTTAGGTTCACATTGTACGAATGTTAGTGCTTTTTAGGTAAATCGCAGAATATCTAACTTAGTTAGCTTGAGAAAGTTTTATAGTTTTATATAGAAGTAGTGATGTTCCCTTTTGCAATAAATGTAGTAGGAGGTGCTGGCCGGGCCTGGTTTCAGAGCACTGGAAATTCTCAGATGATGGGAAATTTGATGAGATCTCTTGAAAATGAAAAGGTTTATTGGCAGACTATAGTCCATATGACAAATATTACTAATACAATGACAGTTCACATACTAAGGATAGAAATATATACGACTGATTAGAAATAATACTGCACTGTCGAAGTTAAGTGGAGCTACAGACAGACGTTTTCGTACCAAAAATTCCATAGCTTAGAGGATAAATGGCAGGACTCATGGATAGTTTGGATAATCGGGTTGGTTGATTTTTTAATTCTTTGCATTAGACTGTATTGAGCATTGAGCTCATTTTGAGTATTGAGTATTGAGCACGTCTTGAGAGTCAAATCCTCCGAATAGTCGTACTCATCTTCAGGGAAACAACTTAGAGTGGAACTTTAGTTTGAACCCTTTAAGGACTGAAGGTACAAATTGCTAACGTTTCAAATACAAGCATTCATAACTTAACCCTACAAAAAATTCAGGGCTTAAAGGGTTAAATACTGTACATCAAAATTTCGCAAGAAAAAAATTATGCATATTATGCATTATTTTTCCCCATTAAGCATGGGGAATTTTTTATTTGTAGGTCTAGCCAGCTGGAGGCGCCCTCTAGACCAGTGGTCCTTTATCAAGGTAATTCCTATGCAAAGGACGCAATATGATAAATCTTCGGTACGATGGCTT
Source organism: Bathynomus jamesi (assembly GCA_023014485.1). NCBI lineage: Eukaryota > Metazoa > Arthropoda > Malacostraca > Isopoda > Cirolanidae > Bathynomus > Bathynomus jamesi. The sequence goes on from JAJOZX010001486.1 coordinate 640,876, forward strand.
TGGTGGGAGAAATGATGAAACAACGAAATTATGACTTCTTGTACATAATAAATAAATAAAAAAGTCCTATAAAAAGTCCATGGCGTAGATTAGATTAGTAGTTTAGTATTCATGCTATCCTTTATTTTCGGCTGTCTTCTAAAGCCGGGTTTCCACGGTGCCTCTTTCCTTGCGGTATTGCAATACTGCATGCCACTAGAGGCATTAGAGGCATGCCCAAAAGCAAGATGAGTGTGTGTTTCAACAGTGAGAGAGGGCATGCCTCATCGTGCCGCGAGTTCAATCTGAAGATGTTGGTGAGGTTGTATCGCTGATGTTTGTGCTGTCTACTGTATATGGTTATTAAACTGACTGGAAAGCGAAAAACGCGTAGGAGATTCTGCAAAAGATCATTCTACGATACGACTCATGGCAATGAACTGTTGCGTGAAGTGAGGTTGGAGGGATCTGCATTTTTCTACAATTTTACCAGAATCTTCACTGTGCATTGTTCATATGGTTCTCAGGTTTGTTTTCTACAAACACACTCTGCAATGTAAAAGTAAACGATTACTCATGTACATAAAATAATACATTCACCAATCACATAGACCGAACGTTTCACACAGCAGTAGTACCGAAAGAAACTCAACTTTCTGTCACTCACAGACAATCCTCACTCGCTAGTCGGCCGGCAGAGGCGCTAGTTAGAGTAAATATATGGGGAGAGGCACGGCTGGACGCAAGATCTTCCCACTTTTGTCGGGGAGCCTTGCGTAAGCTCCTGCCTCACAATTTTTTGAAAAAAGGCAAGGTTTGGGGCATGCATCACCATGCGTCATGAGGCATGCATCACACCATGCGTCATGAGGCATGCTCTTGACGCACGTAAAATGTCACCGTAGAAATGCGACTTAATGCGGAACTGAGTACACGAGATAAGTGGTGTGAATGAACTCTGAAGCTATTCTCTTTATACTTTTACCTACTTTCCTACAAATCTTTCTTCACAACTCTTTTTCTGTCAGCAGTGGCTGGCGGAAGAGAGAGCGAGCCTTGTCTGTTCTATACTATTACTATTCCTGTGTGAAAGCTTTACACGTCTCTCAGTGTAAGCATGGTATCAGTTTTCAGTATTCTTTTTTTTCTATTGCTATTTCTAACTTTTCTACTTTATTTGGCTATCCTAGAGTGGATCTTGGGGTCTCTGTCAACTTGTAATATTGTAACTCTCTCTCTCTCTCTCTCTCTCTCTTTCTCTCTATTGAAATTTGTTATAATGAACATTTCTGACAGTAAACTAATTGATATATATATATATATATATATATATATATATATATATATATATATACTGGCCACTGAATACGGGATTAGAAGGTCCATTACGAAGTCGATGCTCATCGTGTTCTTTGACGCGAGGGACGTTGTTCACTATGAGTTTCTTCCCGAAGGAAAAATTCTTAATGCTTTCCTTTGCAAGGATGTCCTAACTCGTCCCATGGGTGCCGCATGACGCGAGTGTTAGGATCTGTTCAGAAGTCTCGATTGGGTCCTTTAGCATGCACGATAAAGTCGTGGCCACTTTGCAACATCATTTTCCGTTAGATCAGCGAGGTGAAGTGGCATTGGGTTTGTTCAGTAGTTGTATGGTCTCCCGTCCTCTGCGTTCAGATGATGTAACGATCCATGTTCAGATCCCACGTAAAGTTGTAGGTCTCCACTTTTCGATGGTAAGCTTCTGGTTAACTGTAAAAAATAACAGTATTCCAAATCCTCTCTACTCTAACACCCCTTGACTTTGCTATTTCTAACTATGAAGAAACTTCTAAAAGGCTGCCATTTCGAAGGTATAGACACACTCCAAAGAGCTATGACGAAGGAAGCTGCAAAGATATGTTGCAAGATAGGTCTGGAAAATCAAGGAAACTATTTCGAAAAGGACTGTAACCATGAAATCAAATCTGTCCTTATACAGGGTGTCCCAGAATTAACTATCTATTTCAATGAATCGGACAATTTTTTAAAAAACACACTTTTATTTATGTTTATCATGTTTAATATGTGTTAAAAATTTATAAATTTATAAATTTTTTTCATAATTTTATTTCATAATTTTTTCATTATCTGGTCCAATGAAGACCGTCTGAAGTCATAGAATGGCAAAGAGACTCTCCAAAAGTTAACGTGTGGCTTCGAATGACCAATCCAAAATTTATGGCCCAGTTTCTTTGCGGAGGCAACTGTAACAGGTACCGTCTACCTTGATATGTTTCAGCAGTTTCTCGAACCACAGCTTCTTGATGATGGCATTCTTGACAATGTTGTGTTTCAACAAGAAGCATTGATCTTTTGGCGATAAACCTTTGTTTTTTATGAAACCCCATGCAAAGAATCCAGGGGTGTCAAATCCGGAGAACGCGGAGGCCAAGGTCGAGGTCCTCCACGTCCAATCCACCGATTCGGAAGGCGTCTGTTGAGGTATTCTCGAACAATTAGAGCATAATGACATGGTGCTCCATCTTGTTGAAAAACAACATTATCAAGAATGCCATCATCAGAGCTGTGGTTCGAGAAACTGCTGAAGCATATCAAGGTAGACGGTACCTGTTACAGTTGCTTCCGAAAGAATGGGCCATAAATTTTGGATTTGGTCATTCCAAGCCACACGTTAACTTTGGGAGAGTCTCTTTGCCATTCTATGACTTCAGACGATCTTTCATTGGACCAGATAACGAAAAAATTCTGAAAATAAAATTATGAAAAAAATTTAGAAATGTATACATTTTTAACACATATTAAACATGATAAACATTAAAAAAAGTGTGTTTTTAAAAAATTTGTCCGATTTCATTGAAATAGATAGTTAATTCTGGGACACCCTGTACATATATAAAGTTTTTCCCCAAGTGGAATATTTATTAATTAATTAAACGTTCAAACTGTATTGGTCATGAAGCCATTTACGTATGTAAATTCCATTCTTCACTGCGCGATGTGTGATCAACCAATATACTCAAAAGTGAGGCCTGAAGTTTGTATGAAAGAAATTGGATTGTATTATATTAAATGCTCATATTTGGGCCGGCCCAAACTTTTCGTTTTTGATAATTACGCAAGAGACCACAAAAATTATCATTTAACGAAAACCCTTCACATTTTGTTTCAGTCAAAGTGAATTAAAAAACTAGTATAGGATGTTAACGGGATTCAGGTTTTTTTTTTAATTACGCCTAACTTTGATGTTATTTGAGCTTATAAAATTATCATCAGTACAGTATACAGGAGTCCCCTCTTAAAAACATTTCTTCTCTTGTACCTACATTTTAAATTAGAAAGGAAACGCAAAGGTTTAATGACACACGCAAAAAACATTTTATATATATATATATATATATATATATATTATATATATATATATATATATATATATTATATATATATATATATATATATTATATATATATATATATATATATATATATATATTCACACACACGAGGGTACATCAATAAGTATCCGCACTTTTTATTTTAGTGATAATATAGTATATATATTATATACTCGTAATAACGAGCCAAACTGAGATCTATAGGCTTATTTAGATTGGCAGCAGTATAGGCTTATTTAGGCTACTCGCAGCTGTCACATATCGTACGAGTAGTGAGCATGGCTGCGCCGCTTTCAATTTGTACTCAGGAAGAACAGAGATCCGTGGTTCGATTTTTGTGGGCAGAAGGTGTGAAAGGAGCTGAAATTCACGCGCGTTTATGTGCTCAGTATGGGAACAATGCGTTACCACGGCGAAGTGAGTACGAGTGGATTCAAATGTTCAAGAAAGGTCGAACATGTGTGACAGATGCTCAGCGCTCAGGACGACCGTCAACATCAACCAGTGGTGACCAGCAGGAAGAAGCCAGAGCCATGATTTTCAATGACAGAAGATTAACAATAAAAGAAATTACATCTTCATTAGACATCAGTCAAGGGTCAACCTATTCGATAGTTCATGACATTCTTGGCTTTCACAAGGTTTGTGCAAGGTGGGTGCCCAAACAGTTGACAGAAGAACACAAGCGTAATCGTATGGACGTCTGCTCTCGTCTTTTGGCGAGGTATCATAATGAAGGTGAAAACTTTTTGGAGCGCATTATCACTGGAGATGAAACCTGGATCCATCACTATGAACCAGAAAGCAAATGACAGAGCATGCAATGGAAGCATCCAACATCTCCCATTGCAAGGAAATTCAAAGCGTAGCCGTCAGCAGGTAAAGTTATGCTAACACTGTTTTGGGATACACGAGGCCCTATCCTTAAACATTATCTAGAGCGTGGAACTACAGTAATAAGTGTATCGTATTCTGACTTGCTTCGGAATGAGTTAAAGCAAGCAATTCGCACAAAACGGATAGGGAGACTGTCGGAAGGTGTTATTCTGTTACACGACAATGCGCGCCCTCATACCACTGCACAGACTGGAAAATGCCTTCAAGAACTTTTTACCTGTTTGGACCACTAAAAGACGCTTTGAGAGGTCAGCGATTCCAAGGCGATGATGATGAAAGAGGTGGTGCATGACTGGCTACGCACACAGCCAAAAACATTCTTTTGTGATGGCATTAGGAAGCTTGTAGATCGCTGGACTAAGTGTATTGAGAAACGGGGAGACAATGTTGAGAAGTGATGTGTTTATAATGTATCAGATGTGAAAATAAAATTGTGAAAATAAAAAGTGTAGATACTTATTGAATTACCCTCGTATATATATATATACACACAGGGATTTTCATAACACGTGAGACGCACTTTCAGGATGGATTCAGGACTTGAAAACAATGAACATATAAACTATACCCGAAATTGCTTTGTTTCCGAGTTACAGCCCGTTATGTGTTCCAGCAAGTATCCACCTTACCTTTAAAGGAAGTGCTCAAAATGACCGCCTTGCGCTTGAATACACGCCTGAACACGCCTCGTCATAGACTGCCTGACGCGTTCAAACATTCCAGGTATTGCTCGGATTTTCTGGCATCTTTGTTCTACACGTTGGCGAAGCATTTCAACGTCGTCAATGGGCGTCACGTAAACAATGGATTTCAAATGACCCCACAGGTAAAAATCGAGTGGATTCAGGTCCGGGGAGCGAGCAGGCCACGCAATGGGTCCTCCCCGGCCTATCCATTTATCAGGGAAATGGTCATCCAAATAGTCTCTGACTACTCGACTATAATGAGGCGGAGCGCCGTCATGTATAAACCACATACGACGTCGGACAGCAAGAGGAACGTCATCTAGTAAATCGCTTAAATCATTATTTACAAAATTGGAATAGGATTCTCCTGTTAATCTTTCAGGCAAAACAAAAGGACCGATTAAGTTGTCGGCAATAAGTCCTGCCCATACATTGAAACTAAATTGTTGTTGGTGCCTTGACTGGATGATGGCATGCGGATTCTCTTCGGCCCAGTGATGAGTGTTGCGAAAATTGATCACGCCATTTCTTGTGAAGGCAGCCTCATCAGAAAACAATACGGAGTATAGGAAAAGGATCGCGAGCACACTGTTGAAGGAACCAAGTATAAAAAGCCTCTCGTGGTGGGAAATCAGCTTCATTAAGGCCTTGTACTCTCTGAATGTGATATGGGTAAAGCTGTTGTTCCCGTAAAATTCTCCACACAGTTGTATATCTTAAACCCTCTGCTGCTGCTATCCTTCGGGTGCTGACAACACGATGTTCCTCCACGCGATTCAGGACCCGCTCCCAGGGCCGGATTTTCCAATAGGCAACATAGGCCATTGGCCTAGGGCCCACCAGTAACTGGGGGCCCACTGGGGACCTCCTACAATCCCTTGACACAAACAGTATCATTGACAAATTTGCCATAGAAAAAAAGCAGGAAAAAGTCATTTTGAACTTCACATAGTTGTGCTTGCAAAATTATTATGCTTCAGTTTCATTGTATTTTTCCATTATCCTCGTGTAAGATGTACATGATATGGAACTTGATTTACTTTGATGTACTTGATATGGAACTAATTTGATTAAAAATTATTAATGTGTAATGTATTACATTATGTTGTAATTCTTATTGCAAAATTTATTATGCTTCAATTTGACTGTATTTTTTTCCATTATTCCTTTGTGTAAGAATAAGTTGTACATGATATAAAACTAATTTGATAAAATTATGATGTGTTACATTATGTTGTAATTCTTTTTTTTTTACATTACAATATTACGATATATATATATATATATAATATTTTTTTGGGGGGGGGGCACTGATAAGGTTTGGCCTAGGGCCCACAAGCAAGTAAATCCGGCCCTGCCCGCTCCTCCAACTCAACAGTTCTGGCGCTGATTGGTCTACCACCATCTGAAACTCGCTTGTTGAATGATCCTGTATCACCAAGACGCTCGTCTATTCTCTGAAAGGTCTTCTTATCTGCAGATGGCGATTCGGAAACCTTTCCGCATACAGACGTCTTGCTGCGGCCGCATTACACTCGCAAGTCCATACATGAGATGCATGTCTGCCATTTCTCTGTTTGAATAAGCCTCCATTCTCACTTCAAATGCACACTATCACTGAATAGCACAAAAACTTTTAAGGTTTTTTTTTTCACTGGACTGCACTTATTCACGGTAAGAAGTTACGAATACGAACAGTGAAACACCGCGATGCACCTCTGACTGACTGATGGCTCTACACTCAACGATATTGAAATATGTCATAGAGTGTACGAAACATTACAATCGGCAAGGCCATACATGAAATAAGTCTCGTATACACTCACAAACATTGTTGGCAAGCAGTTTGTAAACAGTTTGCGGAAAGAATTGCTGGAACACAAAACGGGCTGTAACTCTGAAACAAAGCGATTTCGGGCATATGTTTATATAAACATTTTTCATTGTTTTCTGGTCCTGAATCCATCCTGAAAGTGCGTCCCACATGTTATGAAACACCCTGTGTGTGTATATTATATATATATATAATATATATATATATATATATTACTATTAACAGTAATAATAGTAATAATAATAATAATAATAATAATAATAATAATAGTGCCGATGAAATTCGCTCCACGAACAAAAGAAATGTTCCCTCCCGAATCCTCTTTTAAGGGTGAGCAAAAATTGAAAAAGTGTAGATGCGGAAATATGTTTTGGGAAGTGAAGCAACCAACTTAAATCGTTGGAAGGAAAGCGGCCCTTTAATCCACAACACCAGAACAGAGAAAGGAACTAGAGTTATTTCGGCGGGTAAGATTTTCTTTTTTTTATTCTGGTTTTGCCCTTACCGCACGTACGAGGTCACTCAAACTGGTATACGTGGGGTGGAGGGTGATGCGGGGAACGAGGGGGTGAAGGCTGAAGAGAGGGAATAGCGCGAAACACGACGCACAGTGAAAAACTTTTGGGATAATAAGTTTAGAAATGGACTTAAGAATGAGTTTGGGAATTAACTAGAAATTGCGGTTTTAGAAATGAAACTCGGGTGAGGTGCGAAAATTCGTTTAGGAATTGATGCGAAACTCGAATAAAAAGGAGGAAAAAAAGAGGCAAAAGTAAATTTTGTTCCGAATAATGAGTTATTTTGAAGACGAAAAAGTTTCACTGCAAATAGTTTTTGAAAACTGAAAAAAGGCGTAAAGTGAATACAAAATACTGTACACCAAACGAGAGAGAGAGAGAGAGAGAGAGAGAGAGTTACAAGGAGTTACAAGAACAAGAGAAAGCCTCAAAGACCTTCCGGTCCACTGTGGGAGGGAGCTTCCTGTTATTAAACAAGTTTATTTTTCTTTGAACTATTCTAGCAGTAGTAGAAAACTGGATAGAAAAGTATAAGTTCTCTCCCCACCCTCCGCTCCCTCCCTGCCAGAGACAGGTACGGAAAAAGGTTGAAGAAAACACCTTGACCCTGGAAAAGTAGCCAAGGAAATTTTACACGAAAGTGGAGAATATATAAGAAAGTTCTATAATTACACACGCCCAAATAGACACCACGCAGGCGAACTCCTGCAGAGTTACGTTATGTTTTAGTCTTAAACCATGACAGTATTCAGTACTTTGTCTAGCCTATTTTTAAACAAATTTAGACTTTGGCTTGAAATAACCTCTGAGGGAAGTTGGTTCCAGATATTAACTATTTTATGGGAAAAGAAATTGCCGTATACAGAGGTCCTAAATGTCTTTAGTTCCAGTTTAAACCCATTATTTCTTGTCGGATTGGCATTAAGTGAGATTAAGTTCATGTAGTCTACCCTGTCTATTCCACTGAGCATCTTGAAGACTTGATAAGCTGACCGCGCAACCTCCTCGTCTCTAAGGTAAACAGATTTCGGTGCTCCAATCTCCGTTGGTAGTTTTGCATTCTTATTGAAGGGATAAATTTTGTAACTCTTGCTTGTACCCTTTCTATTTAAAGTTTCTAACCTTTCTATATCCTTCCTAAGGGACGGAGACCAAAACTGCGCACAATATTCGAGTTGAGGTCTGACTAGTGAGTTATAAAGAGACATTACAGACTCCTTGTTCCGAAACTGGAACTGTTTTTTAATATAACTTTATATTTTTAAGGCCCTCTTTTCGTATTCTGCACAGTGCTTCGACGGTTTCAGATCATTACTGATATAGACTCCTAAGTCTTTCTCTAGATCGGTCTCAGTCAAGTTCCTTCCCAAGAGAGAGTAATCGGTGTTTGGGCTTTTATAACCTCTGTGCATTACTTTACATTTGTCGAAGATCATTTTGAAGTGTTCTTACGCCCTTCTCAGTACCTACACTACTTCCTAATTTCGTATCGTCTGCAAATTTGGAAATTGTACTTAGGCGCCCGACGTCTATATCGTTAAAATAGATGATAAAAATAAAGGACCCAGAACGAAACTCTGAGGGATATCACTGGTGACGGGCGCCCACTCCGAAGCCACTCCATTTATTATCACTCTCTGCTTTCTATCTTTTAACCAATCCTCAATCCATTTGGAAACGACCCGATGATTCCTAGTCTGACTTTAGCCATCAATCTCGCGTGAGGGACTTTGTCAAAGGTTTTTTGAAAGTCGAGATACACTACAGTATATCTACTGCCAGGTGTGGACTGGCCCCGGCGGCCCACGGGCTCGTGGCCGGTGGGCCCTTTCCGTTGGGAGCCCTAAATTTGTTCGACGTATTACTATTTAAGACCTCAGGGGTGTTCACAGGGGTAAAAAAAAGTGCCAACACGGCAACGTACGTTGGCGACAAAACGGCATTAAAAAGTTTCCACTTTTTTTAATACTAGTAAAATAATTGATATTTAAATTGTTTAGGATTATTAACTTTAGTTTATTTGTTGATAAATTATGTCCGCTTAAATACATTTTTATTTAAATAAATTTATTATAATATATTTATTTTATTTGTTGAAAATTAATTAAATAAATATGTTAAAAATCGCTATGTTGCCAAACACATTTCTGAGATTTCTCGTATAACCAATGAGCACTCTAGGACACTATTTTTGGCGCGAAAAATAAAATTAAATAAATAAAGTAAATATTTTTTAAGCGGTGTTGCATTTGTGCTGGCGCGCCGATTTTTTGCTATTGGTCTTTATAACGTGAGTAATTTACTGAATTTTTATTTAAGTAATTGTTAATTTTTTATATTTTTAAGATTTAAACATAAATATCTTAGGAGCTGAATAAAGGCCAGCAGGGCCCAGCCAGTTCATTCTAGATCCCAAGAACCTGCATATCCAAACCTACAATCCACACCCCCAATAATTTCCTCATATACCTTTTTTCTAAACGCCTCTGAAAACGTTATTCATTGATATTGTGCGCTATATAAATATACCGTATATTATTATTATTACCAGAGGCGTAACTAAAAGAAGAAAGGCCTGTGGCCTACTGTTGATAATGGGCCCCTCTGTAATAGTTTAAGTAAGTGACAGTTTAGTTTGGGATTGAAAAAAAGTCTCTTTCTACTTCAACGTTTTCTGATTTTCATGAGTAACTTTCATATTGTAATGAACAGATATATATATATATATATATATATATATATATATATATATATATATATATATACACATTTTAACTGCAAACAACACACAGATAATTAATATAAAGAACGACGCTTGTGTAGAAGAACGTTCCGCACAAGATGAGGAGGGAGAACGAACAAATGAAAAATGAGGTAACCCCGGAATCGAACCTGGGATCTTCCGATTGCCGGTCAGATATGCTATCCACTACACCATGGGCCTCGATTAATCAGAAGTCGTAATTCTCCTACATACGAGCAGAAACCAATGCCCTGAGGGGGCACCCTCGCATGCCGTACATATATATATATACACATTTTAACGACTTCTGATTAATCGAGGCCCATGGTGTAGTGGATAGCATATCTGACCGGCAATCGGAAGATCCCGGGTTCGATTCCCGGGTGGTTACCTCATTTTTCATTTGTTCGTTCTCCCTCCTCATCTTGTGCGGAACGTTCTTCTACACAAGCGTCATTCTTTACATATATATATAATGCAAACCTACAAGGAAAACGAAAAATGATTCCAAGGCCTTTCGTGTATTCAGAAGTACACCTCGTCATTCCGTGGCTGCGTATTAATTAGATTTGATTTTGGGTGAGTTCAAAATTATATTCAAAACTCGCGGGGATTTACAGGTCATAACAAAATTACTAGATTTTTAAAACATCCATAAACATTTTTTTGGGGGCAGAATTTACTGAAGCTTTTTGGGGGCCCTCTCAGTGACACCTGGCCGGTGGAAATTTTTTCGCCAGTCCGCGCCTATCTATTGTCCTACTTGCATCGTATGGAGCAGTGGTCTCCAAACTTTTTTGATCATGCACCCTTTAATCAGCAAAAATAAATAACACGCACCCCTAATGTATACATGATATATATATATATATATATATATATATATATATACAAACTCAGAATGGTCCCCTGAGAAACTTATATGTTAAACACAGACCGTGCATGGAACAAGGAACTATTTGGGAAAATTAAATCCACTATAGTCCGAATAAGTAATGGTAAATGACAAATACCATAGTTTTTCTTTTTCATGATGCAAGCCCGACGTGGGCAACGGGTCTCTCGCAAAAAGGTCCATAAAATAGCTTCCCTCACAGCTATCTGCAAAGCAGACAGGATCCAGCTTTGGGACATGGACCTAGGGTTTAAAGCAAGCCTAGCCCGCTACATTTAGAACCTCAATATAGCAAAGACCGTTGCATTCACGTCGGATTGAATACATCAAAGAAAAAGGGTAACTATTGTATTTTTAGCCAAAAACAAAAACTTAAACCTCAACCGCGACATTGAGCGTCCACTTTTCAAGGCACATAACACGTCCGTTTAATATACACAAATCAGAATTGTCCCCTGAGAAACTTATATGTTAAACACAGACCGTGCATGGAACAAGGAACTCTTTGGAAAATTAAATCCACTATAGTCCGAATAAGTAATGGTAAATGACAAATACCATAGTTTTTTTTTTCATGATGCAAGCCCGACGTGGGCAATGGGTCTCTCGCAAAAAGGTCCCATAAATATAGCTTCCCTCACCAGCTATCTGCAAAGCAGACAGGATCCAGCTTTGGGACATGGACCTAGGGTTTAAAGCAAGCCTAGCCCTGCTACATTTAGAACCTCAATATAAGCAAAAGACTCGTTGCATTCACGTCGGATTGAATACATCAAAGAAAAAGGGGTAACTATTGTATTTTTAGCCAAAAAAACAAAACTTAAACCTCAACCGCGACATTGAGCGTCCACTTTTCAAGGCACATAACACGTCCGTTTAATATACACAAACTCAGAATGGTCCCCTGAGAAACTTATATGTTAAACACAGACCGTGCATGGAACAAGGAACTCTTCTTGGAAAATTAAATCCACTATAGTCCGAATAAGTAATGGTAAATGACAAATACCATAGTTTTTCTTTTTCATGATGCAAGCCCGACGTGGGCAATGGGTCTCTCGCAAAAAGGTCCCATAAATATAGCTTCCCTCACCAGCTATCTGCAAAGCAGACAGGATCCAGCTTTGGGTCATGGACCTAGGGTTTAAAGCAAGCCTAGCCCTGCTACATTTAGAACCTCAATATAAGCAAAAGACTCGTTGCATTCACGTCGGATTGAATACATCAAAGAAAAAGGGGTAACTACAGGGCGTCCCAAAAAAATGTATACACACTTTAAATAATTATAAAGGCAGTGTTTATTAAAATACATTTCATTTTCAAAATGTAATAGAATCTACAGACATTATTTAATTGTTTTGTCAACGCCTGTTTTCAAACTGACGTCCGTTCTGGCCAGGCACTGCTGATAACGCGAAGCAATTGAATCGCAAACATCACGAAACATTTCGTTTGGTATTTGTGTGCATTCTCGTTCAATGGCTGCTCTCAATTCAGCGACTGTTGCAGGTTTTATAGCGTAGACTTTGTCTTTTAAGTATCCCCATAAAAAAAAGTCTAGTGGTGTGAGGTCTGGTGAACGCGGAGGGTATTCTACGAAACCCCTTCGTCCAATCCACATCCACATCGTGCCAAGTACCACTCGCAATACTCCACTCTTCGGTCCGGATCATCTTCATTAATAGCATGGACTAATCTTGGAATGTAACTTTTCCATTGACAGCGCTTCAAAATGCGTTGGACAGACGATTCTGAAATTCCTACCTCACGACTCGCTTGCCGCACAGATTTTCTTGGACTTTGGTGATACGTTTCCAGTACTCTTTCTTGCTTTGTGGGGCTTGTCGATGTCCGTGGTCTTCCTGAACGCTTCTTGTGGACATTCTGAACAGTTCCATCGGCTTCAAACTTATCTCTAATTCGAGTGATGGTAAGTCGCGTTGGTGGATCTGTTTGAAACTCCCTCTTAAACTGTCTTTGCACTTCAACTGCGTTTTCACACTTCCAGTAGCATTTTAGAATGAATTTCCTTTGTTCAAAGCTTAGTCTGACTGCCATTATTAATTCTAATGGGTTTAACTTGGAAAGAAAGAAACATCAATTGAGCTATCAGCTGTTAAAGTGTGTATACATTTTTTTGGGACGCCCTGTATTGTATTTTTAGCCAAAAAAACAAAACTTAAACCTCAACCGCGACATTGAGCGTCCACTTTTCAAGGCACATAACACGTCCGTTTAATATACACAAACTCAGAATGGTCCCCTGAGAAACTTATATGTTAAACACAGACCGTGCATGGAACAAGGAACTCTTCAGGGAAAATTAAATCCACTATAGTCCGAATAAGTAATGGTAAATGACAAATACCATAGTTTTTCTTTTTCATGATGCAAGCCCGACGTGGGCAACGGGTCTCTCGCAAAAAGGTCCCATAAATATAGCTTCCTTCACCAGCTATCTGCAAAGCAGACAGGATCCAGCTTTGGGACATGGACCTAGGATTTAAAGCAAGCCTAGCCCTGCTACATTTAGAACCTCAATATAAGCAAAAGACTCGTTGCATTCACGTCGGATTGAATACATCAAAGAAAAAGGGGTAACTATTGTATTTTTAGCCAAAAAAACAAAACTTAAACCTCAACCGCGACATTGAGCGTCCGCTTTTCAAGGCACATAACACGTTCGTTTAATATACACAAACTCAGAATGGTACCCTGAGAAACTTATATGTTAAACACAGACCGTGCATGGAACAAGGAACTCTTCTGGGAAAATTAAATCCACTATAGTCCGAATAAGTAATGGTAAATGACAAATACCATAGTTTTTCTTTTTCATGATGCAAGCCCGACGTGGGCAACGGGTCTCTCGCAAAAAGGTCCCATAAATATAGCTTCCCTCACCAGCTATCTGCAAAGCAGACAGGATCCAGCTTTGGGACATGGACCTAGGGTTTAAAGCAAGCCTAGCCCTGCTACATTTAGAACCTCAATATAAGCAAAAGACTCGTTGCATTCACGTCGGATTGAATACATCAAAGAAAAAGGGGGTAACTATTGTATTTTTAGCCAAAAAAACAAAACTTAAACCTCAACCGCGACATTGAGCGTCCACTTTTCAAGGCACATAACACGTCGGGCTTGCATCATGAAAAAGAAAAACTATGGTATTTGTCATTTACCATTACTTATTCGGACTATAGTGGATTTAATTTTCCCAGAAGAGTTCCTTGTTCCATGCACGGTCTGTGTTTAACATATAAGTTTCTCAGGGGACCATTCTGAGTTTGTGTATATTAAACGGACGTGTTATGTGCCTTGAAAAGTGGACGCTCAATGTCGCGGTTGAGGTTTAAGTTTTGTTTTTTTTGGCTAAAAATACAATAGTTACCCCTTTTTCTTTGATGTATTCAATCCGACGTGAATGCAACGAGTCTTTTGCTTATATTGAGGTTCTAAATGTAGCAGGGCTAGGCTTGCTTTAAACCCTAGGTCCATGTCCCAAAGCTGGATCCTGTCTGCTTTGCAGATAGCTGGTGAGGGAAGCTATATTTATGGGACGCTTTTGCGAGAGACCCGTTGCCCACGTCGGGCTTGCATCATGAAAAAGCAAAACTATGGTATTTGTCATTTACCATTACTTATTCGGACTATAGTGGATTTAATTTTCCCAGAAGAGTTCCTTTTTCCATGCACGGTCTGTGTTTAACATATAAGTTTCTTAGGGGACCATTCTGAGTTTGTGTATATTAAACGGACGTGTTATGTGCCTTGAAAAGTGGACGCTCAATGTCGCGGTTGAGGTTTAAGTTTTGTTTTTTTGGCTAAAAATACAATAGTTACCCCTTTTTCTTTGATGTATTCAATCCGACGTGAATGCAACGAGTCTTTTGCTTATATTGAGGTTTAAATGTAGCAGGGCTAGGCTTGCTTTAAACCCTAGGTCCATGTCCCAAAGCTGGATCCTGTCTGCTTTGCAGATAGCTGGTGAGGGAAGCTATATTTATGGGACCTTTTTGCGAGAGACCCGTTGCCCACGTCGGGCTTGCATCATGAAAAAGAAAAACTATGGTATTTGTCATTTACCATTACTTATTCGGACTATAGTGGATTTAATTTTCCCAGAAGAGTTCCTTGTTCCATGCACGGTCTGTGTTTAACATATATATATATATATATATTATATATATATATATGTCTTTTCATTATTTACTAGTAAGTTAATAGCATAAAACAGAAATACGATAGGGTGAAGATATACTTACCAATATAATTTAATGAGAACAATGTGGCTGACTGTGCTTCATAATTTCTGAAATTCTTGGTTTGACACTTTGTGATACAGCGACTCGAAGGTCCGGTTCCAAGTTCAGTTTATTTCGATTGTTAGTTTGAATACCTATCATAGCAGAAAAAGACACCTCACACAGATATGTAGATCCAAATGGAAGGAGCGCATCGTTCCCTGCGCTTACTAAATCTGGGTACTCATTTTTTAATCCAATCCACCAATTGTGCACAGTTTTCTATTGAAATTAGGTTCGTAAACGTGTATCTTCCCTGATGTCAATCAACTGTTATTTTACAAAATAATGCGGCGATCTCGAATTGTGATATTTAGTTTGCTAAATTTTAATCGCAAGTAAGCGATATCGCGGATACTATCTCGCAAATTCCTAGGAATGACTGTGTTAGCGAGTATTTTCTTTCTCGGTCATCTTCTTCAAGTTCAAAAACTTTCTACGAAAAAACAATGATAAATCAGAATCATCAAATTTTCTTCACGCACCCCACTTTGGAGACCACTGACTATAGAGTATACATATTATGGAAAAATTCTAACAGGTTTGTCAGACAGGATCTACGTCGCCTAAATCCACGTTGAGAATAAAAAATTAGATTGTTAGATTCAAGGTGATACACAATACGTTCTGTAACGATGGATTCCAACAGTTTGCCAACAACTGATGTCAAACTGACCGGGCAGTAATTGCAATGATTTACCCTATCGACCTTTTTAAAGATTGGTGTTACATTTGCTAATTTCCAGTTGGTTGGTTGGAACTTTCCCTAACTCGATTGATTGTTTGAATATAGTTACTAAGTCGTCAACAACATTGTGGCTAACCTATATTAATATCCCTGGAAAAAATAACTCGGGAACAGGTGATTTGTATTTATTCATCTTGTCAATTAATTGCTGTGCCTTATGTAACGTAAAACTTATAGTCTCTACGGGATGGTCACCGTCATACGTAATTCGAGGAGAGAGAGAGAGAGAGAGAGAGAGAGAGAGAGAGAGAGAGAGAGAGAGAAACAAGGAGAAGAAGTACCTCAAAAGGCCTTACGGCCTATACCGAGGAGGTACCAATGGCAACGGGTGCCAGGGAAAAATTCATACACATTGTCACAGCTAGCTTCTCGAACAACCACTCCAAAAGACAGTAACACACATCCTCAAATAGTGTGCAAGATTCGGTCTAACCTTTTCTTGAACTGATCCACAGAGGAACTGTTCACAAATTCTGAAGGTAGCCTGTTCCACCTGTCACAGATCTTATAGGTAAAGTAATTCCCATACACACTAGTGCTAAACCGTTTCAAATCCATCTTCCAACCATTGTTGTGTGTTCAATTATCATTTAAACTAAACATACTTCTAAAATCAACATCGTTGAACCCGTGTAAGAGCTTGAAAACCTCGATGAGTTGACCGCGCAGCCTCCGAGTTTCCACCGAAAACAAATTCAGGGCGTGTAAGCGTCGTTTGTAGCTCATATGCCTAACAGAAGGAATTAACTTTGTGGCCCTCACCTGCACTCGCTCCAGCCTCTCAATATCTTTCCTGAGGGTGGGTGACCAGAACTGCACAGCATACTCCAGGTGCGGCCGAACCAGGGAATTGTACAGTAAGAGCACAATCTCCTTATTCCGAAATCGAAATTGTCTCCAGATATAACCCAACAGCTTCTGGGCTTTCTTTTCCACCTCTACGCACTGTTTCGTGAATTTAAGGTCGCTGCTAATTAGCACGCCCAAGTCCTTTTCCAAATCAGTGGCCTCGATATTACTCCCCAAAATGGAGTACTCGAACTTGGGATTGGCGTAGCCAATGTGCATCACCTTGCATTTACCCAAGTTAAACGGCATTTGCCATTTTCGGACCACTCTCCTATCCTACATAGGTCAGCACGCAGTTGACGATGCCAGCGTCGATATCATTTATGTAAATGCTAAACAACAGTGGCCTCAAAACGGAACCCTGAGGAATCCCGCTAGTGACCGAGGCCCAACCCGAACTAACCCCTTTAATTACAACCCTCTGTCGCCTATTCTTCAGCCAGTTTCCAATCCAGCTACCTACTTCCCCACCGATACCCAGCGCGTGGACTTTGGCCATTAGCCGGCGGTGAGGTACGGTACCTTATCAAAGGCTTTCTCAAAGTCGAGATAAAGTATATCAATCGCCCTATTCTTATCATACTCACTCCACATGACGTGGAAAAACTCGAGCAAGTTGGTGAGACACGACCTATGCCGTCTAAACCCATATTGAGAGTCCCTAAGCAGCTTGTAGGAATCCAAATGGTCAACGATCCTATCCGCTATTATCCCTCTATAATTTACCAACGACCGAAGTGAAACTAATGGAACGATAGTTCCCTGACTTTCGTGATCCCCTTTCTTAAAGATAGGGGTCACGTTGGCTTCCCTCCAGTCACCAGGCACCCGGCCCGTCTCCAACGATTTGTTGAAGACTGTAGCCAGGTGGGAGCCACCTGGTCGCGCACTTCCCGCAAGACTCTGGGAAGGAACTGCTCCGGTCCAGGATCCTTAAATGCGTTCAGTTTGTCTATTCTATCGGCAACGTCTGTCGCGGTACACCGAACACTATCCAGGCGAGCACTGTCGTGCCTGACGCCTGGCTCGGGGATGAAGCTAGTGTCCTCCCTGGGGAACACTCCCGCAAAGTACTCATTATTAACATAACTGAAGAATTCCTTAAGGTTCGCCTTGCAAAGGCTTGCCACCCAGAGTTCTTCGTTACGTTTGGCTAGCCTAACCTTCGCCTTGACTTCCCTGTACAGGCGGACATACGCCTCGGTGTTCTCGTGGGAACGATTGGCCTTCGCACTCCTATACGCAGCTTTCCTATTTCGGATAGCCGAAGCGATGTCCCGACTAAACCACTTAGGGCCTTAGGCTGCGTTGAAGTAGGGGTGACCAATTTTGAGGGTATGGCAGCAGACTGCAGCACCATAAACTGGTCCAGAAGAGAGAGAAAGAGAGAGAGAGAGAGAGAGAGAGAGAGAGAGAGAGAGAGAGAGAGAGAGAGAGAGAGAGAGAGAGAGCGCCTCAAAGACCTTTCGGTCGATTTGGAGAGGTTCCTGCTATTAAACTAGTGCATTTTTTTAACTATTCTAGCAGTAGTAGAAAACTGGATAGAAAAGCATAAGGCTCTCTCCCCACCTCCCGTTCCTCCTCACCAAATGCGGGTACAGAAAAAAGCTGAAGAAAATACCCTGACCCTGGAAAAGTAGCCAGGGAAATTTTACAGGAAAGAGGAGAATATATAAACTAGTTCGACAATTATGTTATGCACGCACAGAAATGGTACGCTAGAGAGCATGGTTGTATAAACTAACATCAAAATATATTTGTGCTAATCGCATTTCAACTACTTGGTATCGTCACAAAAACCTCGAACATATGTTCTGATTTTATGCAAAATATTTACAACTCTCTTTGCAGAGGTATCGGGAAAACGAAGACCCCATGGCCCACTCCAGGCTAGTCCCAAAAGATTAAGCAAACTCTCCATGTTTACACTATGGTTTCTCAGCCGGGATCTCGGGACCTCGGGCGGAAAATGATAACCTTAAATTCCGAGACAAGCGCAGCAAATCCCAGGATTTCCCAGGTTTTACAAAGTAGTCTTAAAACGTTATTTCAAATAGTTGTATCTAGAAAAGACAAACATAAAAACAGGGGCGCACGCAGGATTTGCTTAAGGGAGAGGCGAATTATCAGCTCTCCAAAATAATGTTGAAATGCACAAAGCAAGAGCGATGCACAATGTCTCTGATTATATCTATTGATCGATAAATTGATATCTTTGTGGCCACATTTTGATTCTGATTGAATGCTAAATTTTCCATCTGATTTATTATTATTATGGATTGTACTAGAATTGACTGAATATTAAATTTTCCACTTAATTATGCTGAAGTACTTACTCTTCATATTATGAATATTTGATCATTGCCATTACTCCTAGTATCTTTTCCAAATTTATATTTTTGATACAGTTTTTAGTAATACTCATTTTTAGAATCAGAAAATGCAATGGGAGTCCCAGGCCCCTTGGGCCCCCCTTATGATGACAAATTATAATAGCACGAATCACGTTGCGTTGTACAACTCGAATAGTGCCTATAATACAGTATGCCCTGTATGACGTTTTGCATGTGTAATATGACTGGTGTTTTTGATGATTCACTCGGACTGAAAGCCAGTCATTTAATTTCCCTGAATCGAACATTGTGTTTAGTGAGTTTTAATTTCGGATATTATTTTCATTTCAGTGGCACACCTTTTGCTCTTGATATTTTGTTTACTAAAAATTAGTTAGAAGTATATAAAAGGTGTTATGTTCGTATAAATTACACTATGATATAATTTATTTTTGCTGAAGTGCAAAGCTGCAAATTAGCATTGTAGGCATAGCCGCCTAGGCTATATTCCGTATTTATGTTTCTGCAGTGTTTGAAATTCGGCCTAGGCTCTATCCTTTATTATATTTATCATTATTGTGTTAAAATATTTATATATTTATCTTCAATATCAACTAACTAATCTAGATTTATCTAATGCTTAAACATTTTAAGACTTTATTATCATTATTTTTTATAAACAGGGGAATTCTCGGATCCCGAGACGATGGCCGATTTTGTCCCAGAAAAATGGGATAGCGAAAACCCCTGAAAACGAGAAACCCTAGCCTACACCCATGTACGCGCAAAACCATCACACTGGCAAGGTAATGAAATGCTTCTCCAGGAAAAGGGTTGAAACAGGAATTGAAGAAGGAAATCAGATTTTCCACACTATGCCCTCACCCTTCACATGCACCCAGCCACCCAAGAGAAGGAAGAGAAAAAAGAAATAGGGACTGCAAAAATGCAACTGTACCTCACTTAATCCATGACATGCATTTATGTTAGTTTCTTGTTCATTAAGAAATTATCTATTTCTACAAAATACTCGTCTAGTCTATTAACAAAGCAGGCAAGTGTGTGCCAACTCTTTGAATATTGTTGAGTTTCAACTTGGTTTCCGCCGTGTAAAGCGTTTATGCGGCAAGTGATATATTGTGTCGTTCATACTTCGCTTTGTTTGTGCTACCACATTCTCAATGGCAGTAGGTGTTTGGTTATATATGTACTGTATATGAAACGTCTATTCTACATTTCATAATGAACTTTAGTTTTTGAAATGAACAATAGCTCTCTTGAAATGTTTATTGGATATTTCAAATATCTGAAAATGGTACGTAAATGTTTCAAATACCATATATACCGGAGTATAGGTCGATCTCGTGTATAGGTCGACCCTTGATTTTTGGCCAAGAAATCATTAATTTATCATATGCCTCGTGTATAGGTCGACGCCAGTTGTTGAAGGTAGTGGAACAACAAATTAGGGTAATAAAGCACCATATTTTATGGCATATAAAACTCATTTCCAAAAACTAGAAACTGGCAACTGCGTCTAGGTGACCTTAAACACGTCATCATGTATAGACAGGTTACTGATAACCTACTGTGTAATAGCCATTTCCAATTGTGTCTTGCTAATTTTAATAATTGGTACATATTTTGTTTTCATTGTTTACTGGTACTAAATGGTAAATATTTTTCATGTCTGAAGCTAACAGTAGCTCCTAACCCTCCACATCGTGCACGGATTTCAACCCCACGAAAATGTTACCCTTATATAGGTCGACCCCCTAATTTTTGCCTAAGAATTCAGTCTTAAAAACTTGACCTATACACGAGTATATACGATATATAAAGGCGTAGAAATTAAATACTCCACTTGTATAATAAATTAGTTTTCTATTCTTTCTGCCTTGACGCATGTGCATTGCCATTAAAAATATTGTAAAATGGTGACGCAATTTACAGTATTTAGTGTTCATATTTAATTTATTCCGTGTGCGGAAAATTCATCGACGACAATTCACCGAAGACAAATCACTGCCGACAATTCACCGACAATTAATTCACCAATGGACAATTCATCGACAAACAATTCACCGACGGAC
Organism: Bathynomus jamesi; assembly: GCA_023014485.1. Lineage (NCBI taxonomy): Eukaryota > Metazoa > Arthropoda > Malacostraca > Isopoda > Cirolanidae > Bathynomus > Bathynomus jamesi. The sequence goes on from JAJOZX010001486.1 coordinate 662,146, forward strand.
AATTCGTCGACAACTGGCAACGCTTAATTTTACCTACCAACATTACCAACTTACATTGAAATTAAGTTTAGTTCAGTTCGAGTCGAAGCTCCACTCCACTCAGGTAATTTACTGTGATACTTATTTTGATTTATTTTCTTTTTGATATATTTTAATTTTATTTTTTATTTTTGGTGTTTTTACTTTTTGCTGCAGTTACTTTACTTTTTTTAACTGAGATTTTATTCCCTTTTTATAATGTAAGACTTGTATTACTTCTAAACTATCTTTTTTCATAATTTAAATTTCATGGATATACACGTTGTCTAAAATGATGGTCTTTTCTTTACAGTAAATCATTCATCGTCCAGTACCCTTTAGTATGGCGCTACAATTCGTTGAGTCAGAGAAAGAAAAGAAAAAACTATACATTAGTGGGCATTTATTCTACAAAGAAAAGCAAACTAAAGAGAAAATACATTGGAAATGTGAGCATTATCGGAAAAATAAGTGTCGGGCTCGAGTGACTACGGTTGGTGATGATATAATTAAGCATTCGAAAGAGCACAATCACACTGCAGATGCGGCGAATGTTGAAGCATCCAGAATTTGTGAGAAGGTTCGTGAGAAAACTAAAAAAACAACTTACTCCCCTCATATGATATTATCTGATGCTTTTGCTGGATGCAGTCAAGCAGCAGTCGGAAAACTTCCAAGTACAGAAAGCATGAAAAGGACAATGAGAAACATTAGATGCAAAAAACCTCAGGACCGGCCCTTCCACCTCATCGCAAAGACAAATTTTCCTCTGGATTATACAAAATTGCCCAATGGAGAAGATTTTTTATATTTTGATTCAGGGAATATTGAAAACCGCATTATAGTCTTTGCCACAAAACGAAATCTCCAATTGTTATTTAAAAGCAAACACTGGAACACCGACGGAACATTTAAAGCAGCGCCTTTATTATTCTACCAATTGTACACACTGCATGGCTTAGAAGAAAACCTTTCAATTCCATTAGTGTATGCGTTGCTACCAGACAAATCAGAAGAAACCTATAGGACTTTTTTGGAAAAGATAAAGAACTTTGAGCCTTCATCGACCCCATTATCAATAACGACAGATTATGAGAAAGCAATGATTAAAGCTTGTAAGCATGTTTTTCCCAACACCAAGCAGCGAGGCTGCTTTTTCCACTTTTCCCAATGTGTCATGCGTACAATTCAAGCACATGGCTTAAAGCAAAGGTATGAAATGGATGCAGAATTTGCTTTAAGTCTGCGTATGCTTTCTGCATTAGCGTTTGTGCCTACGCATAGAGTCATTGAGGCATTTGAAACATTGTGTGATAACGACATTTTTCCTCCTGAGGCGCAAGAAGTCGTGGACTATTTCGAAGACACTTGGATAGGACGTCCAGATCGGAGGCACCGACGTCGACCCCCTCAATTTCAACACGAAATGTGGAACGTTTACGAGGCTGTCTTGCATAACTTGCCTAAGACAAACAATAATGTCGAAGGGTGGAATAGGGCGTTTGAAGAGCAGCTGACTGCCTACCATCCGAACATTTGGAAATTTATAGGATGCATTAAACGGGAGCAAACGTTAAATGAAGCCAAAATTAAACAGTATATAGGAGGCCAAGAACCTCCTAAAAAGAGAAGAAAATATCGCGATTATGAAGAAAAGAATAAGAAGACTTGTTGAAAATTACGAGCCAAACCAGTGTATCATTTCTTTCTTAAGAGGAATAGCTCACAACATAAATTTTTATAACCCTTGAATAAAATTTAAAATTTTTATATTTCTGTAAAAAAAACTTAATAAATCAATTGCTCACGACTTAGATCATATTTATTCACCGAATTATTATACGACGAATTATACAGGGTGTCCCATAAGTCTGGCATCATAGGAGAAATTCATATTTTTCTATTTCTACAAACCATAATTCATATTTTTCTCTTTCTACAGGCCATAATGTCTGTGAGCAAGGAAGAACGAATCCAGATAATTCTACTCATAGGAAATCGGAGTCAAAGAGAGGCCGCTGCTGAATTTAACAGACTGCATCCAGACCGCGAGCCAATAACACAGAGTTGTGTTAGCAGACTTGTTGCAAAGTTCAAGGAAACAGGATCCATAGAAGATAAACCACGCAGTGGACCTTCAAGGAGGTCCACTGACGATGATACAGCGACTGCTATCCTGGCTCATTTTAACAGAAGTCCCAATAAGTCTCTTCGGCGATTGTCCGCCGAGACAGGAGTGTCGAAAAGTAGCATCCATCATATTCTTCAGGCTCACAAATGGCATCCATATAAACTTCAGATCCTACAGAAATTAAGCGAAGATGATCCCGACCGGCGGATGGAATTTTGTGAATGGGCTACGGAACAATATGCTCGGGATGCCAATTTCCCGTCCACCATTCTTTTCAGTGACGAGGCTGTTTATAATGGAAATGGTGAGGTAAATCGACAGAAAACCTGCTACTGGTCTCAAAACAACTCACTGGTATACCTCTTCAAAGGAACAAGGTGCATCTCGGGTGATGGTGATGGTATGGTGTGGCATTTGGAAGGATTGCATCATAGGCCCCCTCTTTTTCGATTAACATGTCACTGGAGGCACCTACCTACGTATGCTCAAGGAAGAAGCATTTCCCAGTGTCTTGAACGAAGAAGGAAATTTCCCAACATGGTTCCAGCAAGACGGCTCTCTTGCACATTACAGCACCCATGTAAGGGAATACCTGTACCAACAATTCCCTCGTCATTGGATAGGACGTCGAGGGCCTGTGGAATGGCCAGCTAGAAGCCCGGATCTCACGCCACTAGATTTTTATCTCTGGGGCCACTTGAAAGCGCTGGTATACGCAGAGAAAATTAGGAGTGTTGAACATTTGTGGCAGCACATTATTGTGGCATGTAACACCATTACTCCTGACATCATTACCGTGTGCTTGCTGACTGGGTATCACGTCTGAATTTGTGTATTGAAAACAATGGTGGACATATTGAGCACGTTCTATAAATAAAAGCTTTTGTTTTGACTTTTTTTATTATTTTTCCTATGATGCCGGACTTATGGGACACCTTGTAGTTAGTGGTGAATTGTTCATCGGTAAATTGTTTGTCGATGAATTGTCCGTCGGTGAATTAATTGTCGATGAATTGTCGTCGGTGATTTGTCTTCGGTGAATTGTCGTCGGTGAATTTTCCTGTATTCGATTTATTTTCATATTCTATATAGACTTGGGTCTTGTAAGTGTTTTTTATTCACTAATTCATTTTATTTATTAGGCTATGCCTAAACTAGTAACACCTTACAAAATGAAGAACTAGACTGCAGCCCTGGACCAAGGCCTCTTGATATACAGTAGGCCTACCCTAAGTTCAATCTCTAAGTTAGACAGCCCAATACGTAAGAAAAGACATTTGACGAGTTAGAAAGGATTCAGACTTGAGCAACCAGAATGGCTTTAGTAATGTAAATTACTGGAAGTTATTCGAGAGGAATACGAGGTCATTTACAAGAAGTAATGAATAGAAACTGAAATTCTAACGTTAAAAGAATAATGTTGTGAATCACTTATTTTTATGTAACTTAAACTTTGTAAATCAATTCCCTGCCTCTTACTCACTGTCTTCAATCCCTCTCTCTTCTCTGCAATGTTGCCTAACTCTCTCTATACTCTCTCTATTATAACGGACACTGCTCTTCTGGACTCTAACTGCGTGTCTCTTCCTTTAAGGAGGGCACGCAGCACCAGACTTTCGACACTTTCTCATTCCTTTTCTGTCCAACTCCTCTCTAACGCAAGATTTAATCAATATTTTCAATTTTTCATCTACTCAACCGGTGAACTCTGGAACAATCTTCTTCAGTCCATCTTTTCCCCCTGTCTGTGACCTGCAGTCTTTCAAAAGCAGTGTTCAAGCATCTTTGAAACCCTGGACCTTGATTATGTCGCTCTTCCTCTTGTGTATGTGGGGGGGGGGGCGTTTTTGCGGGCGTTCACCCTTTGCCACTCCTTCCTGCGTAAAAAATTACCACACTCTGCTTTATCTCTTTTAACCAATCTTCAAACCTGTTGGAAACAAGTCCTTTAATTCCAGTCCTCTAATTTAAGAGAGCGTTACAAGGAGTTACAAGAAGAAGAGGAATCCCCAAAGACCTTTCGGTCCACTTGGGGAGGTTCTTGTTATTAAACTGTTAATTTTTAAAAAATATTCTAGCACTAGTAGGAAACCGGATAGAAAAGCATAAGGCTCTCTCCCCATCCTCTGTTCCCTTCCCACCAGAGCGAGGACGGAAAAAGGTTGGAAACATTAATACCTTGACCCTTAAAAAGTAGTCGAGGAAATTTTACAGGAAACAGGAGAATATATAAACTAGTTTTACATTTACGCCATGTACACAGAGCTTGTACACTAAGTCTCACCACTATGTAAACTAGCAGAGAGAGAGAGAGAGAGATTCACTCTAGACTAACCCAAGAAGGAAGTAGAAAAGTTAGAAATAGCAATGAAAAAACAGCACTGAAAACTTATACTATGTTTACACTTATAAACATGTAAAGCTTTCACACAGGACTAGTAGTAATAGTAAAGAACAGAACAGAAAGACGAGGCTCTCTCTCTCTCTCTCTCTCTCTCTCTCTCTCTCTCTCTCTCTCTCCGCCAGCCACTGCTGACAAAAAATAGTACTGAAAGAAGATTTGTAGGAAAAAGTATGATGAAAAGAATTGCTTCAGAGTTCACTCACACCATGCGTACACTTATCTCGTATACTCAATTACGCATTAGATGACAGCGAAAAATAAAGAATAGCATGAATAATAAACTACTAATCTAATCTACGCCATCCATTTTTTAAGGATTTTTTTTATATTTTATTCTGTACAAGAAATCGTCATTTCGTCGTTGCATCATTTCTCCATAGCCTGCCAAAGCCACCGTCTCAGATGTATCATACATTGCGTCCTTCGCATTGGAATTACCTACATAAAGCACAGGAATTACCCAGATAATATTATGCACTTTTATAAAACATTTATCTAGTCTATTAACAAAGGAAGCGATTGTCTGAGCGTGTTTTCTGTGACTGGATGATCTGTCATGCGCACGTGTCTGCCAACTCTTTGAATGTAGCAAGTTTCAACTTTGGTCTCCCGCAGTGAAAGGTGTTTGTGCGGCAAGTGATATATGTCCTTCCCTCATGGAGAATGGAAGTGTTTCGTGGGTGATCACTCGTTGTTGCTTGTTGTTTATGAAGCAAGTCATCAAAAGATGAGTTGCTCGATGGTTGATCATGCTAAAGTTCGATCTTTATATAACGAATATAATATAGGAGAGAGAGAGAGAGAGAGAGAGAGAGAGAGAGAGAGAGAGAGAGAACAAATACATATTCATACAGTGGTAAATTGTTCTGCTGTGAAAATACTTTTAAGTAAGAAAATAACGGAGTATATAAATAAGACAATTGGAAGTTTTTGTTTTTTTCTTTTTGGTGCTTAAAAACAACTTCATTCCCGATCTCGAAAAGCATCCCTGAGTAACATCAAAGAATAAGCTTAGAATCCCATTTCACTGAACTCACGAAAATAAATTGCCAAGTCCTCTCTTGTTTGTTTTCAAAATGTTTTTGTTTCGTAAATTAGCTTTACTGCGAAGATGCGACATATAACCACATTGTAATAATAAATTTTTGATAAAAGGCATCCGGTTATTAAGGATTTAATCCTTTATAGTCCAGGCAATTTGTAGTTAGACCTGGGCAAAATTGCTCAGAAGCTTTCTAAACTGTTTCCAGCTCAGGAACCATTGCCGAATAACATATCCAAAATCCGACAAAATGGACCCCGGGAACACCCCCAAAAATGAAATTCAAAATGGCGGACTGGATGTTTCCTACGAAAAAAAAAAATATATAATTTACGCTTTTATTTATAGAGATACATTTGATGCTTTTTCTTTCAGTTGTAATGTTTTAAATAATTCAACAATATACAACACAACCAGTTATTACGCAAATATAATGTTATATAGCTTTTTACAGATTTTTATAATCAATAATACAACAATTATTTTTTTCCCAGTTTCAAGTTATGTTCATTACAGAAGAAGTGATACCTGGTCACAAACATACAGAAATTAATCCTCTTCATCACTATCATCGGATAGATTACCGGTACTTGGGTTGTTATCGCAACCACTGATTTGGCACTCGCCACAAGCGGCTGAACAGGGCATTCCATTACGCTTGCATCCACATCTTGAAGTAGCACATTTCGTCTTGCAGGAGCAGCGGATCATGTTGAGTAGATAATTTGGAGCTGGTGGCTTATCGCAGGCTGTAGGGTAGTAGGAATTATTCTTTACATACCAACCCCACTGTTCTGCATCGATCTTCTCTTCTGTAGACTTCCAGATTAGTATTTGAAAGTATGTGCGAAAGCTGTGGTACTTTGTGGACGCATCGGTAGGTGGCAAACGTTCGGGTGTAACAAAAGATTTAGCTGTAGCTACCTTTTCAACTAACATTCGATGACGTAGTGCGTTAGTGGATTCAAGTGTTTTGCAGCCATACAACAGAAGCATTGCCTTTCTTCCAGCGGCTTCAATGTCAGAGTGTTGGCAACAATCAGAACAGAATGTATTTGCAACTGAACGGAGTTCAGCCACCTTCATCAGTGTATCGAATGCTTTGGCTTTACCGATCGAAAAAATTCTGGATGTGCTATCACAGCCCGTGAAAGCATGCACAAACAGGAGATACTTGCAGATGTCATTGCCTAACAATGATTGAATGCTGAGAATATCATACACAGGATTAGGAGATGGTCCCCGTCTTATATCGCTGCGATAGTACAACTTGAAACCACTGTCCTTGGCATGGTACAGAAGGAGAATCAGCAAGTCGGTGTCTTCCCCTATTACTGTTGTAGTTGCATTTTCTGATGAGGCAACTGCTGCACGAACGATGTCCACATCAGCATCCCCATCTGCGTTGTGAACAGTACACCCGTGCTTCTTCAACATCTCACCTACGAGGGAAATAAATGCTTGCGTTTTCATTAGCCAAGAAGTGTTCCTTCTGGCCAACAAACTTCATGCTTGGACTGAGATTCACATTTCTGCTTGTCTTGGTGCTGCGTCTTCTGTGGGTCATGTCCTTGATCGTAGGAGAGCTGCTGTAGCCATCAAAAACAATGATTGCTTTTCCATATGTTTTCAGAGTGAAATCGGCATATGAGTTGGCGATGCTGTCATATGTTTCATCTTGACGCCAGGAAACATGATGTAGTAGAGATCCACCATCCAATACGTACTGGTCTGTGCACTGAATTTCTTGAACTTCTTCCATGCGTAAAGTGTCAGTGTATTTGATTATTGCATGAGCTAGCTGAGACTTATCGGGTTTCCTCAAGATACTTCGTGATTCGAACAATGCAGGAGGATATGCACACAGTTCGTAACACATGACATCTTCAAGATTCATGTCTCGCCAGTGGCAACAGTCATCATTCTCTGAAACAGTAGTGCAGGATCTACTTCTATATCTGAAGCATCAGTGATCACAACGGCAGAAGCAGATCCTAGTGTTTTCACTTTGTCAGATCTTTTGGCAGAATATGTAAAGGCTTGTTTCCCAATCATTTTTACGACAATGTTCGTACCGATTGAATGCAATTGATGAACGTTAACTCCAGGATCAGCAGTTAGCCCTGTTACAATGTTGCAGAGATCCGAGGTAGAATGGAATGGGGATAAGGATTCCAGACGTTCAAGTACTTTCTTCATGTCATTACTGTCCCTGATTTGTCTACTTCCCCTCATTTCCTTGTGCTGTTCACTACTTTCCAACAAAACTCTGGTGTATTCCTGCATTGCTAAGTTATAAGTGGAACACAGAGGCATAGAAAAGAGCCACGTTGTCCTTTGGATGTCTGTAAATCCACTTCCGCGTGTCAGTCCGCCTCTGCTTTTCAGGGAACGCATTAGTACTTGTTCTATCACCAGGTCTGTGCCGAGTCCGGCCCATAATCTGTCGCTTCTTCTTACCACAAACTTACCTTCCTGGAACATTTTGTTAACGGCTGGATTTTCAGAAGGCAAACTTAACATTTTCTGCAGGTACAGGTATATCGATTTCAGGTAATTGTGATGTCCGGCTGCTGCAATTATGGGGATGGTCTCCAGCATAGCTTGCAAGTGCAAATCCCACGAGCCGGTTCTGTCTGCTGTTATCAAGGAACGTGCAATGTTGATCATTCGCTGATATTCCAACCAGAGTTGACTTGTTTGCGAAGTAGATTGTAGGTCAGTTTTCTTCGCATCCAAAGTGGTAGCAATCTGAGACAATGCATTCGAAGATTCCACATCCTCAACTGATTGTTTGGCGGTCATAACATCGTCGAGCAGGTCACAAGCTTCCTTATGGAGGTCATGAGGAGTTCCATCTTCATTACGAGGGAAAACGTCTGCGACTAGTAAGGTACTAAGAGCTGCATATACTATCATATGACCACGTATCGCTCTTGAAACAGCTTTTCCAGACATCATGTGTTGCACGGCATTTGGTCCGTATATTTCTTGAAGTACTTCAGACAATCCTGAACCATTCATAAGAGTACCGACTGCTCCCAAAAGATTCATCAGAGTGTGAAATGATCCCAGCATTAAAACAATGTCCTGCAGGTCTCTCTGTTCATTGATGATTTGGGAAGCTTTCCAGAACAAAGGCTGATCAAAGGTAATAATGCATGGGACTTTTTGATCGCGTGCTATCTTGCTCAAATATAGTAATGTCGAAAATATGCAGGTCATGTCAGTTGGCGACATATCTATGATGGGAAGGAACGTGATCGACGCCACACCTGGATGTGAGACACTTGATCCACCGTGAATTGCCTGCATTGTTCCGGACCAACTTGGACCTGATCTTTCTGCTGAAGATATCTGCCAGAGAAGACTAAGTCGACTTATGGTGGCAGTGGGTACTGGAAGTTCGCGGAATGAGATGTCCCTCAACATGCTTCTCGCGTGTCTATATTCCCTAATGTCAACGGTTGCAATCTTCTTAATGTCATTGTCACCAACATTACGCCTGTGAATAGAAGGGTGGATCTTGATCTTTGGAGTTATTGCGGCAATCATACCCATTCCATGAAAGGTATTCTTCCCATCCAAAGTGCAGACATCATGATCGACGTTATCTGCTGCTAGAAGGACTGCAGTGTTTTCATCAACAGTAAAAGAGCCAGACCCACTTGCCAGCGCCGCGTTTCTTTCGAATCTTGTTACTTCTGCATACGACGAACAGTAACCCAGCTGATGGAGAACGTCAATAAGGTACCTTGACCTAAAGTTGTGGTGTAGCTGAACCGACAAACCGATCTGTAGTGGACATAGTAATCCTCTAGGACGGGTTGCTTGCATAATGCTCTGCCCAATTGCACCTATTTTTCTTGAAGCATCCTGTCTCGCAAATGCTTTTGATAATAGCAATTTCAGACTGTTGGGAATGTAATCAAGAGCACTTTCTGCAGTGATGTCATTTGGAGATGGATACACATCTTTTCTAGGCGAGTCGACAGACTTGATATCACTTCTGATTATTTTTGCAGCAGCTTCTACTAGGTAAATCTTCTGTAGCTCTATATCTATATCACATTCTTTCGACTTTTTGTGATAATCTATAGAATTTCATTAGAAAATTTCTTTAGCTGTCTCTCGTAGTGTTACTACATCTGCCTTCCCACTTTCACCTGATATTATGATCTTGTCTCCGTAACGTTCTAAAAGCTTTCTCTTCATGTGCCTGCGTTCGTAGACAGAGCTCTGACTTCCTTGAAGATATTCCTCCATTTTGGAAATTAGGTCTCCAATCAACAGTTGTTCATCATCATTCTCTTCCAGGTAAGCACAGGTCTGAAGGAATGCTTGGTGTTGCTCTTCATTAGTTGGTCTCCCTTTCTTCGAATTATGATCGTCGGAGGAGTATGCGCGAGGAATGTTTTTTCCACTTCGAAAATTTACGCTGCAGGTGTGATGGTAGACACAATCTGCAGCAGGAAGATCACGAAGATAATACTCCAGACGGCCTTTTACATTAAACGACCATTCATCGCAGCGGCTTTCACAGCACCTTTTTATGGTTTCGGAGAACTCTGTAGTTCTTATTTTGACATGCTCTGATTTTGGTTTGTGTTTGGAAAAAAAGTCCACAAAGGTATCACAAAACAAACAGTGAGTAGCACTGGAAAATGCGTATTCATGAAAACGAGCACTTTTCCTTGGTATTGCCTCGGCTGCGGTCTGTCGCTTCTTTATTTCAATGGTCTTTTTATCCGTAAACCTTTTCCTACATACAACGTGAACACTTATTCCAGCTGTTGCAACAACATCGCTTCCACGGCTGCGGCTGGATGCATTTATACCATCTGCTCCTTTTTGCGAGATGTGAACCACTTCCTGTCCGCTGTCCAATTTCTCCTTACAAATCACGCACAATTCTTCAGGGGTCTGCATTCTTGAAGGCGGACGCACACCGAGTCAGCCGTACACCGAGTCAGTCTGAAACAGAAAACACAAATTAATAAACTGTGTTGCAGATTTAAAAGGAGTACATAATAACAGTTTTAAAGAAAATGACAAGCACAAATACGCAGATTTGATAGTGGGTAGTAGGAATTAAAGAGTTGTATATAATATAAGTTTATAAAGATGTAGCAATGTCCATTCTCACATACACTCCATACAGTATATATTATTTACATTACGTGACGTCATAGTTTAATACTAGCCGCCTAATACAATTTTTAGTGTCATATAGGTTAATTTAGAAACGAAAATGTGTTTTAAAACATTTTACTGATCAAGAAAAACGTCATAACTCTCTCTACAAAGCGAAATTAAAATTTATTGTATTTCGTAGGAAACTGCCAGTCCGCCATTTTGAATTTCATTTTTGGGGGTGTTCCCGGGGTCCAATTTTGTCGGATTTTGGATATGTTATTCTGCAATGGTTCCTGAGCTGGAAACAGTTTAGAAAGCTTCTGAAGTAATTTTGCCCAGGTTGAAGCTATTTTTGCTCTAGATTGCCTGGACTATTGATGCTCGGGGTCCTTTTCTGAGACTGAATAAAATCGTCCGATGTTAGCCAGAACAATATCGGTCTAAAGTGTCGCTGAGGAAGAAGCGATTAAAATGCTGCACTTGATTCTCACTATTATTTCTCGGCAGAATAGTATATAATTCGACCAAATCACGCTCCAAGTTGGGTTACAGTATAGACAGAAGAAATAGAGACAGTTCTTTCGAAGACAGCTTCCGCGACGACCTTCATCCTGTTTTCCGTATTAATGTTCGCCATTTCATTTCTTGAATTTCTGGATTGTTTCACTGCAGGATAACAAATATCTTTGTTTACAGGACTGGAAATGTTGTGAAGAGATGTTTGTATTCATACACACTATTGAGTATTGAAATTGGGTTTCTATACCTGCAATTTATGCAGTTGCGATCGATTTTCAATTAGGGAAATATTTAAAGCGTGGGAAATAATATTAAACTTTCCGAATGGATTGACTGAAAACCAAAGACAAACGAAAAAGGATTTGAATGCGCAAAATGCGCGCACACACACACACACGCACACACACACACACACACGCGCGCGCGCGGGTCAGCAAATGAAATGAAAGATAAACGGAAAACAGAATTTTATGAACATTTTATATCCATTTCCTCTATTTTTTAATTTTTATTTATTTTGAGGAAATTAAGAAAAATTTGCGAAAATTTAAAAAGAAAACCTCTTGAAAGAATTTAATGGAGTTCCAAGAAATTACTTAAATTTTTATAAAAAGTTTTGGAATAAAATTTCAAATAAACTTTGAATAAAAAATTGACAATTGTTAGAAACTGTATAAAGAAAAATGTCAAATAAAGAAAGTTGAAGGGTTTAAAAGACTATTTATTGAGTGCGAGGAATTTGACATAAAAGAGCTTGTACACGATTTCCGAAGAAGAAATTCAAAGGAAATCGTAAAAATAGTTAAGTTATTGTATATAGAACGTTGTTTGCGATGTATATGCAAAACTAAATCCATTTTAAAAGAAATAATTGGTCGCAATAACTGCACTATTGGAAAACCAGTCCAGGATATATTGAACCATACTTTCATTCTTTTAATTATTTTAAGTAGGTTACCAGAATAAAGCATGGTTAGTGCAATATTTTGAATGAGTTGTCAATCGGACAATCCGACAATATGGCTGCTATAATCAAATAATTTTTGTTGTTTATCATTAATAATGAGCTCATGCGTAACTGAAAATTGTGTCACCATAATGTGATTAAATTTATCACCAATATTTGACCCATTTATACTAAAAGGTATGAGGAACTAAATTGGAGATTATACGAGGCTTCAATATTTACAAGCATATAGTTGCGTTATATTCACAATATATATTTTATAACCGGTTAATATTCGTCTTTTCACCCACTCACGCGCGGTTAAAACAGTACAATATATTGAATTGCCATTCAAAACTGACAAAGAAAATATATATCTTATGTTGTGCAAATTTGTTCAAATGTACTTTTTTAATAAAATATATTTCCTGTTTTGGTTATAATGTACTTTTCCTAAAATATTTTTCCTGATTGGGCTATTTTTTCGCTACTCTGCGACTTAATTAGTTTGTTGTTTTTTGTTGTGGCTACTTTTTTTAATTGGATTCAGTTTGGTGGTGTTTGTGATAGAATTATGACGTGCTGTTAGGTCAATTGAATGCCGGTTAGGTCAATTGAATGCCCGGTTAGGTCAATTGAATGCTTGGTTAGGTTAACTGTACGCACTTGATGATTGGTTAGGTTAAGTCGCGATATTTTCGTTAGTTTAAATGAAAATGACGAGAGCAAACTTTTCTGGTTAATTTTTAGGTGTTTTGTATGAAACTGCCATCCGTTTCCTGTGCAAATGCATAGTTTTCGAGATGACGATATCTCGAAAACTGCGCATTTGCACAGGAAACGGATGGCAGATTCGTGCAAAACACCTCAAAATTGACCAGAAAAGTTTATTCTCATCATAAAAACAGACGGGGTGTAAAAACGAATAATTACCTTATAATCTTATCTATTTATTTAAAACTTCCTCCATTTGTAAAGTTGTTACAACAGAACAGTTCAAAATATTGTGAAAGTAATCGATAGACTTATTTTATATTACTGATTACTTTCATCCGATAAAGTTAGTTACCAAACGGTTTTTCATATAACGGATAATATAATACAGAGAAAATTTCATTACTGAATCTATTGCCCTAAAAGGAATCCAGATCATGCTCTTAAAGGTTTAATATGGATTAAGCGAGAACTCTGAAAGAATATATATTTCCTCATTGCCTTGTATGAATCCACTTTACTTAATAAGCCTGAGGAGCTTTCGACTGATTTGCCTGTTACGAATTCTCTTTACATGAGCTTACATCTAACTTAAATATAAAAAGATTGTCAACAGAAATGCTATGTTTGAAATAAGTTGTGTGCGTTTTAATTAATTTTTTATTTTGAAAGTGCATCTTTTGGCTTCTTGTAACTGTGTTTTAGTGAAATAAGTTACAATGCCATTTAAAATTTTTGTTTGAGAATGAGCTATAAGTTTTAAATAATTATTTACCTTTTATTATAAATTATGTAAAATTTTAATGTATTTTTTCAGAGTTAACGCTGAACTGTAATTTAAAGTTATTTCTTATAATTTTTGTTACTGGATGTGTGTACATGGCCATGTCGTGTTTCTATGCCATGTCCAAAAATGGAAACAAAATAGTTAGGAAACCATTTTATTGATAAAAAGATTCGTCAAAAGTTTGAATCATTATGAAACAGCAGTTTAGAGATGAATAAATATTGTAGACTGTGTAATGTCATTAACTTCTTATTTTAAAAGTAAAAGTAAAGACATTGAAAATGATGAATATTGAATGTAAAGGTTACTTTTATGTCTCCTACCAAATAAATTTCGAGCGGTCATATTAGATTACACTTGTCTGTCTGTTCGTCTCACTTTCGTGTCCGGGCTATAACTTCTGAACCGCTTTGCATAAATTGATGAAACTTCACATAATATGGATCATCACAAGACGAAGTGTCATATGTAAGAATCGTGTTCCTGCATCAAAGTTGAAAGTCACAAAAAGAGTTTAAAGGTCAAACGGAGAACCTTGCCATAACTTTTGAACCACTCGGCATAAATTGATGAAACCACACACACACACACACACACACACACAGATAATCAATAAACAATGTATTGCGAATCGCGAGCAAAAATTAGGTCGTTGCATCGAAGGTCAATGTCACAAATAGACGTCAAAGTTCAACCACTCAGCACAAGTTGATGAAACATCACACACATATGTATCATCATAAGACGCTGTGTTGCGAGCAAGAATCAGGTTCATGCACCACATGTCACTGCCACCAATATAGGAGAGGACAATAATGTTGTTTCGAGATAGTTCTTCTTTGATTCCTCTATAATAACATCCAAAACAAATAATGTTTTCTTTTTGCTTCCTTTGTGAAATTGATGGTCTTAGTAAAAATTTGAAATGTAAAAGATATTTTACATCACGAGTGTTTCCAATTAGTATATAAAGACCACAACAGAAATTAAAAGATTGCTTGAAGAGTACAACCTTCCTGCCAAAACTGTTCAGGTGCGAATGAAAAGAAGAGATCATGCAAGAAGAGTCTGTCAATTCCTAATAATCCTTTCTTTTTTTCTTTTATCTCTTTATGCAAAGATTTTAAATAAACGTACTTTAAAAATAGACTTATGACTGTATTTTAAGTTAAACGCTCAATTGATATTTAAAATATTTCCACAAGAATAAAAAGAAACTGTCCAAACATCCCTTTAGGTTCTATATCTTTTGTATCGCGAAAAGCTAATTTTTTTTTCTGTTTCGGAACGGTGTTCCAGGTTATGTTTTGAATTCACAAGCAGTTATAATTATTATGGACGGCAATATTGTAAGAACTTTTGCGTGAGAATTTACAGAGCAAAAAAAAGAAGTAAATGCGCTTCACTTTATCACATCATTTTATTTAAATTGGTGATCGACGTGTCGAGAATTTGATTTGTCACTTGAAATTTCCGTCATGTCACGAGATAAAAATGTGTAGTTTTCTCCATTTTGATGTTTTCTGCGAATGACGTTTTAAAATATCTTATAAGACTACTAATAATATATAAAAAATAAACTTTATTTACAATTAAACTTCAGTGAAAACTTTTATAACAGAATCCTGCACCCACTCTTGGCAATACTTGGTAAAGTTGAACGAAACAGTTTCAGTGAGTGAACTCCGTGCACGAGTTCTGTTTCGTTAGTAACTGGACTAACAGTAACCAAATATTAATAAAAAATTTTGATTTAATGTCTCAGGTGGGTTATATTTACGGAGGTTTGACAAAAGTAAATAGACACATTTGTTTTTTGCCACAGTTTTTGATTTGACACTAAAAGTTTCTAAATAATCAATTTATTGAATGGATATACTGTATTTAGAATCGTGGTGCTTTCCACTTTGCTATTATGTAAAGCTGACACACGTTCTGACAGTCCAGTCATGAGCTTTGCCATTTGTCCTTGAGGCCAATCATTGTGGTGTCTGCTTACTTGTGTCAACCCTCTGTACACCATAAACAGGAAAATTCCTAAACCATTCAAGTCGAAGTGTCGAAATGATTTTTGTAACTTTAACGTTCTAATTAATAAACGGTTTTTAATATTCACAGTATAGGTTCCTTTTCTGGTATATAGATTCACACTTACATCAAAACTTCCCAGTTCCTAATGACCCTAATTTCAAACTGGTAAGTATGACGTATGCTCGTTATTCACAAAAGTCTTCGTTGATGACCTACTTGATTTTTTAAAAGATAAGATCTCTAAATATTCTTTCCCTGTTGAACGCAACACTCTAATTGAGTTAATTAAGCTTTGCGTCAAAGATTGTAAATTTCAGTTTGAAAATAAGTTTTATGCTATGTCATTTGGATTGGCGATGGAAATCCGCTCTCACCGGTATAAGCTAACTTATATATGGAATTTTCTGAAAGCAGAATTTTGCCTACTATTGTTAATTTTAACCTTGTTTGGTACAGGTATATAGATGATATTTTATGCCACTGGTCTAATAATTTGGATGTTGACTTATTTCTTGGTAGGCTCAACCATTTAGTCCCATCTATTAAGTTCACGGTTGAAGAAGAAAATGATAGAAGATTATCTTTTCTGGATCTAAAAATTCGGAGATGCTTTAATCAGTTCAAATTTGAAGTTTATCGTAAGCCTACTAATAATAACTCTTATGTGTATTTTCAATCTGACCATCATCCCTCAATTAAATCTTCTATTTTTTCTGCTATGTTTCTTAGAGCATTGAGAATAGAATTGTCAGTCCTGAATTTTTAGATTCCGAGTTATGCAATATCATGAATATTGGTACTAAATTATGTTATCCTATTTCATTTTTAGATAACTGCCTTAGGAAAGCCAAGAATAGGTATTATAATAGTGTAACTGTAAAGGAATTTGAGCGTAAAAATATCCTTAGCCTACCTTACCACTTAAATTTTCAGTATCTTCCGACTTTACTTAAAGCAATTGACATCAATGTAGTCTTTATACTGTTAAATCACGCCTAATAAAAAATAGCCCGAACAATATGGTTGGTTGTGCGTATTCGATCGGATGTACACAATGTGACTCAGTATGTATAGGCCAAATGGGTAAAACGTTAGATATTAGGGTAAAACAGCATAAATATGCGTGTAGAACAGCAAATAATTCTAATGCATTGTTTAACCATATGTATAGATGTAAGCATAGTATCAAGTAGGATAGTTCTAAAACGCTCGTTAAAAACAGAGATATAATTGAAAGGAATATTCTAGGATATGCATTTATCCATTTTAAAAATAATTTCAATAACAGTGCGAGAATGTATAAAATTGACAATATCTTGTTAAAATACCTTTTGCCTCTAATCAACCCTTGTTAATCATGTGCTAATCTTTTTGTTTTTCTGTCCCGTTGTATATATTTTTTGTCATTTCGCCTTCTCCTTTCATTCCCTAACGAGGTGTACTTCTGAATATACGAAAGGCCTTGGAATCATTTTTCTTTTTCCTTGTGGTTTGGTTTACATCATATATATATATATATTATATACACACGAGGTCTGCTCAAAAAGTATCCGGACAGGGTGTTTATTTTTAAAATAAGGTCACGCTTGGAGTTGTGACTCTGTTAAACATGTCTCTGCATGTCGAGACAAGTTTACTGGTAAGGTTGCACTTTATTGTGTAGCGTCAGTCCATTGTGGTGATCCGATAAAGTTAAACGTTTTGTTTCGCTGCGATTTCTTACGATGTCGGAGAGTATCGAGTCTTTTTTGATTGTGAAGGTGTTGTGCACCATGAATATGCACCACAGGGACAAACGATCAACAAGGAATTTTACATTGAAGTTTTAAGGCGTCTACATGAAGCAGTTTGGAGGAAACGGCCGCAGAAGTGGGAGTTCGGAGACTGGATACTTCATCACGATAATGCTCCATCTCACTTGTCGCAACTTGTCTAGCAATTTTTTACCAAAAACGCTACCCCTCAAGTACAGCAGCCTCCATATTCGCCGGATTTGGCTCCATGCGACTTTTCTTTTTTGTTTCCGAAGCTCAAACAAACCCTGAAAGGACACCGACTCGATGATGTTGAGACCATTAAAAGAAATTTGACGGAGCAGTGTTTGGCCATTCTGGAGAGTGCTTTCGAAAAACGTTTTCAACAGTGGCAGGATCTTTGGGGAAAGTGTGTGGGTTCGGAAGGAGCGTACTTTGAGGGAGATTAAGTCACAAACCCTGTAAGTACCACATTCTCTCTATAATCGCATCAGCCCGGATACTTTTTGAACAAACCTCGTGTGTGTATATATATATATATATATATATATATATATATATATATAGGGTGGGAGTAAATGCTTTAAGAATTTTATTCATACAAATATTTTGTTAAATTGTAATTTAATCTTCAGAGTTCTCCATCCACTATCATACATTTGTGGATTCTCTCTCTGAAACTCTTCATTATTCTTCTGAACGTATCGAGTGGAATCCTTTTCAGTTCTTCATCTATTCCGCGGCAAGGGCATTCACATTTGGATAGATGAAACCAGGAGTATAGAGTTTGTCACAAATAAGCCCAAAGCCAGAAATCACATGGGATTAAATCAGGTAATCTGGCTGGCCACTTGATGGGACCTCGAGGCCTAAGCCATCTTCCTTCAAGGTTGGTATCCAGAATCTCACGGGCAGCTGAAGAGTAATGTGGTGGTGCTCCAACATGTTGATAAAGCCAATGTCATTAGTAAACTGTGGCAAAACTTTGTCTCTCAATACCTGGTAATAGCGTTTTCCATCCATCGTATCTATCGATATGTCAAAGAAACGAGTCCTGAATAACCAATGCACTCACAAACTGTTAGTGTAGCCGTTTTGACGGGTTTACCCAATTTTATTTTGGGTTTTTTTCGGCCATCAGTGAACTTTGTTTGTTTCCTTTACTCGTTAAACCGAAGCTACATTCATCTGAAAATTTTATTTTTCCAAGGAAATCTGGATCATTGTTGAACTTTTGTCTCATTGTTTCAGCAAACTGTCTGTCAGAATCATCGTCGTTTATGAGCTGAGAGTAAATAGATTTGTAATCGTGGTACCCCTGTGATTTCAATATTTTTGCTTCTGAAAATTTGGAAGTACCCAATTGCTCTGCGACTTTTCTCGTTGAAGTTGGTGGACCGAGTTGAAAATTGGCGAAGACATTTTCTTTGTTGTTGTCTCCGGTCGCCGTTACTGGCCTTCCGCCTCTTGGACGATCTTTAACCAGGCTCCCTTGTTTACAAAAGTTTGAGCGTCCAGTATCGAAGAGTGGTTGCATTTGGTGGTGGTTTATTATATTTTTGTTGAAAGAAACGCAAACTTTCTTCACAATTACTATAAGAAATAGCCCACGATGCAAGATACACTTTTTCATTGCTCTATTCCATCGTTACTGACATGGCGCTGACTGGGGCTAGAGCCTAGGGCCTTCCTGTTCTAGCCTTGGGTCATTTCTGGACTTGTATAGTTGCTTTGAAAAGTATCGCATACACTGCAGTGTTAGCATTGAGTTTATTTATTATTAACAAATTATTTCTGTATAAAATCTTTAAAGATTTTATACCACCCTGTATATAAACTGGAAGTTAGAATTAGGATTGCATTAAATTTTTTCACTAGTACATAGTTCCAACGTACCTCGCAAGACTAACGTAATATATGCCCTGTTTTCCGATAAAGGTTTTCCATTCCGTTAAGTCCTGAAAGGAATATTTTCGGATAGCTGAAAGTGGGGATCAGAAAGAAGGTAAGGCGAGATGTATTTTTAAAAGAAAGGTGCAAAATATCTTCACAAGTGCGTGCAAAGTTGCGTCTTTTATTATAATGTAGAATAATAATTCCCTGAAATAAGTAATTGAAAGTTCAAAAGTTACTGAACATAAAGAAATCTGAAATGAAACAAAACTTTAATACGTTCATACGGAAACTGTAAAAGCTCAGTCTGAAGTTAAGTGGCGTTTGTTGGGAGGAGGGGGAACTGGATGCTGAGCAGGGGGAGAGGAAAGTTTTCCGAGTGCCGCAAAAGAAGGACAGATGGCACTGGAAAGGTTGGGAAACTGATGTAGAAGAACGAATATGTAACCGTTACGATTATGTAACTTACATTCCAATTTAATGAATTCGAATATTTAACTGTACATCTGAAAATATTTGATGGATCTCAATTCCATAAACTCCTGCAAATTTAATTGAAAATTGGTGCGTTATTCTTTTTATAATAAGGGAACCTATTTCCATTGTTTCCAGCAAAGGAAATATAATATGAGAACGGCATGTGTATATATATATATATATAAAATATCGTTGAGAGTTACGTTCGTTCCTCTTCGATGCTATCTTTTGCATCACTTTCCTTCGATGCGGAAAATAGCTACTACTTTGTTCTAGATGATGTTTTCTTGGGCATTTTAAATTGTATCAGATACAGAAATGACAAATTTGTTACAGTTTACAATACGTTTTCGAAAATCCCACCGTCAACCTCAATGCACTTTACAACTCGTGTGCGAAGATCGCGTGTTGTTCGTCTGAGTTGATCTTGACGTTCCTTTATGCGGGCAGCACCATCCAAAATGCGCGCGAGCAATTCGTCTCGTGTATCCACCTTTCTTTTGTAAACTTGACTTTTCATCCACCCCCACAAACAATAATCTAACGGAGAGAGGTCTGGAGACCTTGGTGGCCATTGAATGGGACCACCGCGGCCGATCCATAGACCAGGGAAAGATTGATTTAGGTATTGCATCACCAGACGGGTAGAATGTGGAGGAGCTCCGTCATGCTGAAAGTACATACCAGCGCGTGTAGCCAAAGGAACATCCTCCAATAGTCCTGGCAATTCATTTTGCTGCAGAAATTCTAGGTAACTTTGTCCTATAAGACGATTCTCTAAAGTAACAGGGCCAATCAGCTGATCATCGATGATACCGCACCACACATTGGCAGAGAAGCGATATTGAAAATTTGTTTCCACAGTGGCATTTGGATTTTCGTCTGACCACCGATGAGAGTTACGAGTGTTGTTGATACCGTCACGGGTGAAAGTAGCTTCATCGGTGAACAGTATTAATCGAAGCAATCGGCAATTAGCATTTACCCAATGACAAAATTCCAGTCGCATGCCAGCGCCTCCTGGTTGAAGGTGTTGTACATGCTGTACATGATATGGATGCAAGCCTTCCTCAAGTAATGTTCGCCGTACTCTTGTGTGTGGTACCGAGACGTGTAGAAATTCTTCGTGAGCTAGTAGTAGGACTACGTTCTACCAACTGAAGAATGTTTTGCACTTCATCCACATCTTGTTGACCTTCACGTTCAGATGAAACATGAGCGCTGGGAAGTGTACCAATCTCACGCAATGTGTTGAAAACACTGGTAAACACTCTTCGATCCGGAATTCTGCGGTTCGGAAACCGTCGACGGTATTCTGCAACAGCAGCTGTTGCACTTCCATCGCAAAAACCGTAAACATATACGATATCTGCATATTCGGTATGTGTGAAGGTGTGTGGCATTCTTAACACTGCTTCAAACATCAAACAATGTCACTCAAAACAGTCAGCTGTCGATTGGCTTATGTTACATGCTTACATTACAGCTTACATGGTTCAAGATTATAGGGGAGGGAAGGGGGAGGAAGAGCTGCGCGCGTATCAGATTCAAACAGTTCTATCTCCGTAACCATTCAGAATTAGACACATGTTCATATGAACTTTTTTCCTCACAATGACCGAGACTATCACCTCCCGAAGTATTGACCTTTCCTCCTGAAACACCCTGTATAGGGACCTACAGATGATCAATTTGATGTGGCCAAGAAAGTAGGCTTAACACTTCTATAACGGTATTTATACTATATTACAAATGACTGATTATTGGCAATACGAAATGGTTGCACAGTATAATCGTTAAGTACACTAATTTAGGTAGCTTGATGAGATATGCAGTAGTGAAGTAAAATGAAATGCATAGATGAGCAAATAAGCAAGCGGATACAAATACAGTAAGATAATTGAATACGGTAAAATAATTGTACAGGCCTACCGCGGTCGTAATGAGTTAGTTAGTTTGCCGGTTGTTTGCGTACACTTTGGGTATAGCCTATTCGCTAGGCTGAGGTTACACTATGTAGGCTACGCGGGAATTGCTTAACACGAAGGCAAAGGTAGACTTGTGACTTGTAACCTACTAGAAGGTTACGGACCTGGGTTTCGAAGGATTGCTTCTGCAGGCGGATTGGCCTTACCGGCGAGAGGATGAGTGTTGAGGGCCGGTAGAGAATTATTGAAAAGGGGGCCAACGGAAATTCCTGCAGCAGTGATGTTGCTTCTTGCAGGATGAAATTGTATTCTCGTGTATTCTCGACCGGACCCTTGAAGGAACATCGGGTAGGGTGACGAATAGTGTTACTGACGAAGGCGCTGAGAGAGAGATGTAACGACAAAAACGAGAAAATGGCAAGTGAGAGTGATATGAGAAAGAAATCGCATTTTATAGGCCTTGGTTACGTCCTCTGGTGGTCATTTCGGGAATATCACAAAATCTGTGTTTCCTCCGTGGGCCTGTTTTATGCCCACGTGTATAGCTTTTGTTTTGATTCCATGATGTTTGAGAACGGCGGGGTAAGAAAGGTCGGTCTCTACACAGATATATATATATATATATATATATATATATATATGTTAACCCCTCCGTCTATGGCCTGGGTTGGTTTGAAGTCGACGGGGGTTCTAGTTAGGTGGCAGCAACGGATGTGTTATTTGCGGTAGTTTCTTCTATATTATTCTCCGAGTTCTTCTATAGTGGCTCGGAGGATTCTGGTAGACTTACTAAAATTCTCTGAAGATTCCCCGATTCTTCTTATAGCGTATCGGGGAATTTGACTGACTAAGTTCCTGAAGAGAACAAGGCTCGAAGGAGAAGATAAAGACTATTTATTACTGGATTTTACTGCAAAAAAGTACAGGTAGTGCTCAGCCTTTGAATCTATTTCTTAATGCCTATGGAAGAATTTTACTGGGGTTTATATACCCCAAAACTGCTAACATCATTGTTATTAAATGTTGAAAAGGCTGCATTATTTTAGCACAATATTTGAAAATAAAGTAAATCTTTTAGCTGTGGTAAGGTTTAAACCAGTGGTGCACAAACTTTTTTGATGTGAGGGCCAAGCGAAGAAAATAACTAAATGTATTAGCCTACTTACTTTCTATCTAAGTCATAAATTGGGTCACTTTTATATTCTAACTTTTTCATTGAATTGAAAAGACCCGTGGGGCCACTGAAAAGACCCGTGGGGGACACATTTGGCCCGCGGTCCAGGGTTTGTGCATCACTGGTTTAAACGAATAAACAAGATATTTGAAGATGAAGCCATATTTTTATCTTAAACCGCGGATTTTCAGATCTGATGTTATCAATTTATCATGATCTGCCAAGTTAACTAGAAGTGAAAACTGAACAATGCATCTTTACACTAAAATATGCATATGAGTAAAATTTAAAGGTTTAAGATGTACAATTAAATGCTTAGGCAAGACATGATTTCATCTTTTATAACGAAAAGAGAATGTATACAAAATATGAACATTGCAAAGCTTAAGCAGGATTCCTTATTAAGCGAAATCTAAAAAAATGATTATGAGATTTTAAAAAGAACAGGTCACCAATTATTTGGCAAAGTAGAAAACAAATCAAAAATTTTATCCAAACTCGCGTTGGGCGATTTTGGTCCTTATGTAAAAATGAATACACACACGTACATACATATGATTATAGGCATTACATAAAGTTAAATATATACGAATATACAGGATTATATAAATACATGAACCATATAACACATGAATTTTAAAATGGATACAAGAACTATATAAATGAATGCAAGAATTACATGAAGAATAAACTAGTATAGGAATATGGGAATTATTTATGGTTCATTATTACAGGGCTCTTCCCTCTAGAATGATATTAATATAATAATGTAACATCCTAACTAATGCTAACTAGATGATAACTATGGGTTTTATAATACAGATTTATATACACAACATAAGTCGGGTGGTTAAGTCTAGTTCACGTGGTCTGGGTACGCATCTTGGTCGTGCATAAATATTTTATGTTGTTCGGTGGCTCTTGTTTTTCTTTGTTTCCAGAATGATCTTTTCACCACAAATATACCGAGGATAATAGCACATACAATAATGATACTAACGGTAGGGGTATGAGTTATTAAGGGGTTATTAAGGGTAACCTTGTACGGGTTGTATATTTGGAGGGTTTTTGAACGCAAGGAGCAACCAATTGGTAGCCGAATAACTATAGGGATTGTGATGAGGGAATAATTCGACGGACACTCGAGAGTAGCGGCAGTCCTGTTCGCGAAAGAAACCCAGATGTCTGGTCCAATTCGTAGTTGGACGGTTTTAGGGGAATTAAATTTTTTAAATGAACATACCGGGGCATGCCGGTCACGAATTAAGTCGATAAAGCAAGACCTAGTAGTTGGAAGAATAACTGGTTTGAGTGGAGGGCAAACGAGTCGTTTATTTGGTTGCGGGAATCGGCAATGCCGGACGTCGCTATCTGACATCATAGAATAGGCTGACAGATCTTTGGTGAGGAAAAGGTAAGGTGGTACGGTGGGTAAATACAACCGATAGACATTTGAGTTGTTTTGGTAGGGTGTTGGGAAAGGGTGAAATTTATATACGTCATAAGTGAGTACATCGAAAAATGGTATAATTATGAGGTATGTGTAGGGGCGTGGTCCATGTACAGTCCAGGTGTATTCTAGAAATTGGGAGTAATTAGCGTGGTTGAGTGGGAATATGGGTGATAATTTTAATTGTGTCTGGGCGGTGTGAATCAAGGACTGAAGTGTTTCCCATGGTATTAGGGTGGAAAGAGTGATTTTTCCATGGGCTAGCTGGGTTGCACGCAAAACCTTGGAATGAATCGTAATTATTTGTTGTAAATACTTATCGATTAGGGTTACTTGTAGGTTAATTATCTCTATTAATTCTAGATATCTTTTGTGTTCTTTGTATTGAGCTAACATGGATTCAAGGTATGTGAATCTTTCCGAAAGGGCGTGGAGGAAGCGATTGTTTTCGTGTAGTGACCTAATAGTTTGTTCTAACATGTGTCCATTATATTGTCGATTTCGCGCGAAGAGATTCAATTTGAGTTCAATTCTTTTAATATCTTCTTCGGTTGCTAATCCGAATAAACCTTTGAACAGTTTCCCTCCTATATCTATCAGTCCCCTTTTATTTCTTTGATTAAAGTTTTCCGAGTTTTGAGTTCCAGTTTGTATCCATGGTAAGGCTAATATTTCTGATAGGGCGCGTGGTGTAGTTCGAATATATTCGAAGATATTTTCTAATAGAACGCGACTAATCTGATCTTTCCCCTGGAAAGAACCCTGGACTTTACTTTCAAACGTTTTTCATTGGGTTTGTATGTAAAGGAGATTGATCTTGATTCTAGCAGGGGTTGCAAATCGATAAAAAGGTCCGCGTGTTATTTCAAAAATTTACCTTCTGCGAGCTTTTCTATAACAAAACCGGTAGAAATTTTAATGTTAGAGCTACAAGAGTAAATAATTTGGAAAATTATAAGGGGGACAATTTTATTCATTTCTACGCCTTAGATTATACGGAGCTGGGGGTGGCCGTGTGGATACTTGTGTTTGTGGGCAAAGGGGTCGGCCTCGTTTTGGTGGCAATGGGGGTCGACCGTTAAGCTCGGATTCTGAGCGGGTTCGTTTCTTATGTGAAGGTTCTAGTTCACGTGGTTGATACATTTGCGGGCGGTATGTAAGGTCCGTGCGCCGATCATCAATTGGTGAAGGTGGTGACAGAGGAGATGGAGGAGATGGTGAGGTTCCACTGAGTGATCTTCTCGAAGGAGTTTCTCCAGGGTCTGGGTCCGATGGGACTCTTGGTTCTGGGGCTTCCTCTTGGCTCGAGTACTGGTGGTATTACGAGGTACCAATCTTCGTCATGGGTAGTGGTTCCCGCGGTGACCACTTCAGTTTTTTTATCCCTTTCGAAGGATAGGCGGTTCGAACGCTTGGCAGCTGGTTTTTGGGAAGGTGTTGTTCGGCAGCTATCTTCAAATTGTCAGCGTGAATGATCTTTAGTTTTGAATGATCCCGGAGGTCGAGGATTTCATAACGATTTTTTCCGAGATTTTTCATAATCCTATATGGGCCATCCCATTTTGGGTATAATTTGCGATGAGCACTTAGCGGTTTCACGCTCTTCAGATAACATCGCATACCGACGATTATAGTCCGTTGACGGGGATGACGCCTATGTTGCTCTTGCTCCATCTGTTGGTTTCGTTGGTCTAGGCCCCTAGGGCATAGCGGATTATGTCAAAAATCTTGAAAGATCGTTCAGCTAGTTGCTGATTTGCTTCTGCCATCTCGGAAGATGTTAGAACTGCCGGGTCGATTTGGTCGGGCAAATCAAAAGGTAGACGCTTGTCGTAGTGATATAGGACGAAATGAGGGGTGTCCCCGATGGACACATTATAGCCATTGTTGACGGCTGTTTGTACCATGGGAAGGGAATCATCCCATGTACGGGAGGATGCATCGACAACGTGGCAAAGGGCCTCTAAGATCTTTCGATTGTGCCTTTCCACTAAGCCGTTTGCCTGCGGATGGTATGCCACAATGTGTGTGTTTTTAATTTTACACATGTTACAGAGTGATTCGAACAGTTTGGACGTGAAACTAAGAGAGTTATCCGAAATTAGGATAGAAGGAGTAGTATGATTCTGAATGACGCGTTCCACTAGGGCTCTGGCCACAGTTTCCGAGGTCTGGTCTGGAATGGCAGTTACTTCGCTGTAACGCGAGAAGTGGTCCGTAAACACAATGATGTACTGGTTTCCCCTTGATGTTTTGGGGAATGGTCCCAGTATATCCATTCCAGTTCTTTGCCAGGGCCTTTGGCATACTGGATATTTATGCATAGGAGCTGTGGATGGTATGGTGCCCTTATGTTTTAAACACGACGGACATTCGGCGATGTATTCATGTACCTTTCTGTTCATTTCGGGAAAATGGTATCGCTCCAAAAGACTCTTGATGGTGCGATCCGGCCCCATGTGGCCATACAAAGGTGAGTCGTGACAAAGTCCAATGGCTATATCGACGAGATCCTTTGGTATCTCCACGAGGTCGTTTCCATCTTCATTCCGAAAATGTACGAGCCCATCTTTGAGGTTGTACTGTTCTTTTACCTTCGATGGTTCCTTTTGTTCCAGGCGCGCCCGAAGGTTTTGGGTGTGTTGGTCCTGTTGGGAGTATCGCAAAAACTCGTAGTCGAACACAGGAAGAATTCCTATTTTATTCACTTGGGCGTCGGGCTTGAGCTTCGACAATCCGTCTGAAATAACTTGAAGTTTTCCCGGTTTGTATACGATTTTTGCCGCAAAGTCCTGAATCAACAGAGCCCATCTACTCAACCATCATTCAAGTAACTTGTCCTTGAAGAGCTACGTGAGTGGCTTATGGTCAGTCTTGAGGGTTACATCGTAGCTATAGACGATATTTCGGAATTTTTTCAAAGCCTAATATACCGCTAGGGCCTCTCAGTCCGTAGTGGAATAATTCCGTTGAGGTGCAGAGAGAAGTTGACTGGCATAAGCAATGGGTAATTCCACACCAACTACGTCCTGTAATAGGACGGCTCCTAGTCCATAGGAGGAAGCATCGGTGGCTATGACGAAGGGTCTTGTGTAATTAGGATATTGTAGGATGGGCTGACAGGTTAGTTTACCAATTAAAATTTCAAAGGCATGTTGGTGATCGGATTCCCAGTTAAATTTAGAATTTTTCTGGGACAAATTAGTAATGGGTTTAGCAATATTTGAAAATTGGGGGATGAAATTCCGATAGACCGACAAAACCAATAAATGCTCGGGCGTCGTCGATGGTTTTGGGTACAGGGTACCTTTCCAGTGCTTCCAGTGCTGGATCAGGTTTATTTCCTGTGGATGATAGTAGGAATCCTAGGTATACTAGGGACTCTTGTAAAAAGTTGCACTTTGCAAGTTTCAGTTTAAGGTGCGCTTTCCTCAAGCGTGATAGCACATTCTGAAGACGTTGAAAGTGTTTTTTTATGGCCGAACTGTAAACGATAATATCGTCAAGATAAACGAGAGCTTCGACACCTAATAGGTCGGAAAGGACTATATTCATCAACCTAGAGAAATTAGCAAGCCCATTTCGGACTCCGAAAGGTAAAACCTGCAATTCGTAATGGCCCCGGTTAGTGGGGAAAGCAGTCAACGCCCGAGATTCGGGACTGACCTCCATTTGCCAATAACCAGATGCTAAATCGAGGGATGAAAAGAAGTTAGCTTTTCCTACGTTCAGAATTGTTTCCTACATGTTTGGGATAGGGAAACGGTCTGGGATGGTATGTGGTTTAGGCGTCTAAAATCTATACAAGGGCGAAATGTTCCGTCCTTTTTGGAGACAAGAATCATAGGAGCTGACCAGGGACTAGCTGAAGGCTGAATGACATCCTGCTCCAACATGTCCGTGATGTGTTCCTCAATAGTGACTAATTGGAAATGTGGAACCCGATAGGGAGGAATGAAAATGGGTTTGGAATTGGGTTCCAGCTTGATTTCAAATGGGACCAAATTAGTTCGGCCCAGAGGATCTCCTTTTAGGGCAATCACATCTCTATTTCTTATCAGGAAATGGAGAAGTGATTCCATTAGTTTGGGATCCTGTAAGGCTGGTGACTCCTGAAGGGAGTGTTCCAGACATTTCTTATATTCTTCTTTTAATACTGAAGGATTTAACTCTAAGGAACTGGAAACACGATTTATCGTACTGGTCAGGAAATCTGAATCTATTTCTACTGTGGAAACAGTTCCTATTTTCTGATTTGAAGTTAATTCTATAGGGCTTTTTCCTTTTTTTAAACAAACAACAGGGATAGCTGAATTCTGACTCTGACTAAGGACTTGGGCAATAAGAACATCTCTTTTGAAATTACTTTTCTCTGTAATCAGAGTACGCTCTGACTAATAACACTGGTCAACAAATTTTAAGGAATTTTTTGTATCTTTAATGAAAGTAGCCGATTCTTATGTATTTTTGCATGCTGAATTTGAAAATGATAGTGAAATTGTTTAATTAGTTCGCGTTTTTAAGATATCATGGTAATTATTGTGTAAGTACTGGTAAACATTTATCCCACAACATATAGGTATTTTAAGGAGCACACTCACTTCAATGTCGTTTCCTCTTGGCCTGTCTCTTGTACTCTGACTGTGTAGTGTCTCTTATTACTGACCAGCAGAAATCAGCCAGCATAGATGAATTCCACTTGCCCTGATAACGTTTCTCAAGAGCTGAAATCTGCTGATGAAAACGTTCCCCATGTTCGTCACTTACTTCACCAAGGTTTGCCGGGAAAAAGTCGAAATGGGAATGGAGGAAATGAATTTTTAGAGACATGTTACATCCCATTCTTTGGTACGCCTTCAACATATTATCCACCAATTCATCTGCATTTGGAGCTCTGTTGTTTCCAAGGAAATTTTGCGACACTGACTTGAACGAGACCCAAGCTTCTTTTTCTGCGCCCTCCAAAAGTGTCTCGAAATGTTCATCTTTCATCAGATTTCGTATATGAGGACCAACAAATATGCCTTCCTTGATTTTTGCCTCACTGAGTCGAGGGAACTTCTGGAAAAGATACTTAAATGCCTTTCCATCCTTATTGAGTGCCTTCACAAAATTTTTCTTAAGCCCTAACTTAATATCTAACGGTGGTAGAAGTATTTTGCTTGGCTCTACTAATGGCTCGCACGAAACGTTTTTCACACCTGGCACTAAACGTTCTCTTAAAGGCCATTCCTTCCTTTCATAATGCTGTGACCTAGCACGGCTGTCCCACTCGCTAAGGAAGCAGGAGTACTTCGTGTAACCCTGCTGGAGACCAAGTAACATGCCGACCACTTTCAAATCACCACATATGCTCCATTTGTGAGCGTTGTAGTTTATGTGGTGAAGCAGATATTGCATATTTTCACATGTCTCCTTCATGTGGACAGAATATCCAATTGGAATGGCAGCTTTTTCGTTTTTGTTATGAAGTAGTACAGCCTTAAGGCTTAGCTTAGAGGCATCAATGAACAACCTCCATTCGTCATCTCTGTATGTTATATTTAGAGCATTCATTAAACCAACAACATCTGTACACACCACGAAGTCACCATGTTTGATGAAGAAAGTCTCCAACGTGGATTGCCTAGTGCGGTACATGGATATTTGGACATCATCATGAAGAAGATGCCACTGTTGAAGGCGTGAGGCGAGCAATTCTGCCTTAGACTTCGGTAAGTCCAAATCTCTGATGAGGTCATTCAGTTCGTGTTGGGTGATTTTATGCGGTTCTGTAGACAGTTCACTGGGCACAAAGTCGGTATCTTGTGATGTTGTGGGATGTGCAATGTCTTCATCTGTACTCGTTACAGGATGCTCTTCGTCATCCAAATCGAGGGTGTCTGAGGAGGTAGGAGGATTGGGCACAGGTATGTCTTCGTTATGGAGCACAGGTCGAATGGCGGATGGAACATTAGGATACTTGAGGGTCCATTTTTTCTTCTTACTAATTCCACGTAATGGCGGAACCATGCAGAATAAACAGTCATCCACGTGGTTACTTTGTTCCCTCCACACGACGGGGATGCCGAAGCCCATTGACCTTGGTTTCCCATTGTACCACTCAAGTAATGTAGTTGCATATGTAATGCAGCATATATGCGGCGCCCACGTTTTGTCCTGATCTCCTAATTTGCATTTAAAATAAAGGTGGTACGCTTTCTTGATGGCAGGTGTTAACGTCTTCTTTTGCGATTTTAATGTTACTTTGCCGCAAATATAGCAAAAGTTATTTGAGTTATTAACGCATTTACGTGGCATTTTGCTTATAACGTCAATGAGAAACTGATCGCAAGATTACGCTTTAACACGCACTACACTCTATATGTCATGAAGTAACCACAGGTGCAAATTACGAGGAAACACTACAAAAGCACTATGTCAAAATGTGAAATAACGTGTCACCACAACAAGCGTCACTCTAGAACTGAGCTAAAGGGATTTACGATGTACTCAAGATGGCGCCAGACAACGAGGTTGCCAAACGAGCACATTCTACAGTGTTGCCATATGGTATGCTTCAATGATATATTCATTTCAATTGGGAAATAATGAAAACAGGGCACCCGTGTATCTTCTAAACGCGAACCAATCATGCAAAATGAAGGTCATTTTCGGATTCAGCGACGTCGAATTACTAAAGAAATGATGGTTTCATCGAAGATACATTTTGGCTGTTGATTAGTGTAATTTTCCTTGACTGTCGACTACTTTTGCTAAGAAACAAATCTTCTCATAAGGTGTTACTGTTATATGCTCAGTCGGGCATATGAAAAATTGAGAATCTGACTCTGGTTCGGCGACTAAAATTTGCCTTATTGGCTGAACTGAAACTGGCTGACTGGAAACTGGCTGACTGGAAACTGGCTGACTGGAAACTGGCTGACTGGAAACTGACTGACTGGAAACTGACTGACTGGAAACTGACTGACTGGAAACTGACTGACTGGAAACTGACTGACTGGAAACTGACTGACTGGAAACTGACTGACTGGAAACTGACTGGATGCAACCGGCTGACTTGAACTGCTATCAAGTGGAGGGGGTTTCCTATTTCTTTCGGAACTCTTAACTGAACTAATTCTATTAGCATTCAGCTGTCTGTTATTCTCACGGAGATGGTGTGTTCTATTTCGACATTTTATTAACTTTCCGGCTGGGTAAATTTCCTATTGATTCCGGTTAAAAAAATCCATACCTAGTAGGATATCTGTCTGAAAGGTGGCGGCTGTATCCACTATACAACATTTCGCGGGGTATACCGCGTTTCCAACTTCTAAATATAATTCAATTTCTCCGTATGTAGGTATGGGTGTGCCCGTAATTCCTCTGAGTTGACAGGAGGGTGCCTTAATTTCATATTTGTAATCTGTACTCTCTAGTAATTCATCTACACATTGTTTCTTAATTAACGTCGCGTGTGCTCCTGTATCTAGGAGAGCAGTTAAATCTTGGTTATCAGTGCTACAATTTATTATTAAATCTAGGAGGTCCGCACCTATTATCCTGATGGGGAGTTTGTGTGTGTATCTGCGTTCATTACTGTAATTTAGGAGGGAGGAGGTTGAACTGCTGCCTCCAATGTAGGGTCTAAAAAAGGGCTCGAATTGTCTTTTATGGGGGGACCTGGGTCATATTCTACGGGATCACCATACGCTGGAGGGTGTTCTTGAAAACTGTAATCTGGGGAAAATGACTTCCACGGGTACTTCTACGTACCGAACTAGCTGACCTTGCTGATTGTACTGGGGTTTGTACGTTTGGTAATAGTGTGATTGACCCTGTGGTCGTAATCTATTTGGTTGGTGGTTCGGCTGAGGCTGGGAATGGACTGGTTTCTGGGGATTGGGGGATTTTTGGGAACGTTGGTGGTTTGGTTTCTGAAAGTGGGGCCTATACCCTGCAGGGGCTTTATCAGCACACTTTTGGCGATCGCCACGGCGATGACCATGTTCGTGACAGTGGGAGCAATAAGAGGGATAATTGCACTGACTTATCATGTGCCCAAAGCTATCGCAGTTAAAACACTGTGGAGGAGGGCGTGTATTCTGGGTTTGGGGGGCTTGTTTCTGGGGTGGTGTTCCCTGCATTGACCTCGATTTATAGGGTTGTTGTTGTTGCTGTTGCTGTTGTGGTTGCTGAATGTAATGTACGGGGGTTTCTCTACCCTTTCGGTAGTTCTGGTTTGCTAAATCTGGGTAATGTTCCCGTGTTTAATTTATGGCTACACTTACAGGTTTGTCAACATTTAAAAACTCCTGAAACTTTTTTTTAGGTGCTCCGGGTAGGTTTTGGTAAATGGTCGTTGTTACTATTAGATTTCTTTGTTTTGAAGTGAAAGTAATGCCACACGCATTTTTTGCGGCTAGGAGGGCTTCTCCTACAAGTTTGTGTGTTCGTGTAATAAAATTGTTTAAATCTTCGTGTTCCTCTTTCTTCCATTTAGCTTGGAAGACTGCTTCTAACGTGGCTAAGGGTTCTGCAAGTGTTATTTCTTTAAAAAATTCTAATAAGTTTTGTTTAAAATTGTCCCATGTTGTAGCTTCGCTAATCGATGGGACGTACGTGACTGTGTCGTGAGCATTCCCTTCTTTAGGGTCGATAAACCTTTTTGCTTCCCTAATCTTTATACCATCA
This sequence comes from Bathynomus jamesi, assembly GCA_023014485.1. Classification (NCBI taxonomy): domain Eukaryota; kingdom Metazoa; phylum Arthropoda; class Malacostraca; order Isopoda; family Cirolanidae; genus Bathynomus; species Bathynomus jamesi. The sequence goes on from JAJOZX010001486.1 coordinate 695,226, forward strand.
TCGGTGATGTTTTCGCGTAAGAAATGTTGTTCTAAAGACTCAATCCAAGGTCTTACGCGTGGTTCAACAAAGTGATTATTTATGGTCCCCTTAAAAATTAAAACAGTATGGGGAAAGTTTACTAGTCTACCTAAGTTAAAGTACGCTGGGGCGGGGGTTTGAGACATATTGGCTTGTACTGGATCTGAAGTTTGTGTGTTTTGGAGTATGTTTGAAGGGCGCGGGGTAGGTGGAAAAATGGGTGTAGGGAAATTTTCGATGTCAGAAAGCGCACCGTCTGAATCGCTCATATGTGAAGGTACTATTAATGTGTTCTAATTTGGTCTATTTGACCGATTTTAATCTATGGAATGATCACTCGAATGGTTTTCTTAACTACTCTATCTAAAAATTACACATTAAATAAATGCACAATAATTTGCCTAACTAGGAAAAAATTTGAAAAGATTGTAAACAAAATAAAAAAAATGTAAACAAAATTTCATTCGAATGTACGTGAAGGTATGGTAATACTATGCTTGGTACATTAAATAAAATTATACTATACTAACTATAATACTGGAAATAACTCGGTTTTACTAAAAAGAAATGTATCACTGGTGTATGGAATGTTCACTGTGTATTTTGTTAATTCTGGCTCGATACTAATTATTATTTACTGTTAATAATACTGACTTTTCAAATGTTTAGATATTATTTTAAAAAAGAGTTTTGTACTTAAGATTCCCACGGCGAAATCCTTGGAGACGCGTCCTGAAGACGTGCCTTGCTAGCCACTTGTTCTTGGATGAAAACTAGGCGTGGAGAACTTGGAGTCGTGACACACCGGTTCAAGGGTGGATGTGATGAACGAAGTCGTGACACGCCGGTCAACTGGGTGTTGGTTCTAGTTCCAGGGTCTGGAAAACTGGAAGAATCCTGGATGCAGAGGTCGCCAGTTGTTAACCCCTCCGTCTATGGCCTGGGTTGGTTTGAAGTCGACGGGGGTTCTAGTTAGGTGGCAGCAACGGATGTGTTATTTGCGGTAGTTTCTTCTATATTATTCTCCGAGTTCTTCTATAGTGGCTCGGAGGATTCTGGTAGACTTACTAAAATTCTCTGAAGATTCCCGGATTCTTCTTATAGCGTATCGGGGAATTTGACTGACTAAGTTCCTGAAGAGAACAAGGCTCGAAGGAGAAGATAAAGACTATTTCTTACTGGATTTTACTGCAAAAAGGTACAGGTAGTGCTCAGCCTTTGAATCTATTTCTTAATGCATATGGAGGAATTTTACTGGGGTTTATATACCCCAAAACTGCTAACATCATTGTTATTAAATGTTGAAAAGGCTGCATTATTTTAGCACAATATTTGAAAATAAAGTAAATCTTTTAGCTGTGGTAAGGTTTAAACGAATAAACAAGATATTTGAAGATGAAGCCATATTTTTATCTTAAACCGCGGATTTTCAGATCTGATGTTATCATGATCTGCCAAGTTAACTAAAAGTGGAAATTGAACTATGCATCTTTACACTAAAATATGCATATGAGTAAAATTTAAAGGTTTAAGATGTACATACAATTAAATGCTTAGGCAAGACATGATTTCATCTTTTATAACGAAAAGAGAATGTATACAAAATATGAACATTGCAAAGCTTAAGCAGGATTCCTTATTAAGCGAAATCTAAAAAAATGATTATGAGATTTTATAAAGAACAGGTCACCAATTATTTGGCAAAGTAGAAAACAAACAAAATTTTTTATCCAAACTAGCGTTGGGCGATTTTGGTCCTTATGTAAAAATGAATACACACACGTACATACATATGATTATAGGCATTATATAAAGTTAAATATATACGAATATACAGGATTATATAAATACATGAACCATATAACACATGAATTTTAAAATGGATAAAAGAACTATATAAATGAATACAAGAATTACATGAAGAATAAGCTAGTATAGGAATATGGGAATTATTTATGGTTCATTTTTACACACACACACACATATATTATATATAATATATATATATATATATATATAAACTGCAAACAACACGCCACACAGTATAATTAATGTAAAGAACGACGCTTGTGTAGAAGAGCGTCCGCACAAGATGAAGAGAAAGAACGAACAAATGAAAAATGAGGCACCTCCCAGGTTCATTCTTTCTCGGACGCTCTTCTACACAAGCGTCGTTCTTTACATTAATTATGTGTTGTTTGCAGTTAAAATGTATATATGTACGGCATGAGAAGGTGCCCCCTCAGGGCATTTGATTCCGCTCGTATGTAAGAGAATTAAGACTTCTGACTGATTGGGGACCTTGGTGTAGCATGTCCGACCGGCAATTGGATGATCCCGGGTTCGGTTCGTGGGAGGTGCCTCATTTTTCATTTGTTTGTTCTTTCTTCTCATCTTGTGCAGACGCTCTTTTACACAAGCGTCGTTCTTTACATTAATATATATATATATATATATATATATATATATATATATATATATATATATATACCCACGTTTGTGTGTGACAATTAAAACTTTGATAGAACTTAAAAGTTAACATAAGTATTCAGTGATTCATTAAAAATGCCATTTTAATAGTTTGTAAACATTAATGAACAATTTTTATTTTTGTGGATTAATAAATAATTAATTCGGTAAAGTAATTAAAAGCTTTTTCTCCTTTTTGGATTCAGGTTCTCCCTCAAAAGTTCTCTTGTCCCCGACCAATTAGGCGGCATACTGTAATGACTGCGCATTATCCCTTATGTCCCCTCTGTCCTCACCCCATTTTCACAGCGAGGACTTTCTGTAATTAAGCGAACTGAACCTTCAGAGCCAAGATTAAATTATAATGTAATGCATATAAGTTCGTCGAAAAGAACTGTTACGTCTTTGACTTCCAACAATGGAATGTATTTAATATATTTTGAAATATTTAAAAACTGCAATACACACACACACACACACACACACACACACACACACACGCACAAGATAAACGCTCAGATATGAACTTTGCAGACTTTTTTTTTGTGGTATACGTTTAAAATTATCAGAGTCGGAGTTGTTTGAAATCTTAAGGAAAAAATAATTATTTTTGTACACACCAAACCGAGACGGAAATTAAAAGCGAAATGGTGCAAATGAAAGAAACAGATAACAAATTAAATGGAAATGAAATAAAAATAATGGTAAAAATTACTCGCATTATAAATAATATTTGCGCATTTAACAGAAAGTATTATTTGAGATCATGAGCCTACGTAATGTATATTTAGTGTTCATCCTCAATTATGTATCCTTCCCAATAAAAACTGTTGATGTCAATCTGGCACAAATTGAAAATAATGTGCATAGTGTACACCCGACAACCCCGCAAGATAGTACATATGAAGAAAATCTTTCATTTTTACCACCCATCAATACTCGATGCTTAATGAAAGTACGAGTAAACCCGCGCAAAAATCTTCTTTCCAACGGCATGCAAACAGGAACAGGCACCAAAAAATTCTCCTACGTCTCCCTAATACTGAGCTTAAAAAATGATTCAGTAAAGGCAAAAAGATAAGAAGCCGAGCAAAATGTTATCAGTTCGAGCAGATTCTTTCTGCAAACAGAAAATGCAATTACGAAGCAATGAAACGTACTTTTGTAGGGTAAGTATCGAAAACTTAATGTATTAAAGTTTGAAAGTTTAAGTAAATCTTAAATAATGCAACTAACAACGAGAAAAGGTTTCAAATCACGAGTTATTCCATTTTCTCCAAGTGGAAAAAGTTCGACGCGGGGGAATCGTCAGAATTCAAAGAAACTGGAAAAGATTAATCAAAACTAGTAAAACTTATTTTGTATTAGTTATGCGAAGAAATGTAACTAGCTACAATATATATATATATATATATACATATGAAATAGGATCCCTCCTAAGGAGACGTAATTTTACATTTAGGATAAAAACGAAGACGTAGAGCAAGAAAGTCATTATATTTGGCTGCAGCCGACGTTTCGGGCAACTCTACCCATTTTCAAGGCCTAATAAAATAAAAAGCTAAAATTAATGCATGACAAAAAAAAAATATACGAATGTCAAAAACAAACTAATTCATAGCACAGAATAAAACCACTTAAAGAATAAAAATTAAAAAGCGTAAAACAAGCATAAGCCAAAAACAAAAATTAAAAATTATATACATGACAAATAACACATGATAAAAGTAAAACTTTAAAACTAAAAACATTCAAACAAATTAGTTAAAAACTTCACTAATAAAAAGTTAAATGAAAAAACGCAAAAGTGCACGAAACATACCATGCTCACTTGACATCCTCAAACAACTGAGGCGAAAAGGAGACAGGGTCAAGGGGAAAAACAGAAAAATTTAGTTGGTAGGCATTCTAATTAATATAAAGGGGGTAACAGCTAGAATCAATATTTAAGCTGGAGTTCAGAAATTTAATGCACAAAGATTCATAAATACGGAGAGAGGACGGACATTTTAATGATTTAAGAATTTTAAAGTTATTAACGGAAATATCAACTTTACACTTAACAGAATGATTTCTAATGGCAGACTGTTCCTTTTTAGATAAAACTTTCCCTGTCCTATGGCTAATACCCATATGGGAGCAAAATCTTGCCTGCAAAGCGAGGAACGCTGCCATAACTGCCAAAACATTATGGACGAAAAGGAAATTTCGAGAGAAAAAAGTACCACACAGCAACAGCTGACGGAGTAGAGGCAAGAAATAAAGTTTGCAAAATACATATTTAT